>VZSC01002206.1:285523-336837 GCA_013398225.1 Steatornis caripensis | reverse complement strand
GGGGGGGTGGGGTGGGGGGGGGGGGGGGGGGGGGGGGGGGGAAGTGTTGGAATCTCAGGGTTTTTATTTCACCATGAAACTTTAGCACAAGAAATTTTAATTGTGGATCCTTGTGGACAAGACCTTGAAATCCTATCCAGCCAGAGCTTTCTGGTCCCAGAGTGTTCTTGGAACAGATTGTGGCTTCCAGTCACTTGGTTGCTTTATCCAAGTTTGTTCTTTCAGTCCATCAGTGGGATGCAGAAGGTTAACTATTTCTTAGCAGCCCTGGACACAAGAGTTTGGTCAGGGGCTGTTTCACAGCTAGTCATGCAGGCAGTGTGTTTATATCTATTTTAGAGAATACTGCTGTGGGAGTTTTCTTCTGTTTTTTTTTTCTTGCTTTGGAAAATGATAGGCCTTTAACGCAGTTGGCACCTAATCAAGAAACTTTGGAGAAGGAACACGAGTGCAGCCGCTCTGAGTAATTGATTGTGGCTACTGGTTAACTGCATTAGTGTTTGCGATACCGTGAAATACTATATGTTGGAGGGCCTCAAAATTATCAAGGTATTTAATCATGGACTGGGCACATCTCTGATGTATTTATGTGTATTACCATCAGAGGGTCACTTGGGCGACGCACTGAGATAATGGAAAGAAAGAGGACTTGGAACTTAAGGCAATATGTCTTCTTGTTCAACTTTTAAATTTACAAAACTTCTTGGGAAATACCAGTAGCCAACTAATGCACCTCTAGATGATTAATCTGCATTTTAGAGTGTGAATATTTTGATTCAGGTCCTCAGTGGGTATAAGTTGGAGGTACCCTTGTGACATTGATAGAGACCAGATGAGAATTTGGCTTAGTTACACTGAAAGGTGGGTCAGGAATCCACATGAGAAATCCACATGAGCTCAGATTGTTTGGAGACTTCTATTTCCCAAGTTCAAATATATTATAAAAACAGCCTCTCCTACAGAATTGTCCTGTTTCCAGATCCCCCAGAAAACCTGCAGTGGTGAGTTTTGAGAAGTCTGAAACAAAAAGGTGATTTAGTTAAACTTCTAGCAAAATCTTGTCTCTGTTCTAAGGTGGTTTGAACAGTGATTCTTGAAGCAATATCGACATTTCCCCGTTGTTTTCATTTCCCAGGCTTCAATATAGATTATTTTCAGTTCTTTCCTAAATTTTCAGACAATTATCCTCTTCATTTTTTAAAAATAAACATAGTGATTAATTTCACTTCTTATAATTATTTTTGTTACAAAAATCTGAATAAATCCAAATTTCAGGAAACTAAACACCTTGATAACTACATGCAGAATATTTTTAATAATAATACTAATAAGTTTATAACATTTTTACTAAAATATGTTTCTCCTGCAATCCCTCATCACCTTCCTTCTGCCAATGGCTACACCTATTTGCTGTGAAATCATCTTGAAGACTCGGATAAAAGTCCTCCATTAAAGCTGCCACCAGGGAGGAAGACAAAAAGCAGATGGCACACTTAATTACCTTGCTAATCCCCACCCACTTATCGGGCATATAGGCTGGCGTTCATCTGCCCTATTTTTATGCACCTGAAAGTTAGATATCTGAATATGAGCTAGTCAGCATTTGCCAGTGTAACAGTCAGAACAGAGAAATTGCAGACTAAACCAGGTTTCTACATTTATGTGACACTCCCTGAGGCTGCATGTTTCTCTCCACTGGCTGCACACCTCTAGGGCGAACAGGTCAGACTTGGACGTGAAAAAGAGGGGAAAACCAAAACACAGATTGTTTCATTATCCTCTGTTCCTGCATCCCCAATAAGCCAGAGAAAAACAAAAATTCAGTTTTGTCTCTTCCCTTGTAACTGAGAGCACGATGGAACCACATAACGAAATTTAATTACACTCCGTACAGAGGACCAGTACATGACCATGCATAATAACCAAATGATCATTTCTCCAAGGAAGAACTTTCCCTTGAGTGGGTCAAATCTTTCAGATACCCACATGAAAAATTGTAGTATTAAAATTTATTTCTCAGTGTTTCCTACTTCCACAACCATCTTCTTTGATGATCTAAAAGTCGCTTCTTGGCCCATCCAATGTCTGGAGGATGTGTATTCCTCTAAACAAACTTGGTCCAAATGCACATAGTCGTACCTTTCCAGATATACTGTGAAATTTAGTGGCAGGGATTACTATGTTCAAGAGACTTACTGGAGAAGGTGAATACCAGATACGTAAAACATAGTCTTCGGAGCCGTCACGGGAAAAAAGCAGGAGATCTGACTTCAGTTCTCACACCAGTCCTGGTGATTCCGAACTGCAGTCCTAGCACCAGGTTTGGACTAAAGGAAGATGAACAAAGTATTTCTCTGTCACTTCTGCTGGGCAGGGAAAAGAAGGAAAGGTTACCTGGGGCAGGAAAAAGGAGCCTGAATCTGTAGCCTAATGCTTAGAGAATTCACCTGAAAATTTAGAGCCAGGAAAGACCTGGAGTCTCCTTGGCTTCCACGATAAACAGCTCATCAGTGTCAGCTCATTATGTTTGTGTCATACTGACCAAAATTGGACTCATTTAAGACAGAGAAATGTTCCAATATATGTCAACCAAAGCTGACATACCTTCTTTCAACCATATTATCTGTCTTTATATCTGTCTGGCTGCCTCTAATATGCTGAATCATTAGTTTTTCACGGAAAGTAGCATTTTCTTTTTCGAAACTTGCACTCTCTGTTGAAAAAAAAAAAGAATCATGGAAAATGTAGCTGCAGTACTAGGTACTGTGTTGCCAGATTCTCACTTGGCCTGGATCGGTATACCTCTGCTGACCTCAATAATAATTTAACTTGAGGGCAAGCAAAGAACTTGGTGTTCAGTCATAAAGTGACTGTGGCTGATCTGCTGAATAAATCAGATGAGACCAACCAGTTGCTCTATAAGTTCACAGTAGCCCATGGCCAACGCATTACTCTCAATCAGCGGCACAGCAATTTAATTGGAATCTTGCACTATTATTGTTATTGTTTTTATTTTTAAAGATTTTGGGTTTTTTCCATGAGTCTTTGCCAAGTTGCTCAATACGGTCACTGGCATCAAAACGAAGCTATTAAGTTTTTCCTGATGTGCGCATGAGCCAGAAATTTGGCTCATCTCATAAAAGAATGAAAGCCCACTCCTTAAAAGGCATCTGGTTTTCAGCGGGGACAGCTTAGCCTATCAATAAGAAGTGCACAAGTCTTACCAGTATCCCACATTTATATCCCTAGGCTTGTCCCTGACTGTGAGCACACTGCTACTGCACAATGTGAATGAAGTTTGAGCAGTTTTGCCCTCTCTCAGTCCTCAGTGACTGTCCATGAAGGTACCAGTCAACTCTCCAGATCTTCATTAATTGAAGCTAACAGAAAGTTTATCCCTATTTTCCACAGCTGGATGGCATTTTCAATACAGAGGGGAAAAAGTAGCCGTGCCTACAAAGCAAAGCATCTTCAAGACATTTCTGCCTTGAAGGGTCAGGAAAAAAGTAGTATCAGTCCCTAACCCTGCCCAGCCTTGCCATGGTTTCTGTGCCTCCTGTGGGGGAACATTAGCTCTGTAGAATAGTGGTGTGATACAGACTGCAACTTGAAAGTGCTAGTAAGCATTACACTTCAAACTTGCAATTTTCTTCTCTTTGTTGCATAATGAAATATTTTGTCTTCAGTTGTTTGGTAGGTGTGGATTTAGGGGCAGGGGGGCAGTGGAATTTTATTGCTTTCCCTAGTCTGTCTTGGATTTTTGGCTTGCAGTTCTGAAAGACAGAGGAAATTAATGGGGCAAAATTAAGGAAAGAAGAGAAATATTTCTGAACTGATGTTGATTAACTGGTATGCAAAGGAACGAGAGAGAAAGAGAGCGCGGCACATTAACAAATCTCTATTTAAATCCTAACTTACAAGTGAAAATGTGTTGGCTCCTTCTAAATCCCTATGGAGATTTTGAGGCATTGAAGCCAGCAGACACCCTATGATCATCTAACCTGACCTTTCTTAACTCAGTCTAGAAACTTTACCCAGTGATTCCTGGAATGGAAGGAATTATCCCCACTATGTGAGTACATTTCTAAGATGCAGCTTAATAAACTGATTATGGGTATCATATTGCCTGAGATAGCAGAGCACTGGATGTCATGGACTGGTTCCTGTGTTCTTCTGGAGGAATGTTACCAATGGCTTGTGGTTGAGCTAAAGCACATTTATCCCTTCTTCCTGCAACTGCTACTAATTCTGACATTGCTGACAGAGCTGCCTCGTCCCAGCCTGCATAGGGAGATTCATAGCCATATGAATCACACCACAGAGGGAGAGCTATATTGCAAAAAATTCTCAGTTCTTTCCTGAACTGATTAGGTCAGGACAGACCAATTTTTCTGCTGTCAAAGTTGAAAATGCAGCTTCAGAATTTTAGTGTTATGTGGTGCAGACCCCTTAGACACCATGCTATCATGCCTTGGCTAGATGAGGATTTGCATTTCTGGCCATTCTGGTGCGTTTTAAAGGATATAATCTTGCTGCCTTATGATCCAAAGTCATAGGTAGTCAGACACATATGCTGAAAGGATACTAACTTGCAGATCACGAGGGATGAAGATGTGTCAGAAGCCATAATCTTCACCCCATGTAGCAGTTTTACAGTTGGAGAAGATATACCCCTGTATCTCATCTATTCCACTCCTTCCTTCCTGATAAACAAGCCAATTTTGTAAGGCTGTGACAGCTCCACTTTCCACAAAGATGTCTTTTTCTGCTGCCCTGAAATTTCATCCAGAGGGGAAAAGAAAAATTTGGCCATTTAGCCAGGACTTCCCACCAGAGCAGGGGTTGAAGAGCTTCAAGTCCTGGGACAAACGAGCCCCAGCTCTGCCGTGCTGGAAAAGGAAGGTTAACACAGACTGAACATGATGGTTTCACAGTACGTATGTTGCACCGATGATTTGTATATGCACAGAATCTGACATGCCATGAAAGAGCAGAAGTTACTGTGCAGATAAAAGCTCTTACCATCGTGGTAGTGTATCCTGGGCATCCTGGGCTCACTGCGTATGTATGGTCTGGCAGTCTAGCTGATATCCCTGTCTGGCATTTTCCAGATGAAATATAGGATTATTCCATTTTTGTCTTTCCTTATCTCAGTATTTTAAGTTTTGGAACATGGAATTCAGCTCTCCTGAACAGCTAAATGGATAAAAATGGTATTAAAAGGACAGGCTGTGGTTCTTTAGCTTTGAGGTAAAATTTTCACCTCTTGGATTCCTCATGGTCTTTATATTCTCTTGTGGAAAGCTGAAAGGTATCACAAAGCTAGATGACCCTACAGACACAAAAAATAATGTAGCTGGTCATACCTGGGGTTAGAAAAATAAGGAACATCTTTATCTTGGGACTGCCTGAAATAACTACTTCAGCTGGTGGAATTAGGGCATTTCCAGATCGCGAAATGTCGCAAGGCTCATGCTATTAGCAACAATAGGCCACCATGGGAAAGTCAGAACTGCTATTCATATTTCAGGGTCTGAAGAGTTCAGGGATCCAAACAAAACTCAGAGCTGCAAAAGCTTGGAATATCATATACTCATCTGGAAATGGTCTAAGAATCTTTCACGGTGGTTACTGGCAACAACTGAAGAACCTAAGTAGGCAGGTCTCTCCTTCCCAGGATGCAGGAAACGTTGTTGGGATGGCCTTTCACAAGGTATTTTTCTTCTGTGTTTCCCTTCACGGTGGGTAACAAAGCCACATCCTGCAAACAATGGATGTGGTACAGGAGACCGGAATCTTGACACAGGAACTTCTGAGCATTTGGCATGACAAATTTTAGCATCCAGCCCCTGTGCTAAAAGAAATTCATTGCAACTGTTACCAGTGAGAGGACTCAGGCATTTTGGAGGTTGGATCTGGAACAGATGTTGCCTAGGAGTGAGGAACCTGTAATCAAGTCCTCCATGGGGGTACAGACACTCAGTAGGACAAGACCAGTTATCAACACAGTATAAAGCTGGGGTACCGAGTTCTGCAAAGCACGATGTCTGTCCTTGAGGGTGGGAGAAATGGGCTTTGGAGTATTCAGCGGGGTTCCTCTGGATTTCAGGGCTGAGAGCTTGGGCTCAAATGTTTCTGAATGTCTATGAGCATGCAAAGACAGCTCATAGCAGCATTATATGAGGAAGACCCTCCCGTGGCCTAAAGAAAGTTCCCTGACAGCACAGATCAGGTTTATCCTGGGTTGGTTGCCACATAACAAGTCTTACCTTAGCAATGCAGTGGACACATCTGGAGAGCTTGCAGTTAACATTTGGTTCTTAAGAGTGGGCTCTAAGTCTTCTCTGAGAGCTCACTTTTATTCCTTGCAAAACAGGACTGTTGCAATTGGGTGGTCTCTGACTACAGGTGCACTTCTAATTAAAACGCAATGTAAAACATCAGGGGGAAGACCTGTAATGGGGAGCAAGGGGCTTGCTAAAGGGCCGTTTTTATGACAGCCCTAAAGAATTAAGGCAGGTAAGATTTTGGAGCAGGTGGTGTTCATAGAAAGGGAGTAATTTTGGGTCCTTACTAAAGTAGAAGATGCTCATTCATAAAAGACTTCCCTCTCTTTTGTTGTTTTGATGGTTACTCCTCACTCCACCTTAATGCTTCATCTTGTCCTTTTTGAAAGCAAACGTGACACAAGAAAATTGATAGTAGAAGAGGTAGCCTCCCTAGCACAAGACTTTGTCTGGGACCTCACTTTTAATTCACTAGCTTAATTAAATGCTTTTCCTGCCTCCTTTGATTGGTATGCTCAAGTATCTTCTCCAGCATGAGGCCTTTCCATGTCTCATTACATGGCACAGGATGTCCCTGGCAATATGACCAACAAAAAAAAGGGCTGGGAATAGCCATGCCTTGCTGTACGTTGCACATCTCACTGCAGGGATAGGATTCAGTTGCCAGTATGCAGGCATTTCACATTGTTTTGGATGTCGCACATTATCCAAACCAAGCTGTAATTGTCACTCCAGAAGCTGCAGGTCTCCCTGTAATCCTGTGTCTAAGATACTTCAGGGCATCTTAACTGACATGAAGCATCTATGTGTGAGCAGCTGAACTGAGACACGACTATACACACATTCTTTCGCTACCTCAGATAAGAAGTAAGACATATTAACATATATCACCAACACTTCTTCATCAGCAGAGCCTAGAAACCTGAATATTGGTACAAACAATAACTTGCTTTGCTACAGTATCTTGATTACTTTTACTTGCACCCCAGACCTTGTCTTTTCTACTTATCAGTTTCTCTCCAGTTTTTGCATATAAAAAAGACTATTGCCCTGCCATTTCTATTGAAAACCACTTCAGATATTAACCTTCTAGGTTAGATGGGACATTTGAGTCTTAGCAAGTCACTTTTGGCTTTCTTCTCAACATGTGGAAAGAAACAAGCGCCTCCAGAAAGGAGGAAACACCCTTTAGAGATTCATCTCCCACCCTGCAGACTATCAAATAAATCTTGGTTGACTAGGTAAGATGAATAGTTAAGTCAGGTGAGATGAATCCCACATTTAGGATCCAACTCCCAGCAGAAACAGAGGATGTGTTTAATTTTAAACATCATCCACATATTGAGATGAATATTTGTAGAAATGTTGGCTTTTGACCATTTTTTAGCTTAAGCAAAAATGGTTTTCATCCGTCTACAATAACTTCTTAACTCTCCCAAAATAGGAAAGTTTTTAGATTCATATTTCCACCCAAGTTGCCAGATTTAACTAGCTAGTGAAGAATAATTGTTTCTCATTCATTGATTTGTTTTCTTATCACTTACTGTTTTCTTGTTAGGATTGGCAGTGTCCAATCTCACCTTTATTTAATCCTGTCCTTCTATGAAAGCCTCCTCTCTCTGACTCTGGTTAGAGACATATAGAGAGAGTGAGAAAATTTATCTGTGAGAATTTCTTATGAGCATATTACTCAGAATATAATTAAACTGAAAATTCTCCACGTGCAACAATACTTTTTTTGTTTCACTCATATTGCTCCTTTGAGTGTTCTTCATATGCCATGGTTACAATGAAGTTTTCTAGAAGAAGGGCAAAATTCATAATTCAGGGCTTTTTTTTTTATATTGCTGTTATTCCACTGGGAAAATAAAGTCCCTCCAGTCCAGCATTCTAGCTCTAACTCTCGTGAGGGAACACGTAGAAGTTAATAGTACTTCCAGAGTAAGAAGAAAAAAAAATCTCAAACACAGATGAAAGCTAGTGAAATTTTTGTGTTGTTTTTGTGAAATGCTGGTACATGTGTGCAATCAGTCTGCAGTACTATGCCATTTAGTATTTGGAGGGGTTCTAGGTCCATCAAGGAATATATGTGGGGACTCAATAGTATCCACAGGCTCTTCTGAGGTAGATTCCTTCACAGTTAGTATTCAGTAGAAACTTCCAAGGATCAGATCCTCAGCTGATGGAAACCAGAAGTTCTACCACCTCTCCAAAGCCCATTTTCCATTGTCTGGCCCTACCAGATCACTGAATACTGGCAGTTGAATTTATTACTGCTTTGGAACAGGACATAGCATTTGCTCAAGTAATTGCAATATTTTATCCTCTCCTCTAAGGGGATGTTAATTTAAACAATTTAAATGTGAGCAATATGCCTGTAGTCCTTAAAACAAATGTAATCCTGCTCCGTGCTACCTGTGTGGTGCAGCTATTACTCACACATGGATATCATTTGTGCAAAGACTGTAGATTCCATCCTGAGCTTCAGGTCACTCTGGGGAGGAAAAGGTGGCAAGGGCTTTATCTGGGAAAGCTGAGAAGAAATAGTAACTTAAATATTTCCCCAGCCAACGTGCTGCTCAGAGGCTGAGATGTAAGAGGGTTTGTCAGTGTAGAGAAGAAGGATTAGTGAGCTCATGTAAGTGAAGTTGCATAATAAATGCAATTTATCCCTGGATCCACAATCTGCATGGGGCTGACCCTCCAGGGCTGCCCGTCTCTCTGCACAGTGTATCAATACACACACATACGGCTGTAGAGAATGCGTTTAGGTGTCAAAGGGTTGCGGTCAATCAATCACTCCTTTGGCCACCACCTCTCTTCCCCTCCCCTCAGGGAGGCAACATTCTGTGTTTTATTCTTTCTAGTCATCATTTATTTCTTTTGAAAGAACAAGCCTTCTTTGTTTGGGGCTCCTACAAGTTGCACTAGACAGGAGGGGTGGAGGGATTCTCTCACAGGGTCTGTGAGGCAAACTCTACAGCTGATTTCTGAGTACACCACGTACCATGGTGTCACAAAGATACCACAAACAGAGAAAAGTCATGCAGCCATGTGTTATGGGAGCTGGCCCCATATTCATGCCAAGATTCTGGATTTCCTGGCGCTCTAAAGTTCTTTGGACCATAGGGATTATACATTGCACAAGGTATCAGATGCCAAACACTGACTTTTAAAAAAGCACATGGGAAACAAATCAAAATGACCTCTTAAAAAAAGGATCCTATAGATATGTTTTTAACAACAACAGAGCAGGAAACTTTGCCTTACTAGACATTTACCCAGCTTATCTGCCTGCTGGCATTCCTCAAGTGCACTTGAACACGTGCTGGGCCACCTAGGTCTTGGATCCTCTCTGATTTCACAAACCAAGCAAGGTCAGCCCAGGGCAGAGGTTGGATAAGATTCCTCTTAGTGAAACTGCACTGTCCATCAAAAATTGTGCTATTCCATGAATTGGCAAAGAACTTCTTTTTCAGTCAAAATTTATTCCAGAACCAGTAACAGTTGGAGTTGTTCTTCATAAAAATGGGTCAAATGCATGTCCTTCTGACTGCCTGTGCTTTGAAGACAGTACACTTTGCACAAAACTGAGAATATTCACCCAAAATGGCCTAGTCAAAGTTATTTTTAACTTACTTTCCATCCCTCAATAATGCTTTTGATAAGTAAAATGCTACACACATTATCCATCTTACTGACTTCACTTTGCCAGGGAGGAGATAGAGCATCAAGAGAGTTCCCTGGCCAGTAAAACCCTTGCACATTTACTCTGCTTTCAGCAAGTCAGTAATGCTATCAAATGTCATTGCTGAATTCAAACCACATATTTCTTGCAACATCCACCCAGGTATTTCAGGACTTGAACTGTATACAATGAGATTCAAGTCACACAAATACAGATGTGAACAGTGTAGAAAGCTGCCTGAGTTTGTAACCCTCAGCTCTTCTTAGATTCAATGGGAAAAAAGGTCTTCTTAGGATGTGATCCATATAAACTAATGAATGCATTCACTTCAGGATGAGTAAAATGTGGAAAAGTGTTTGAATGAATTCAGTAAGTTTATTTTTGGGAGTCAGTAAGCTGCACTTAATTCAACATTATGAGACCTGAAGTCAGTTTTAGCATATTCTCAAACAGTGACATCAGGCTGTGGGTTGTTTAACAATTTAAACCGGCACTGTCTATAAAGGATTCAGTCCTGTTCACCTCTGTCTCGTGCCATCCATTCTCTCCAAAGTCACCAAAAAGACTCTCCATCCCAATAGCTGGGAACATGAAAAAGAATGAACTGCTCATCTTGGGTTTAAGCAGGGAAAACTCAAACTGGGTGAGATTAGAAACAAAAAGGGTTGTAAACAAGTCTCTCTATCTGCCCTTTCTGGTCCCACTTGCCTCATGAATTCCTGTAAACAGGCTTGCTTTCAATCCAGCAACTGTCAGCAGCATCTTCAATTGCAAACCAGCCCATACAGTCCCCTTTAGTACCCTGGGGAATTTGTCTTTGTCACACTGGAAACATGCACTCTTGCGCTCAACAGTTTCCTCAGCTAGATCTTTCGCGGGCTCCATTCTGTCCATGTCTGTGCCTCAATCTCTCTCTTCCCTCCGTAAATGTCCTTTTCCTAGGGAGGCCTTGCTGCTGGCAGAATGGTTTCCTCTGTTTCCTCTATTCAGCCCAAAGGGTAGTATCTGATACAAGTCAAACAAGCATTCTTGTCTCCTGCTGCTCAGCTGCAATTTTTGTAAAGGACTGTCAGTTATAGCATGTCTATAGTTCAATTTCCACCTTCTTTTTTTAAAAAAAATAATTTTTCAGCTGGATTATTTCTTTGAATGGATTTATCCTTAGTCTGCTGTCTGACAATAACAGTGCAAGAAAAAGAAGTGAACCCGTGGTCCCTAAAAGACATGATTGCAGTCACCTTGACTTGGGTCAGCCCATGCTATTGCTCACCTGCATTCCAGGCTACAAATTCAGGATTTTTGTCCAAGGTCAGAATCTACTAATTTCAACCAGAACCTTACCAGATGAAAAATGTTTATGAAAAAGATCCAAAATCCTATTGGAGGAGGGTGATTTATTTTGCTAGGCACTCTACCATCTGTTGCCTGAAATCTTATTTTCGTGCCTTCCTTGTAAGGATACAGGCTGTGAAGTTCAAGGCTTCATTGGAGCATCATCACTAGGAACAGTCAAGATTATGAAGACAGCTTGAGCCATCTCAGTATAAGGATCACTTGTACTGAACTATTCCACAGTGCTGCAGACGAAACAAACATAAAATCTACAGATTCTCCTTTACCCATCGATACAACCATGAATCCCACACAATGGGGAGAAACTCATAGAGACAGACTACGAATGTCAGTTTTGGCTGCAATTGGATTAAAAAGACTAAAATTATTATGATATCTGCAAATATCTGGATACCTGCAGCAGCAACAAGAAGGTTGCTACAGCAGTTATGTATGTTATGCAAGACCCTGTATCCCTGATAGAGAGTGCAGGGAAGGGCAGGGATCTGGGAAAGGGAGGGGATGTGGAAAGCCAGATGAAAAGTTTTATTAGGTGATTATTAGACTATTCTGCAGTGCCAAGCACAGCGCAAGGCTGCCAGCTTGTCTCACTGCAAAACCAAAATTAAAATAATGGGAGGGGCCATAATCATGGCGTGTCTAATTGTTGACTTTCTATCTTTGCTGGCTCACAAGGTTCACCACCCTCATCAATCTGAGAGAAACCCAGAGATAGGAGAGAAGCTTCCCTCAAGGGCAATACTCTTTCAGCTCACTGTGGTGTCCTTCATAGATATGGGCTCCTAATCTGGTAATGAAAAGCGTGGTGAGAAGCCAAACTACCCAGCAGTCTGGTCTACCAGAGGCTGGCTCTTTCCCCAATGAATGGAGAGAAGATGGAAGTATCTTTCGGCCACCTACTTGTAAAGCCAAGTTCTTTTGTCATGACTGCTTCATTCCGTAGACCCAGGGGCAACATCTAGGAGCCTCTTGAGTGAGTGGTCCGAATTATTCATCATTGTCACATAATGAAATAACATCTGAGGCATCTTCATCCATTTTAGGTGCCTTAATAGGTGTTCTGAATACAAGCCATTCTTCACGCATGGGATACAGACATCTACCATGGAAAGGAAAACTTTCTCCTGAGGGGTGGAAGTGGACATCTTTTCCATTGTCCCCTGGCTTCAGCCTTCAGGGCAAGTAGTCAGGGAGTTGCCAAGAGCATAAGGGGGTTCACAATGTCTGCATCTAAACCTAAGGGCAACCACAAACACTATGTGGATGTAGCTTAAAAAACATCCAGGTCCTGATTCAGCCAAGCATTTTATCACACATTTTGAATCTGAATGTTATTGCTGGTTCATAAGTACGTGCTTGGCAGTGGCTTGTCAAAAAGACATCTAAGACAAGAAAAATATGTTGTCACTCATCAGAAATGTAGCCCGGGAGACTAATCCTGAGACATGCGCGGGCTGGATTCACCCACACCATCCACCTGGGAACATCGTACAGATCAGGGTAAGGCCTTCTTCAATACGGATCTCATCTCTCGAAAAGGCTATTGCAAGGTTCCCTTTCGCTGACACCATCAACTTTATGATTCTGCATGCTCTGACCAGTCTATTTTTAAATAATACAGGCATTACAGCCCTGCCTACATCACATCTCTGGGGATATGTCTGCCATTTTACTTGAACGACTTCTTTCTCGCAGGAAGCTTTCTCCACACCTAGGATTCATTTTTCTCAACCTCCTTTTCATCTCATTACTGTGGTAATGGTAACCTTCTCAGGTCCCCAGATCAGGTCCAGGGACCTGAGACGGTCACCATCACCATGCCAGCTTGGCACAGAGGAGGCAATATAAGACAGATTTCCTTGACCTATGATGTTGTCCACCCATCTGAACACAAGTGTTCTGTGGGATGTGTTAGCTGGCTTTAGGATCTGGAGACAGATTTCCGTGCCTAGAACTAGCAGTCCTGGTAATTCTCCAAGAGATGAAAGGAAGGAATATATAGCGTTGAGCGGAAAGGGAGTGCTCTTAGAGAGCTGTGTGGGGCTGACATAATGTTTTGTGCTATGATATTCCCAGTAGGAACATATGACTTTGGGTCACAGGTTTGTGGGTAGCCATCTTGATAACGTAATGGCAGCTCAGAGAAATCCAGCCTCGGTTTTTCCACTGCGTGTGCATATACACATCCATGTGGTTTCGTCTGTGAGTACAGAAACAATATGCCTGGTGTTGCCTGTTATAAAATCCATGCTTTGTCTTGGTTCCTTCCCAGTAAACTATTGGCTCACCATTAGCGGATCTGGTAAGCTTCTCCTGTACAATTAATAGCTGGACGACTTTGTGGGGTGGATGGAGAAAGAGACCTCAGGGCTTCAGCACTTGCAAATCCCACAGCAAGTTTCTACCTACTCCCACTCCTGCAGGAACACCATGGCAACAAGTTCAAACTGTGCAAATTGGCTGCAAAGTGCTTTTCTTCAGTCAGTAACACAATACTTTTTCTTTCTCGATACATCCAATACACACTTGCACCCCCCAAACACCCCTTACCAGTTCCCAGTGGGACAAGCAATTAATTTCGCTAAGACTTCCTTTTTTAGGAGCTAAAGCTGTTATAGTTGATGGTCTTGGAGGAGATGTTAAATCTGCTCTCTCCTCTACCAGGCCATTCATGCAGAACACCACCACCTCGCCTCTTGGACAGTAAGATCCAAGTGATGTGAGAGCAGCTGTTGAGCTTCTCATACCTAAGAAGCCTTTCCCACATCAAAGGTTTTTCTTCTACTGATCTTTAAAGCAGGAAAAGATTTGGGTAGGGAGGTGATTTGGACCCTATTCTACAAGGGCGTTTGCTGAGGAGCCGTAACACTGCAGATCTTTCTCCACTGTAATTCAAATCGTTTCTCCTCACAGCAGGTTAAGAAGAAAATGTCAAAATGTTCTATGGCTCAGTAAAACACAACAAGGGTTGCTAATTTCCTGCCTGGTGCTCCTATTCCGCATTCTCAGTGCCAATTCTGGAATCTTTAATTCAGAGTCTAAGATATTCAGTCTCAAAATGATATTCAAACTTCACTGTAGCTTCAGGACATGCTAATGCTCAGCCTGTCTGCTTTCTCCACCAGAAAGCCACCGTAGGCTTGGCAGCTGCCATGTGCCTGTTCAGACATACTCCTTCTTACATGTGAGATCCCTCATGTGTATTGCAATTTCTATTACAAGAGAGGTCCTGCGCAAAATGACGCCACATTTAGCAAAAAAAGAACACCTAACTAAACAAAGTCTCAAAGATTAGAAGCTTCTGAAGACAATGGAAGTAACTAAACTAGAAGAAAGGCGGTGAATGAAATGAAGCATGGTGGGGTGAAGCAATTTGCTTAAGGGCACATAGTCTCTATTGCATCTTCTTCTCAGGTCCTCAAGATGGCTGAGATGATTAAATACTCCCAGTGCTTTTTTGGAAATGAAAAGCAAAAAAAGGCCAATATCATTGCAGCAAATACCAAGGGCATGCTGCATAGGGGTTCAGGGTTTGTATTGGGAAAGAAAGATTATAATAAACACAGGATGCTGAAAGGCTTTGATTTAGGGAGTTGGGAAGGGAGGACAGAGGGACAATTCAAGTTATAGGACAGAATGAGGCATAAAACCAGATGAAAGGAAAGGGAAACGACAAGCAGAAGTAGCACGGCAGGTCAGCAGCATCAATGGAGGTGTTGTTGTCTTTGAACAGCAAAGGGTGTTTCTAGACAGAAAAAAATAATAAATTATGAAAGTCGTGTCAGCAGCAAGAAGTTGGCAAGAACCAGTGCCTGCACTGAGTGGTGCTGGGCTGCACAAGGAAAGCTGCTTATTATGCAGAATCACTTACCCAGCCCTCAGATTTGACTCGCTCACTCCTACTTCTGTAGCCTTTCTCTCACCTGAAAAGGTGACGTTCCCATGATGCACGTCATTATGGTTTTTTTCCTCCAGCCTCAGTGATTCTTCATTTTGAATGCAGGACTGGTGTACCTAATCCAAATCAGGAAGGTCCTGTCATGAGTAGGCTCACTTATTTCTTCACTGGTGAAGTCTGAAGAGCATTGAAGTAAATGGAACAAAGAAAAGCAAGTGGTATGGGGGCAAAGTCCCTGAATTGGGACTTCTTGTAGGGAGGTCTTTAACACATGTAATCATTTACACTAACTGTGCCTCACTCCTTGACTTAGAAATAAGAGATAAAAGCGTTTCTATTTGTTTGGATAGCAAGCTTTGAATGCAGTTGAGTTCCTAGATGCTCCCTTGGACATAAAATTTCACTTTTCAGGAGGCAGCGTTTGCTTGGTTGTGCTCAGAGAGAGCACCCATTTTCTTCCTGGGGCCATTTTTCACCCTGGAGAGGAGTCTCACACATTGCTCTCTTGCTCCTTATACTTGCACTCATTCTTGTTCATTCCTCTCAGATAATGTAACGTTTACTTAAGACTGGAAAATCTTACTTTATGAACATTTTACTTCATGGCTTGGGCTCGGCTCAGCTGAAAAATTAGAGGCCACATCCTCACGTAGTATAAAACGGGAATCAGGCCAGTTTCCACCAGGGGAGATTCCAGCCTCCCCTGGCAAGAACAACGCTGCTCAGATAGACCAGCGAGGGTTAATGGGCCGTCATGCTTCACTTTTAACATCATCTCTAACAAAAGGAGAACACAGGAGGCACAGAAGTGGAGCGAGAGATTTTCTGAGGGAGCATAAATATAATTGCAGTCAGAGGCCGATGTTTTCCATGGTTTGCAGTAGAGTCATTCACAAGCTTCAGACATCAATAAATGAACCTTTAACTTGCCTCCTAGCTCTGTTATCCACTCCAAACCGTGCTTTAATTACTTGGTGCCTAAGAAGTATTTTGGACATTGAAGTCTGTCACCCCTTAAGCTCTCTGCCCGACTCTTCATTTCACGAACAAGATACACACAACCTCGTTTAGCCAATGGCAGCCTGGTCACACAAGTATTATGTTTTTCCTCTCGCTGTCTACTGTTTCACCACTGTAGGAATTACACAGCCAAGAGCACAGTAGGAATAATGGCTCTATTCATTTCCCCCTGGGACTAATTCTTACAGATGGCAAGCACTAGCGATGGGGCAAATTAGCTTCTTATTTCATTTGGAGGCTTAAAGTTATAAGCTCATTTTGTTGTTGTTTACGGGACAGCTCACGGCAGGCCAGTGCAACCCTGTACATTGCTGTTAGAAGGAAAAGAGGCAAATCCTCTATCAACGGTGGTCAGGCCGTAGGGAAGGGGATGCTAGGAGGACCGTGTCACTGCTGAGACCGTAGCCATTGTGTGCTCAGATCTACAGCTGGAGGAAAGCTTTCTGGCTGCCTGGGATCCAAGTCAGGTGCTGATACAATCGGGAGGCTTAGCAATGCTGCAATCCAGGATCATGGCTGCGGCAGTTTGGGAAATCAGGATTTGTGAGTGCTTCTGGGGAGAAGAGGTAGAAAAACAAGCACAGTTTCCACAAACAGGCTTGGCTGCTGTAAAATTACTTGGAAATGTGCTACAGATGAAAAACCAGGAGATCCTTGTTTACCTGAAAAGACTGACAAACAGATGTACCCATGAATGTTTTCTTTCATAGTCATTTTCCTCCCAAGACACAGGAGAGAGAAGTAGTTTCAAAACTCAACAGAAGGTCCTTGCAAAGGGAAGGCCATCTTTTTCCCTTCAGCAATCACTGTGTGGTTGCGATTACCCACTGAACTATGGGCATGTGCACCGCCGTACCTTTACCAGATGGCATTTCCAGACAGGGCTGGGCCTTCACATACATGGTCGTTTGTCCAATTTTCCAAGCAGAAAATAGAAGGATACATCCTCAGTTTTGAGTGAATCAGCATCTCTCTGGAGATTTCAATTTATACCAGTCACTAATCTCACCCGTAGTGCTGCTTTTCATGGGAGATTTCATGGTCAAAGTCTCTCCTCACGAGTAGTAATGTACCACGAGTAGCAATACAAGATGTTGGATGGGATTTTATTTGCTTGCATAGACCCTGAAGTTCTGTCACGGACAGAAGTTGTCAGTGAAATGAGTAACTGTCGCTCATCAGAGATGTCATTAAGAGCTGTTTTCCTGCAACTGCTGGCCAAGATAAAGGAGTTATTTTCTACAGTGTCTAAGAAAATCATAAAGGATATTTAACCTCTTCCTGGAGAATATTCAGGACAGTGAGTTCAGCCTCCCATCAGAAAGGCCACAGGTACTGTCTTGAATCATATCAGTGAGATGGTTTCAAATGCATGACAGGCTCAAGCTCCAAATTCCCTATGCTCTTTAGTCTTTATCAGTACCGTAAAGAGCTCTGAATTTTCAGTATTTCAGCTAAAATTGCATTTCAGCAACTGCCAAAGATGGATATGCATGACTACTTCAATTCTATCCCATCTAGTGGCCTATCAACATTCCTGTTAGGGTGTCTTGATTTATTATCTCCCTTACCTTTTCATCTGTCCCAAAATTCACCTCTACTCTGACTTCTTCTGCATTACTTGTGCCTGTGTCTATCTGCTACTTATCTTCCTGTTTTATCCAGGAGACATATGATAATAAGAGCTTGCTTCCCTTCATTTTCTGTGTTTGCACCTCCATCTGAATTGGGCTCCCTCAACTGTTTTTATAGTCTCGAAGAGAAAAAGTTACTTCCAGAGCATGATTCATCTGATCTATTTTTAGAGATGAACTGCACTGCAGATGCTACCTGTTGTGTGGACTAGTTCTCTGTTCATTATAAAAGACCTCAGTGTGTCTTGCTCAAACATGCACATCTATGTTATAAACGATCTTCACCTCCCTTTGAGCATCCTCATCTTTTTTTTCTTGCCCACCATATTCTTTATGCCGTTTCTACCATTCAGCAATGTCTACCAGACATCTATTGCAGTGCCACAGTCCTGATTTCCATGGTAATTTCTCTTCCATAAGAAACACAATACAGTGTTCCAGAGTCATTAGACACTGAGTCTTTTTTCTGCTGTATGGCATGTCCCAGAAAGCACAAAACAGTATTCAGACATGATGAAATGGATGCCTTATTGAGCTTGAGTCCTTATTCTGATGTTCTTCAGGATGGAAACTGGGAGATGTCTTCATTACACAATGCAGAAGAAGTCAACCCAGGGAGAAAGCCATGTTTAGATAATCATCTTACTTCTGGTCCCCGAACTAGACCAGGATTTCCATATGCCACAACCTTGTATGACTCTGCTCCTTCTCCATACCCTGTGACCTTACTCTATAGATCCTACAGCTCTGGATAATATTGTAGCATTAAGTAAAAACTTACCTCCTATCACATATCCTTTCTGTAGAATGGAGCAATTGCTGGCCATTGACTCTATGACTTCATGCTGCTGAGAGTTAGAAAGATTTCTGTGCTCATAGGTTTGATATCAGCAGTATTTACATAAGGCTTTTATTGTGCATATGTGGCAAAAGTGCACACTCTTAGATCATGTGGTGTAATTTTCACTCAACCGTTAATGAGATTTTGATGATCACCAGAAACAGAAAAATGGCATATATCTTATCTACATCTGAGATGTTCCTAGGTCTGCATAACAATATGAACTTTTATTTTCTGAAACGGGTTCAAAATATTCAAAAATAAAATCACTGTCAACAATATCAAAATAAACGGAAAATGAATTTTGGGGGGAAGAGGACACAACAATTTGGATTAAAATCAGAAAATTTCACAGGTATGAAATAGACATAGCCTATTACAATAATTTAAAAAATTATGGTGACTATTACATCATATAAAACAATCTTCAAAATGAAAAGTCACGAGTATGTGAAAATTCATAATTCTCTTTTCTGACAAGATTAAGATAGAATGTTTCCGTCCTACAAAATGCTACATTTGCATATGTACAGACACACACATATGTTTGCAAAATCTGCTAACAGATATGTCTATTTTTCTGAAAGTTTTATTTGAGGAAAAAGAAAAATAAATCCTATTTTCAACACAGAAACAATCTCTTCAGAAAATTTCCAACGAGCCACAAATTAATACACTGGCAGAAAAGTAAACCTGATTGTTCTGTAAAGCCACCATACCATGAGGTAACATTCTAGATGGTTTAAGCTACCCCAAAACTGTAGGTACTCTGGAGTAAGTATGGGCAATTAAAGTAATATGTAAGGCAACTTCTCCGCTGTAGCTTTTCTATACGAATCCACCACCAGCACCTCGGCTTTTGAGAAAAGGTAACGAACCTGTTCGTTAGGCCCGTGGTTCTGTTGGCTCTACTGTACAAGTGGGATGTATTTTTTGAGCAATCCTGAGCTTGGCTGCAGTCATGCCATAAGCCTCTGATCTGCTGCTTTCCTTGCTGTGGCAGGATGGAATTTTGCCACAGTTTGCCCTCGGATCTGCAGAGTGATCTCACTTTCTGTTGTAGGGTGACCACCTCCATTTTCTTCCAAGATAGAAAAAATGAAGAAAAAAAACCCACACGTTGATTGTATTGAATCACAAAACCAACATCATGCTGTGGTGGAAATTCCTTCCTCACTCCGATGTCTGCCCCCTCGGGTTTCTGTCTTCACTTGGAGCCAGTGGTTACTGGAACCACCATGTCCTATGTTTCACAGGGCCAAGTCCATGCCTGCATCCACTGCCACCCAGTCCTAAGCCCTTGAGGAGGTAGTCCAGGCTAGCAAAGCCATGCAAGCACACTGACGAAAGCCCATATCAGTAACGTATACATACAGACCTCCCTACCTTGATGGATTAATGATTTCTATGGCAAACTCATTGCTGTTTTTTTTTTCCTCAAGGCAGGAAAAGGGAGGCGGGGAGGGCTGAGAGAGGAGGCATCGAAGTTTAATGACAAAACCATGACTGGCTTTGCCAGGGTATTTCATTATATAAGTTGAGCGGTAAGATCATTTCCTACGCCCCTGTGACCAAAGGAATGCAGGGAGCACGCGGCTCAAACCAGCCAGTGAAATGGATAGCTCACTGAGTCCAGGAACACACGTAGGCTGTCCCAGCCACCGCAGTGTAGGAGTGCAGCCTTGCCAGTGAATCAAAGAGCTGCTCCAGGGTTTCTCTAACTCCAGTCCAGGGAATTATACGATTCACTCCAGGGTTTGTAAGGGAAAACCTGAGAAGGCAGCCAAAGGCAGAGTGCAGTAAGCATGCAAGGAGTTCAACTCAGGATTTCTTATTAAAGGAATAGAATTGAACAACAATAAAGTAAAAATCCAGCAGCTAACAACCAAAAGGTTCCATGTTTCTGGAGACTCCAGGCTGCAAGACTTGTAAAGCAATGTTGCTGCTTTCAGTCCTATTTCATTTTTCCAAATCCATACCCCTCCCATCACACACACACATACACACACACATATTCCTTCTCCTAAGCTTGCACATGGAACTCTCTGAACCTAAACTGGCATTATTACCTGTGCACGTACTGGCCAGTGTCCTTTGTTCACTGAATTATAAATAGCAAGCGATAACACCAAATATTAACAGGCTGATCAGCACCTATTTTCTTCCTCAAGTCAGGAAAAGAGACACATCAGCACTCATCTCCCCAGGTAGGGGTCAACTCACTTCGATCAAGCTGTTTTCAAAGACCGCTGTAGTGGTCAACAAGCTTCCTGAGTAATTTCAAACTTGTGGACTAACATTTGCACAAGCTGGGAAGGCAGCCTAGAAGTTAAGAGGTAATCTGGAATTGAATGTATCTCTTCCCTACCGCTCATGTTGCATTGAGCTTGCAAGATTCATGGGGCCTGGAGAACAAGCAGCAAAGGGGATTCTGGCTGTATAACCTAGTGGTTAGAGGTCTCTGGTCACAGCTTCTGGTGTCTAAAACAAAATGAAAATACCCTTTGCAGAATTCTTCCAGAGCAGGAGAATGTGATGATCTTTCGCACTACTTACAGCGCTGAAACAGCACCAACAACCTCCCAGCATCCCTCCCTTTATTGTTTCAATCTGATTCAAGTAGTTTTCTCATCACCTGCACTTCTGCCTTTGTCAAGTTCACTCTAGGAGTTAAATTCACAGAAGGAAGCAAGGTGCTGAAATCAGCCGTGTGCATCTTGCTTGCAATCGTTGCTGACCAACTTCCAGATGTTTCATTGCGGAACGTTGCAAAAGCTGTGCCCTTTTGCGGAAAGACAGCCTTGCTGCAACAGTGCAATTAGCAAAGATTGCAGGGAGGGGCAGTGTTTTTTGTTAGATTGGAGTCACATTGCTAAGGAAAAACCTAAACCAGAAAAGCAAATAACAGACAAGTTCCTGGTAGGCAAGCCCTTCTTTGAGGGTGAAACAGGACCAGCAAGTTTGTGCTCGGGTTCTAAAGTATACCTCACTTGAGCAGCTGTTTTGCATCCAAACTGCTGAAAAGAGGAGTTTGGCATCATATCACGAACCATTAGCTGTTCATGGGTGATGGGGCAGGAGCAAGAAAACACTGCTCCTGCTCTTCACTTAAAGTTAGAATTTACTAAGAAGAAACAGCTTGGTTTAGGTAATCATACAAATAAAAGGGACTGACAGTAGATGTATATGCATCATTTTTAAAAAAGGCTTTAACATAATTATCAGTGGGGCTATACTTTATGCAAAGCCATATGCGAACTTTGGAGAAGCTTAGATCTCAACAGGAAATCTACCCCCATCTCCAACACCTAGAGTCACAACAGTGCCCATACTCTTTAAGTCAAGTCTAGGTGTGCTAGCTGAATAGATGGCAACCCAGTGCCATTTTCTAGCGGCCTCCAAAAGTGCTTAAAATAAGCTGAGGTTATACGATTTTATTTTTCCTAGACTTTTTTTTTATCCACAGAGTTGCTTGCCTCTATTGGGTTATTAGGTTTTTTCATTATTTTTGCTGCCTTGTTCACAAAAGCTCCTGAGGATTTTCATCCAGAACGTACCTGCCACTATGAACAGAGAAAGTTCTGCAGAAAAGATGTCACCTGAAATCCAGGGCTGTTGGATATTCACCTTGTCTAGGCATAGAGGCAGAATCTGGTTTGGACTCCACAGTCATTGAACCTGCCTTTGCTGAGTGGGGAATTATTGACCGTGACATGTAAGTGATAAGATATTTTATTCAAAATGTGCTCTGAGTTTTATTTTTTTCCCAGGAACTGGAGATCGAACAGAATAACCTCTCTGAGATCAAGCAGCGTTCATGACTTGCTTTGCCTTGCTGAACCCTACCTTTCATCCTGCCTCAGCCCAACAATTATTATTATAACTATTAATCCATAATGAAATCATTAACATCATCCTTGCTGGTATTATGACTACTAGTTTGCAGAATTTCCTTTAATCTCAGAATACTTTGAGTTTGAGAGGATTGCTGCATTAAGAAAAATATTGCAAAGGTTTTGGGGGCTCCAAAAAGGAATGGAAATGCCCAAATTACGGAAATGACCTTTCATAGCTGGTGCAGAGTCCCCAGAAACACAGTGACAAATAATTCTCTGTTACTTCATTCTCTGTGTTAGTAAGAGGACCTGCATTATGCAACATCAGCTATGAAGGGCTATGCATTAAAAAATACACAGACAGTTTCGGTGAACTTCTGTCCAAATATGGATAACGTTCCTCTGTGAGTTTCTGTTCTAGAAACTGCATCTAGTCCCTGCATATTGCATCCCTCCTAGGAAAGCAAGCTCAGCCTGAAGTACTTTTCAGAAGACTTTGTTTTATATTGCTGCTACACTTTCACGGAAAGTCCCAGCCAATAATGAGGTCTTGCTATGCCGGCTGGTAAATAAATGTTAGGGCTAAGTGAACTGCAGGATTTCTGCAATACTGCATTTCAGTTTATCAAACCTGGCTGCAATGGACATTTTCAGATCATGTGAAAATAAAACTGCTACTTTTTTGGTACTGTATTCTGGAAATCCTAGTCCCTCTTTTTCTCCTCTGAGCCAAGTTCATGCCCCAGTGATTCACCTACTCACCTGTTTTACCTGGTTTTCAGATGGAGAAAAGCATATTACTTTCTAGAGAAAGGGAATGGCCCAGTGGGCAGGAGAATTTGAAGCTGAGATATAAATGCAGCTAAATACACTGTCAAAGATTATTTGAAACAGACCTCTTTATGTCAGTTGATAAAACTGAAATGTTCTGCTTTAGGCTGAGCCACTCCAGGTTGGAAGATGACATTTTAGCTTTTTCCTCTGAAAAAAAAAAACAAACCACTTCTTTGGGGCAAAGTAAGAAAAAAAGTCAATTTGAAGTCCTGCCCTGAGACATTTATAAAACTACTGATTTGAGACACAGCATTAGACTACGCAATGCCCGTGTCAGAACCAAGAGGACAAGGCAGGATTCCTGGATGTTGCTCTGCTGATGCCCAGTGCCTTGGTTTCAATGCTGTAGCTACTGCAGCAGGCCGCCAGGCATCTCAGTCATGGCTTGCAGGAATTCATCCAACCGCAGCCTGACGTGCACAAGTATGCAAGAGCAACCTACGGCCACAACAATGTAGTTGGGCATTCTGCTCCTCGATCTGCCCTTTGTGCTGATGGACAGAAAGGATGAGCTGCACGGTAAGCAGATATCCTCATTTGATTTATCTTAAGCCGATAACTTATTCCACTTATGCTACAGCATCAAGGTTTAAAAAGAGATGACCCAGCTGACCTCCAGCAACATCCACCCAGCCTCTGTCTCTGTTGGCTCTTGTCAAAGTCCTGTCTGTCAAGCACTCGCAGACTTTCAGCCTCTGCAATCTCAGTATCACAGGCAGCAAGAGTTTGTATACAAAGCTGTCACCACCTTCATGAGTGGGTGGATTTTCCAGCTCATCTGTAACCTGAGTGGCACTTCAGCCCCGGGATCTTTCTTCCTAGTGTCAACAGCACGCAGCGCTGTGCTATCCTGTTACACATTATCTTCGATCAAGTTGATGGGCAGGAGGGAACAGAGCCAGAAGTAATTGTGACAGGCTGGGTGTTTTTACAGGCACAATAGTTAATGGGCTGGTTAATGTAAAGGATTAGCCCCTTCATCCCTGGGACATATGAGAGGGGAGGAAGGGGGTGGTGCTAGTCAGTAAGCCCCAGTAGGAAACGCCATGATCAGCTTGTAATCAAAGAGAAGGAAATCAGAAAAATCCTTCACGATATCCTGCTGTTGGCACATTGTTGGCTAGCATTTTGTGGCCCTGATGCTCATGGGGTCTACACAGCATCCAACACAAAAAACAGAGCCTTAATATGAGTCATGGTTCAGGAGAGCAGGGAAGGAAGAAGAAGGCTGAACAGATGCTCTCCGTCCTCAGCCAGGGGATAAGAGAAGGAGGCAAGGGGGAAGCTCTCAGCTGTTCTGCAAGGACATCAGGTCTCCTCTCCCAGAGACTCCTTCCGGCAGACGATGCAGAGCATTGTCTCTGCGTCGGGGAGTTCAGTAATCCGTTGTCCAGAGGTATTGCTGCATCCGGGAGCTGTCTGGGTGTACGGTGGACATTTGCCACATTGCCTGAGATGGTAAAGCCCATAGATCCGACCCTGAGGCTCCAGTCTCTCCCTGCTGTATCCACCGTACATCACAGCAGCATTATCCAGAGGAGTCTGTCAAGTGCTACTGTATCACCACTAAGTGTCCAAGCTTACAGGATTTATGCCACGTGCTCACATGGTTTGTGCATTGAGAAGTTTAGAAACGCTTCCTCCAAATTCTTCAGGTAGGCTCCTCCTGTGTGGTGGCTGGGTCAGCTTGCAGCTCAGGGACAGTCCTATGGAGACACTGCCTGGAAAAACTGCTATGCACCAGAAGAAAAGGGACAGGGACCACCATCAGTAGAAATCTGAGAGGAGTTAGAGCTGGCTTGATAACAACCCAGTGAGGAAGGTAAATCACAAGGAGGTAGAAATCTGGGGCAGTAGACAAGACTGTTGTTCCTTGTGTCACTAAGATACAAATCTGTCTGTAGTCAAATAGTTTTCAGGTATTCCTCGGCATATAATTATTCAAGTTTTGCATTAGGCTACTGAAATTTAACCATGTCCACAGGCCAAATCTCCATCATCTGCATAGCAAACTGATGTTTAGCATCTTCCTCACCACAGGAACTTTCAGCTGTGTCACATGGTCCTAAGTACTTCAAAATAATTTAGTTTAAGCTGGTGAAAACTCTGGAAAAATAATCTCCTTCCTTCCTTTCTCTCCCCAAATGGCATTGTAATTTCAGCAGCAAGAAATATAGGAAACAAACAAAAAATACTTCTACTCACATGCTTTTCTCTTCCTTGTTTTGATATAATTTAATTATTAGNAATCTCCTTCCTTCCTTTCTCTCCCCAAAAGGCATTGTAATTTCAGCAGCAAGAAATATAGGAAACAAACAAAAAAATAGTTCTACTCACATGCTTTTCTTTTCCTTGTTTTGATATAATTTAATTATTAGTTCATATTCTGATATTTAGGTGGAGGGGAAAAAATAAAGGTCTTACACATTAGCAGGGTTTTATTCAGCAGTCTGGCTTGCTCCTGTGGGAATTGCTTATGGAGTCTCACAGCCTGCTCTAGTAAGCGAAAGAAAGATGGAGTTGTATCATCTGAATATCCTCAGGATTTGATGGCAGCAGGGATTTGAGTGCACGCAGGGAGCTGATGAAGCCTGGAGTGTGATTTTGGAGCTGCGAGAGAGTAGCTCAGCTGAAGCAGTCTACTCGACAGACATATAAAGTGAGAAGAGATTAATCCAACCCGGTTAGTGTAAATCAAAATAGAGTGCAGAATTTATATTATTATATTTTTACTATTATTTTGTAATTATGATCTGTAGTGACATCCACTAAGAACCAGCCTTTCATTTCTCCACTGGGGACCCTTCTTACTCATTCCCAAACATGCTCGTAAATTCTGTAGAAAGTTGAATGTGGTTTCTGTGTCTGGTTCACGTGCACAAAAAAGGTTAACAGAGATAAATTTTGTGCTCAGGGCATGCTCCAGCTTTGGAAATTTTCCATATGCCCAGATATGCAAAAATGTTGAAAACAACCGCTTTGCCATTGTAAAATATGAGTGTCACAGAGAAGTCAAAAAGGGAAGTGATTGTTCTATTCTCAGATCAGGGTCTGAGCAGCTTTCAGAAAACTAGCCAGGGGCAAACCCCAAGACTGTGTCAATATATATAAAACAGAATAGTCAGTTTCTAAGAGGGATCCATTCATTTTTGGATACTGAATGGTCCAGGAGTTGTTCTAGCCCTACCTTACAGGCAAGTACATAGGTTCACAATACCAGTTAAGAGTTTAGACATATGCTGTGTTTTAGGAAATAGTGAAGTTTGTAGTAGGTCCAACAAAGAACAAGGTCCTCACTCAGCAAGGGACTCCCAAAAGCAGTGGAGCTGAAAACCACCCTGCATCAAAGAGCTTAGAGACAAAGCAAGTATTATCAAGGTCATTACAGATCAAGGCATCAATAGATTAAAGTCTTGATTCTTATATATATATATATAAAAATGTGTAGACTATTCTGGCATTGTAAAGGGACCCTCAAGTGACACACACCTACAGATAGTTATTATAAAGTATGTATTAAATCTGCTATGCAGAATGGCCAGTGTTGAGAGATAAGACAAGGGGAGCGTTTTTCATATTTTACACCAATTCATAAATAAGGTAAAGAGGTAACATAACATGCCCAAGTTACAGAGGAAATTTGTGGCAAATCTGTTAATGAAGCCCAAACAACCAAGTTCTGATCAAGGATTTGTACTTTTCAGGGGTTATTTTTGTTATTTTTTTTCTGTAGAAGTCATTTAAAAAAATATATATTTTAGCAAAGACTAGAGCTGTTTCAGCTGGAAGTGGACTTTTTAAATGGCCTCTCTACAAAAAATAATGTTGCAGCTCTCAGCATAAGTGGGGAAAAGAAAACAAATACCTTCAGGAAAGAGTTACAGCAAATTTGTCACCGATAAAGTAGTCAGTAGATTAAATTAGCCACACCTCATTTATAGACCTATGTTGTTTTCACCTGCGAGGGCAAGAAACAAAAGAGAAGAAAAAATCGCGTAGAGATCACACACTGTTTTCAGCAACCTTTGCAATACCTTGCTTTGCCAAGCAAAACCCGCTTCAGCTCTGTGTCAGACCAAAAGCAAATCTATACTGCATGAATCAAGATAATGTTTTCATTTAAAAAAGCAGCGGGAGGTGGGGGACAAAAAGAAGGAGAACAGTTAAGAGCTACAGTTAATTAATGTAAGAATTCGACCAGACCAATCCACATGTTCGTTTCAAGCCAGTAAGATTCAAGCTTTTGCACCTGGACCATTCAGGTTGTCTTCCATGCTAACAAAACAGCAAACCTGATTCAACATAAACAGTGTTCCATACCACAGACCAATGACGTCAATTTAGGATTTATTTATACCAGGCAAGTTTAGATTAGAAGTAGCAGATGAGAAAAAGGATGAGAAAGGATGAGGGGTGAGCAAAAAAGTAATTGAGATCAAGCCTTCATTCAGCAAAGAATCTAAAAATGTGCTGCATATTAAGCATATGCTTAATTCCTTCTGGAAAAAAACAGCACGTGCAAGTCAAGTGTGATCCTTAATTACAGAAGAAAACTTCACATTTATTTCAAAAGAACTGAAATAATTATTGTTCTTGATTAAAAAACTTTTTTTTTTTTAGCAGCTACCATGTGGCTGAGAGGTGTCTAAACATGCAGGGAAAATTATATGCACTTACATGGTATTATCATGTGGTGTAATAAAAAAAAGAAATAGGAAAATGACTAAGGGACAGTCATATCTGCCCAGCTCAGATTTCTGTTTTCTCCAGCATTATGTCTCCTACAGCTGCCATAGTTGAAGACCCTGAGACCAGGGCAAGCACTGAGTGATGTAGCTCAAAAATGCTCTCCCACTACATAGAGATTTGTACCTCAAAGGTTTCAAGAGTTCTGAGATTGTCTGCCAGGATGCCCGAACTGATGACCATTCCCACTGAGAGTGCATCTCAGTCAGAAGCTTCAATTCCTTCTGTGGAGAGTCCAAGTTGGTTCTAGTAAAGAATCATGGGATATTGGTGCTCTCTCCTGCTCTCACAATCACATTATTATCATAGCTTTTGGCCTTTGCTAGTAGATCTTATCCTTAATGTTGTATACTGGGAAGAGTCTTCTAGCAAGGCAACATTAGGGCAGCCTGCTGTCATCAGGCTAGACTAAGACATCTGACTTTCAAACATCTAAGATCAGAAGACACAAATTCGAAACAGAGTCATTAAGTATTCAATTTCAGACTCAGCCGATGCTTCCCAAACATGGTGTAAGGTTTTATTTCTACCCAGACAAGTTATTAACCTGTTATAAATTCAACAATGAATATCAAATGGATTTTCTGACGCCCTCCATCAGACACATCCAATGAGCTCAGATTCATGACAATGAGCCAACAATCCCTCGCTGGCTGAGCAGGACAAACTTCATGGTCTGAATTTCCCCTTTCCTCCATGTATGGAAAGTGGTGGTATCACTTGATGGGACAGGAGCTCTGCATGACTCAAGACAGTAGTAAACTAGAACCAAGGACTGTAGTTATAAAACACCTTTCACGACAAAGGATTTACATGTCCCTTATAAAGCCATTTAAGGAGGATATGAAGACAGTATGCAAATAACACTAAGGGGAAATTGTATTTAAGATGAGAGTGATCCAGAGCACTATCGTTAATGTAACCTACTGGAAAATGCATCTTACAGATTCCAAACAAATTTGTCTTCAGGTAAGCAGAGTCAACAAAGTAAAATGAAGGAACATAGAAATTAGCATATAATGACCAAAGCAGCAGGCCATGTAGTCTCTTCCTCTAGAATAGTAGCTAGCTTAGAATAATACAGGGCAAAATATGCGTATACATCTACATATGTGTATGCACCTATCCAGATATAACCATATTTTCACACATATGCAAAGATACACATCACAATCAAAAAGGTGTGAGGACTTACAAGGTGTTATAGCTGAAAGGGGATGAAGATATAACAGGTAGATGAACAAATATCCAGTCAGAATGGGAATAGGTGGCGCCCGTCTCTTAATTTCCTGTGGCTATTAATGAGAATTTTGTGCAACTCAGCACGGGAAAGTAGCAAGGGTTCACTGGCCTCATTCTAAACCCACCAATGCCAGCTGTTTCCTTCACAGCAAAGCTCACAACTAGGCAGACAAGATCAGCCTCACATGAAATAGTTCTGTTTGAAAGCTTAAATGGAGTGAAATCCTACCAGATACTGGCGTGATCTGCATTTCACGATGGAGAATCAGTGTGACTCCTGAAGATAATTCTCTGGATTTATAGAATTATTCATTGACTCACTGGAAAAAAGGTGATATTTCATGGCTAAACATTGCAAACTGTAACAAAATAAAATGAAAGTTATTAAGTGCTTAATTCCCAACCATTTGTCGATAGTCACCTGAAAACCTACTCTTTTTCTGGCTAGCCCACATAGTCGTCTAGACAACCAACACCTGTTCTTAATTAATGACTAATATCCCAAACCGGAAACAGTGCTCCCTTGTAACACAGACATGACCTCTGATCATCTCCCTCTACCAGCAAATGTTCGGAACAGCTGAAGATGGCCAAGCCCAGTTAACACTGCCCACCTGCTGCTGCAGCTACTGAAGTCTAGACTGCTCCACTGTGCTGATTTCCTTAGGTTTTTGGTTTGGTTTTTTTGCTGTGCTGTGTGTAATGACCTGAATTGGCACAAATCCGTCACTCACACACTCACAAATTTGGAAAGATAAAAAAATATCCAGGGTGTTTGTTGCACGTTTTCTTTCCAGAGAAGGGCATGCCTCCTGCATTCCACTAGCATAGTTGACAGTAGCTTGTCTTCTAATTCTCTCAGGTGGTTGAGAGACCTTCATTCACTGTGGTCTACAACTAGAGACATCAGGATCTTGCTCCAGGGACAATCTCCAGACACCCAATGCAATTTTTATTTTAAAGTCAATGAAACTTCACCACAAGCCCAACAACCCAGGAGAATCCTGACAGCCAAGATCTGGGTGAACCTGGCTGTCAGACTGGGAGGCAAAGATCCTCTAACAGGAAAAGCAAGCAACAACTCTGGTCACTTCCAGTGAAACTTGTCTTTTTAGCTCTAATCATAAGGGTATGTCAAAAGAAGTCCAGCTTTGCCTACCCATTACACAGAGGAACAGAGACCATTAAGGTTGTGCCTTCAATGATGTTAATGTTGATGGTGATAACTGGGTGCTGTTGCTTTCCTAAAGAAAAAGACAAAAAATTTATTTTGTGGAGGTCAAATGCACAGAGGGTAGCTAATGGTGATCTTGCTTCCTGAAAAAAGGGCCAAAAGTAAGACCCCAGTATGAGAAAGACCCAGCTGGTATTTTTTATCTAATAAAACATCCATTGAACGTTTCTCTGAGTCTGTTTGATTAACACTGGATATTAAGAAGTCACTAGTTTACTAGTATCTCAGACTTCCATCAGCAGCAAAATAAAGAGTTACAGGACTGTCTCTGAATGCTAGGACTTGGTCATTCATGTTACTTATTTGTTAACACTGACCATATTAGCCCAGTTGAACTGCCAGACTTGCAAGTAACCCTTGGCTGCTGTTTAGGAGTTATCATGGAATGGAAACATTTCCAGGAGGCTGTTTCCATGCAGCCAGGCAGTTTTGAAGGGTAAGAGCGTTTACCCGTATATGCAGAAGTTGTTCCACCACAACTTGTCTATGTGCTAGAATATAAGCATAAATGTAACCTGAGAATCATAACAAACCATCTACTGGGTCTATCGAAGAAAGACTTTTCTGTTTATCAGAATATCGAGGTTCAAGAAAGCAATGACTCAGACATACTGTCCAGCACTTCTGGATGCTGTCTTCTCATACTGCTGTGATAAGCCCTCCACAGGGCAACTAGCTTGTTGTTCAACTATGATCCCAACTTCTCTCCAAATTGTTCACCTGTTTCTTGACATCGCCTAGGTCTGTTCAAACTAGACCATGCTAGGCATCCTCTGGTAATAGGAGGAGGGTACAGACATATAATTACCCAAATAAGTGAAAGTTGACTTGTTAGCTCATATAGACCCATGTAACTGTTGATTTCATGCCAAGCAGAGATGTGACCTGTAATTCAATCTAGTGCCTGTGAGCAGTAGAGCTCGGCTCCGCAAGGTAAAACATATATTGCTGAATGAAGAGAGATGCAGTGGAGACTGAAACAAAAAATCAAATGCACCAAAAACTTGCAGTTTTCTCCTATTCCCAGATGGATTTCATCCCAAGCTCTCCATTCCTTCTGCAAAAAGATGCAAACCTTGATGTGAAGGCAGTGATTTCACACACATGCATGTGCATGTGTGTGTGCACGCATATACTTTCTCATCTCTAGTTGCATACTGTGAACAAGGCTTAAGCTTATAAGACTGGTTAACAGCCTGGGGAAAGGACATTTTTTTTACTCTTGCTTTTTTGACTTGGGCTGGGAAGGGGAGAAAAAGGTGGGTTGGGAGGTGAATGGTGCAGGGCAGCAGAAGAAAGATGAGATGGGAAGGCAAAAAGAAGAAAGCAGAGGAATTTGTGGGATTTGTTCAAGTTCATCCACCTATTAATAAAGGGCAAATGAGAAGTGACAAGGAGATAACACTGAGCAGGCCTCCACCATTTGCAAACCATCGCCTATAATTTCAGGGAGTAGGAACTCCAGCTGACAGATTTTTGGAGCCACTCATGGTGCTGTCATGGGGCTGGGGAGAGGAAGAAGAGGGGGGCGACTGGGAGGGGGCAGAGCTTGAGGAGAGGAGAGAAAGGTGAACAAGGTCAACAGTGAGGTGTTGGTGGCAGCTTGTGCTCTGCAGTCTCCGGTTGCAGGTACAGCAAAAGCCACTGCTCAGTTTGGATGCACTCAGAGAAGAAGCACTTCATAAACCCTGTGCTCAACCACAGCAGAGCCGGAAAAAGCCAACCAGCTTGTCTCCTCTGGGTGGCTGCTTATGCTGCATTACCTGACATTTTCTCCAACCCAGCTTTACATAAGCGCCGGAGGTTGTATTAAGGAGGTGTGAACATCATGAGTCTGGATACCAGCCAACATTCAGGATGGTCAAGAGAGGATTATTTCCATCAACTTCAACTGGACTTTCAATCAATTTCAGGTTCAGGCTGAGACTTTCCCTGCATGTACCCAAGCAAATTAGGTGACATGCCATGTAATGAGTGGGACTACACTACTCACTTAGGGTTTCTCTCTCATGGCAATTTTGCCAAGGACATCTGAGAACTTTCCTATTTGGGGTGCATGAAAAATGGGTGTCCTAGCAGGTTTTTTGCTGTCGTCTCAGAAGAAGTGGCCAAAGCAATCTCATAGGCAGGAAGATGTTCAGAATATGGAGAGACACACAAAATTAGGGCTGGAAAGGTAATGAGACGATTAGCAAATCCTGGTATGAGTTCCTTGCTTTGGTGACATTTTCAACCACCAAGGGCAGACTGCTCAGACAGACAAACCTCAGCTGCTGCTTCTTTACTTACAAATACAGGACCAGAGGAAGTTTCTAATCCAACAAGGAGGACTGGGAGAGTAGAGGCATTGAAATCAGTTAGGCAGTTCAATATTGTGTTTGAGAAGGAGCTGCTCCATTATCTTGGTAGGTCCTCATCTGGTTTAACTGCCTTTGCAGATCTCACCCAATGTGCTGAAAAGCATCTTCAGTTTTGCCATCAGCCCTCAAATAAATTACCATGGAGAAGTGTTTAGAGACCCTATAGTCAGCAATGTGTTTTGAGAAAAGCACTAAAGAATGATGAAGACTTGGTGAAATTTTGTTACAAATATTTTTACAGCTTTAGCCCTATTTTTAGTTAACAAATCATCTATGGACCAATTATAATTTCCTTCACACATATTAAGTACACACAAGAATTTGCCAAATGCACTGGTGCTAACCCCAAACATTCAAAAAACATGAGTCAGCGCTCTCTCTGCCTTCCCACCTCCCATCCCAGGCATATTATGAACTTAAACTTCATCAGACTTTTACAAAAATAAATTTCTGCTCTTTGTATTTGCCTTCTTGTCCTGGAAATTTTTCAATTTTGACTTTGCAAGGTTTCTTCTGCACTTCTGATGATTATTACTTTATTTTCTTTTTAAAACAAGCCTGAGATTTCCTCATAATTACCTGTCTTTCAGAGCAAGGGATGAATAAAAAACTCTCCAGGTAAAGACTGAGACAAAAGCACATAAAATCCTTGGATTTCCACATTCCGGTTGTACTTATGTGCTCTTAGCTGGCTTTCCTTCATTGTGTGGAATATGCAAGTAAGCAAATACTGTGATTACTGTTTCATCTTCCCAGGTGGGATGGCAGTCAGATTGAAGGCATGGTCAGACCCTCATAAATGTACGTTGGAGGAATTTGAAAGCTTCCAACCTTGTTAAATGGAGAATCATTCCCCCTTCATTCAAGATGGCCATGGTGATTAAACACCATTATTCACTTGCCTAATCATAGGTGTCCAATGCCACCTAAGATTCTGTAGGGTATTCCAACTGGTCTCCAGCATCTGGAGCACCACGAGTCTTCTGCAAGACCTGTCTGGTACCCACCATCCCTGTGTGGATATCTTAGACTCCAAAGAACCTCGAATGGCACTAGACATCTATTTTTAGGGAACTGTATGCTCTTTCTCCAGTGTAGTGAGACCAATGCACATGGGCTCTGAAGATGACCTAAGCAAATTATTACTTTGCATTACGGTGGTCAAGTTACCACAGTTCATCCGACAGCATGACAACTTACTAAACTCTTCACAATTCTCTGCCCACAGTCCCCAGGAAAACGTGGTTGGTGGAGTGGTGTTTGGGGCAAATAATCATCTTCAGATCTGTGGACCTTCTGCAACAGAGTCATCTCCCCTTCTCCCACATATCAAAACAAAGGAGATGTCTCTCATTTGTGAAAACACTGCAGAGCCCTTTTGGATGGATTTGGGAGCTTTTCTCTGTTGCTGCCAGTACAGCTTGTGTTAGACAAGTACTTAAACCACAAGATTCTCAGCAGAGGGACTACAGTTGTGTATAGTCGTGTTCTCTTGGTTGCAGAACTCAAGATGTGCTCCTTTGCTTCTTCCTGACAATGCCCAGTACACTTCCCTGTCCAATACACTGTTCTGGTTTTATTTGTTTGGGGATTTTTTATGTGTGTGTGTGTAGATTAGACTATCTCCTGGACTGTTCAGGTTGATGGTTACTCAGGTTTTGCCACAGATTTTCTGTGCATGAACCATTTTGAGAGCCAGGCTCATCAGAGGGCTCCATCACATGGTGAGCTGGACTGCCCTTATTTGGTGACATGAACTTACCCTGAATTTCATTCCTAGAGGATTTTGGAGTAGATTATACCTTTAGCTCACTGCTAAACTCATCTGAGAAGACTGCAAATGTATCAGATAACCTTAACTAATGTAACAGGCTTCTGTATATGAATTAGTATAAAATATAATTGAAAATAATGCAAGCAAGCAATGTAAGCAGTAGTTTAACAGAACATGAGTAAAATCAATAAACATGCATGCTCAGATTTGCTTTAGGTATGGTAGTAGCAAATGTTAGATAAAACTGTTAAATAAAATAAAAGATAAAATTTAAATTAAATCAGTAATTGGCTAGAAAATACACCTTTGGGGAAAATATGAAGTTGTTATTTCCTTGACAGTGATTAGAAAGCTAGCTTCTTCAAAGTAGCAAAAAGGTACATATTTTGTCTTGTACCAAATAAAAGAATGTTATTTCAGCAGTAGATACACATGCTATCTTCTACAAATTATATAAGTTAGTATTAACACTATCCTGGAATTCTATATTAGTGATAAGATAGTGAGAGAAAGTTCCCATTCCACCACAGTGCTCCTAAAGCCCTGAACCTGTGCTCATGATGAACTTTCATCTACATACAGAGTCCCCAAAGCTTTATTTGTACTTTGTTAGTAAACTAAATCTACAGAGGACTTTGCATCCCTAAAACACTGATCATGTCCTACTCTTCTGTAAAGCAATCTTTAATTAAGAACATCAGCATTATTCATGTTGTACTTACTTCTAAATATCAAATATCCATAAATGAATTCTCCATGAGTTTCCATTTTGCTGATGAAGTCAAGAAGGCAAAAAAAGTTCAAGAAATCTTTGTCCCCTTTTCTTTCACCTATTCTAGAAGACCACAGTTTGTAGATGCCTGTAGATGCCTGGAAAAGTCACAACCTCATCAACCAGCACTGAGGGAAGTAGAGCAAAACCCTACCAGCATCTCAGCCCGCTTTACTACTGTGCGCCCAAATCCTTTGACAAGCAGGTGCAGAGAACTGGAAGAGTGCTTCTGGATAACCAGGTCCGGGGCCAAGTGCACCTGGAGAAGTTCCAGATATATTACAGGAAGAGAAAAGCCTGAGAGGCAAAGGGGAACGAGATGGGTTTCACATCTCCAAATCAGGCCGAGCTCTTCCTACTGACTAACTTTAACCTTGCAACTGACTAACTTTACAAGGGATACGTAGAGGCTTGACACTCATTTTAAGGTCATAACTTAAATATACGCTTAACTACCACTATAGATAGAGACGTGCATGAACTGCAGTTTGGCTTTCTAAGTGACCAAAGCTGTAGAAAAACGCGTTTGATGCTCTTTACACTTCAGGACTTTCTTTCTGATCTAATTGAAAAGGGCCACAGAAATGCTCAGCACATATGAAATCTGTAAAAACCTTCATTTTGGACCACTGTTCATTACCATGCACTGCGGCAGACACTGAAGTAAATCCCTCCTGGCCTGCGTGGTTGTGTGAGAATCCAGGAAAAAAAAAAAATAAAAATAGCAAAATTCACCAGATCAGCTTTCTAAGCAGTGACTTTCCTTGCACTTTCCTAGAAACCCTGCTCTGCTTTTCCAATCTCCTGCCAAGCTGTATAGAATTGGATGAGCATAATTTTTCTTTCTCTCCTTCTATGCAAGCTAGTGCCAGTGTAAGTAAGTTTATTATTGTAACTTAACCCTCTCTTGCAAAGTGCATTTAAAGCACCTGGTTTTACATTTAGAATGAAACAGGAACTGACCTTACTTTGCTAAAAATTTAGCTGCTTTTTATTCAACTTGCAGGGGTTTAAGTCAGCTGCGATGGATTGGGGTTAAGAGAGTCTCTGGTGAGAAAAACCTATGAGAGGAGAGAGCAGCTAGAGGTAAAATAGACTTACAAAATCCCTGAGATACTCAGAGATAGTACTGTCTGGCAGTCTTCAAATTCTACCTGTCCTGCCACAAAGGAGGACCTGTTTGGGGTTTTGTTTGTTTGTATGTTTATTTGTTTTGCTTTTTTCTTTTAAATAGGATTATATGAAATCCTTTAATGAAATTGAACCTGGAGGCCAGGGAATGAATGAGTGTCTGGAGGCTACCTTCACTATAAAGAGAGAATTAGGTTACTAACACAGACTTAAATATTTTGCAGACATCTGATATTAAAACGAGAGAAATCCCACCCCCACTTCTACTGACTGGGAACTGTGCCCTGCAGACAATTTTAATGGCTAATGTGGCTCCATGCACCCTAACCTTCCAGGAATGCTTTTTGCTGGGATAATTATTGATTTTTCTGGATCTAAACAAAAGCAGAGGAAAGGGAAAATAATAATAATAAAGCTAGATCAGATGGAAAACAGCTGATAATCCATCTTTAGAGAGATCAGTAGAAGAGCTCTTTGTAAAGTCATCCTGAAGATGTGGCAGCTGTGCAGACTTGGTACAACCAGGTCAGGACATCAAGCTGAGTTAAAGAAGTTAGAAAAATCACTGAAGAAGGAGTCATTAAGGGTACCTATCACACCAAGCCTGGTCAACAGTTCTGAAGTCTCATATGCCCCCAGTAAGATGCTTTTGATCAAGAGCAATGAACAGAAATTACAGGTTTCAAAGGTTTTCATTGGAAAATGAGGTTATATCAAAATCTAGAGTATCTAAGGACTAACAAAATAATAAAGTACTTTGGAGGTTTATGTAGTGGTTATTATGACTGAATACATTAATTCCTTAATGTTGAAATAGGAATTCCAAGCAAAACAGGTCTTTCAAACCAGAGCAATGTTTGGAAACGACGTAGGTCACTTTGCATCACCCCTCTTCCATTTAATTTCTAACCATCAGAATGATCCTCTGACAAAGTCTGACAAGGATTCATCTAAGATAAGTTCCTGTGAACTTTAAGTTGCACTCTAAATATTTGTATCTAGCTTCAGCTGCTCCAGAAAAAGTAGAAATGGTCAACTTAGACAAGATATAAAATTTTAGATTGGTGATACTGACTGAAATGAACCCTACTTTTGCCTTCATACCACCTTCAATTTCCGCTTGCAGAATGAGGATATTAGCATTGCCAAGCTTCAGATGATGTCATGAAAGGGTACAAGATGTAAAAAATAATGCAGTGGTAGTGGAGACCTTGAAAATATTTTCTTTAGCAGCCAAGCTTAAGCAGTGTTGTCGTCAGTGCTAATTCTTTGTTCTTTAACTCTGAAAGAGCTCTAGATCTTTCATTCTGTAGAGGCCCATCTTTTTATTTCATTCTCCATAAATGGGGAATGATACCAAATTCAGATCAATCCCTGAAACCAGAGAAACAAGGGCTGTTCTTCACAACTTTGAAATCAGTGGCTTTTTCAGTGGTTGAAAGAGTCTGCTGGCCAGAACAGGAATGCTGCCAGAGTGACATCATCATTTGTCACAGAGCTGGGGATGAAAAGCAAAATGCCACCCCGCTTGATTCATGAAAGGCTGTCCTTCACAGAAGCTGCTAAACAAGGTTCATTGCCCTTTCTCAAGCACTGAGATCAAGGTGAGAGTTCATCACACCCACTCTATCACTAGCATTGGGTTGTCCTCATCATTGACCCTGCTTTGAGCAAGAGTTTGGACAAGGTGATCTGCAGTCCCCTCTGAATTTGTCTATGGTCCAGTATGGCTTTCAGGGGAAAGGTTGTCTTGGAAGTGGGGAGGAAAGGAAGACCATCACCAAGGAGACCTGACACCTACACATGCAGTAATTGGCAGGGAGCCTGATGAACCAAGCAAGGTCTCATCAGTAATCCAGCAAAGCTCAGCTTGGTGAGACTGAACCCCAACGGGACAAACCCTGTCCTGGTTCCTGCGAGGAACTGTGCGCGGCTGAATCACTCCAGTCGTTGTGCTTGAGTTTTGCCGCTGCAGCCATCTGATCTCATTGCTAACTTCTTAACCTTTGTCCTGCCTCACAATTCCCAGTTGTGTCTGCACCGCCATTCCTGACCTTTGGCTGCTGTGCCAAATTTTTCTCCTACTCTATCACTCCATATTTGAGATGCAAACCTCAACCACAGCATGGTCCCCTGCTTAAAATTTATCAAGAGAACATATGGTAGACCCGCTTTTAATATTTGGCCACCAGCAATAACCTCAAAATTTTACCACATGCTAAGACGAGACAGCATTCATTTTCTGAAGCCATCTTTCCTGTCCTTATTTAGAGAGAGCTATATTTCACCATTGGACTTTTGCTTTCTTGGTCGGTACTCGAGTGGCCAGGTCACTTAGTACCATCAGGCTCATAGGGAAAACACGCAACTCAAGGCTGTGAAAATTTATTTGCACATTGTTAATCAGGGGTGTTATATCTCTTTACAACACCAAAGGTGCCATGAACAGTGCTGGCAAGTTTTAATTATGTGCTGACTCTTAAAAACACTAGTCACTAGGGTAGGCTAGAACTGTCCTCTTTTTATATGTGTTCAGTCATCAAGACTTAGAAAAAAGCAAGAGGGGGTAGAAGGAGAGAAAACCATTTGTGACAAATTTGCTAGGAATAGAATAACAGAGAAAAAGTCCAAGTTCAAAATTTTTAATATATTTTTCTATTTAAAAGATCAAAAATTCAAGGCAGCCTCTATCCAGAAGCAAAATAAGCTGTATATGGCAGCGGGTTGAAGGGGACCCACAGCAAAGATGGTCTTACGGTCTAATTTACTAAAATAAACAGCAAAATCTGGAAAAAACAGGGAAGCTTCTTCTGAAAGAGGGGATAGGTCTTTGCACGCTGATCCCTGAGAATGAAAGGCAGATTTCCCACCCCAGGCATAACTGAGCTTGCTTGGATTAGAGAAGGAATAGATTGACAGACTAACAGACAGACAGATCATAAAAAGGATTTCAGCTCTACAATCTTCTGCCGGAAATTCATGAGGCCAACATGTTCCAAGTGCTGCTGAGCAAACCCCTACAAAATAAGAAGTAGAAATGACCACAAATATGCCTGTGTTTTAAATTCTAGAGGAGTTGGCACTGCCTGGTAGTCTGCTGGTTGGAAAGGGAACAGCCAAATCTATACAATCGAAGCGAGGCTCCCTTTTGTTCTCTGCAAGCGGGTGAATTTACCAAGCAATGCTCAGCATCCAAGCCAATGCAGCAGAAAGACATTTGCAAAAGTGATCTTCCTTCTAGAAAAGAATTTGCAAAACTGTGCATGTCACTTCAAAGAAAGGAAAGCACTGCTGTGTGACTCCGGCACCCAACAAAGGCAGCTCACCTTCAGGGACTGCTGAACCCCACATAACCAACTGCTCACTAACGAGTGCTCACTCTCACTGTACTGAGAGTCAAATTTGGGGCATCAGTTCAAGAAAGTCATAAACCCTGAAGACAGAAACTGATGAAAGGCAGCCAATAGGTTATTCACCACAGAGTGTTTTCCTAGATCTGATCTCTTCCCTTGTCTTTAAACGCAAAGAGAAAAACGGCCCACCTTTCTTGTGCATTTAACTCTGAGGCTGAAAACAAGGACACCAAGGAGGGCAATTGCACACAGCACTGAGGATTGCTAGATATTTTTAGTAAGGATGCTTGCACATAGAGAACAATTGGCCATATTCCAGCCCCCAGCTGCAGCACGTATGATAGACACAGGCAACACAAACTCAGGAGAGGAATTTCGTGCTCCTTTAGTTGTCCATCCTTCCTCAGAATCTGGATTTAGAGTCGACTCCCAAAAGGAGCATCAAAGCCCTTGATTAGGTGTCTATTCATGGACACTAACCCTAATTGAAAGAAAGTGTTTTCTCCAACCATTTTAAACCTGTAAGAAACACCTACCACACCATTCTCTGGCTAAGGAGTGAGGGGACCCACCGATGCTTCCTGCTTCCACACTACAAAGTCTACAGTTGATATCTCCACTGCATCAGCCAAATTCAGAGAAATACTCTTTCTACATGGGCCACCACAGAGAGATTACATGGTAGCCATGGTCAGACTGAATTTAGGTATCTATTTCCACCAGTACTGAAAGACATGAAGAAACAGCAGGTCTTTGATGAACTCCTTGAACATTTAACATCAGCCCGTGCTCACATGTTTCCACGAGGGCTGGGAGTGAAACTGCAGTCTTCACCATGGGGGAAGGGTTCCATGCGCCTGTTACTCAATTTGGGAAGTGGGCATTTTAGTCTTGCTAATATTTTTTCTTCTCTCTGCTTCCTGTCTCCTAACCTCAAGAGCATCAACCTCTTTACTCACCGCTTGACTGTGGAAAGAGCTGAAAACCCATTTGTACTAGATAACATACTTTGGATTGTTTGACACTACATTACTGTGTTTCCAATTAGGTTTTCTTGCTTTTATCTTCTTTGTGTAATCTATTCAGTCCCTCCCACTAATTAGAACCTTATTTTGCCTTTTTTCCCCTTTCAACAGTGTTTATCCCTCACATTGTTCCTTGCATCTCTGCTTAGCAAGACTGACTTCTGTTATCTTTGTTTTTTAAATATATGTTTAGATTTTATTGGCACAGACACTTGTTAAAGCGTTCCAACTATTCATTACAGACCTCGTGATTTTCCGTAGTAAATTTTCTAGACAATCAACTCAGATCAACACTATTTTTTGTCTCATTCTACATTCTTTCAGAGAGTTATGTTTTATGAAAAGCCCAATACTTCAGATTATTACCTTTCATACATAACATTGCCTCCAAATCAGTGGATATCTGATGATATTCTGATGGCTAGACCTCCAGATGTTTTATTTTATTTATCATACTTGGCTTGTTTTCTAGGATCAAGTCCAAAACAGCCTCTAATCTCAGAGGTTGCTCAATAATTCTGTGAGGGGCTATGAAAAGTTATTAAGGGGGAAAAAAGTCTTTACACAACAAATAATTCTGCAAATCCTGGTGGTGTTCTTATGTACTTAAAATATATGGTGATCAATGATGAACTTGTAAGAAGATTAATAAAGAATTTTAACATGTACTTTTGGGAGAGCATGGAAACTCTCAGAATAAACTGATTTCTTGTTAACCAAGTCAGGAAGAAACTTTCCAAGGGCAGCTTTCCATAACTGTTGATTAGGAGGTTTTTGTGGGTTTATTTCTGTAGCAGATAGCACTTGCCACTGCTTGGGAGTCAGAACAGGTTCTGGATCTGTAGTTTGAGCCAGGATGGCAGTCTCCATGTCCAGAAAACAAATACAGCAAAGATGAGAGGAGTCAAATCTGTAACACGCTGCAATGCCCTCCTGCCTGCACGGAGCCTTGCAGGACTCAGAACTGAAGGCCACCTTTCTGGAAGGACAGACCATGGCCACCTGAGATAAGGGGCATGCCTAGAGGTAAACAAAGAGGTAGGTAATGATCAAGGAACCCAAAATTATACAGAATAAATGAATCAGTTCACAATTAACAATTTCAGTTCAGTGACATTAACAAATTGAACTTATTGATAAGGAAGTGGTGTATTTCCATAACAAAATGGTCTCTGGGAAGAAGCCGTTTTCAGTCCACCCTATTTTCCCTGTAGTTTCAGCCTGGTTTTGGTATCAGAGACCAAAGAGAGAACTCAAAGGCTGAGAATTAAGTATTTGTAGTTAGCTGGAGGGCTCTCACATCCAGAAACATCAAGCCTTCTTCCACCAGACAAATCACCCTACTAATGACTGTCATAATCAAAAGAACTTAGGAATTTAGTGGTGTGGTTATCCTGAGTGAACCTACATTGTTTGGCAGTGCTACTGAGGCACCATCCCATTTCCTGGAGCTAACGCTACCTTCACCATGGGCTATGAACCTCCCCAGATAGTGCCTCTCCTTCTCCTGCTCATGGCAGTGCCAGAAGAAGGTATCTGCAGCCAGTTCAGGGCTAGGAGTAAATTCTGTAGTGGTACTGGGTTGCCGGTCGTCCAGACTCAGGTAGGAGGGAAAGAAAAGAGAGTCATAGCTCCCAGTGTCATCACTGTGAGATGAAACCTCCGTGAGGTCCCACGCTCCAGGTGAGGTCAGAGAAAAGAGAAAGAGTTTTCCCAGTCTTACTTCACCCAAGCATTGTGTTAAACTTCAGCATTCATGAAATCTCTAGGCTAGTGAAGAAAATAAGACGTTTTGCAGCACCATGCCTTGAATAGCAGAACAGCCATTTGCTATTTGTTCAATCTATTTTACGCAAAGTTTTATCATAAGAAACAGATGAGATTCACTTTTCCAATTCCTAACAAAATATTTTGCTAGCCTCGGTTAAGCCACTATTTTTCTCGTTTGTTTTCTCTTCTGCGCTGTTTCCTTCAGTAAGTGATACTTTAGTGGAAATCACAAGTTCAGTGTCATAGGCAAATCTCTAGTCATCTGCAGGTATATATCTGCATGCTCCCTTCTTGATTCCTATAGGTCTTCAGCTGAAGTCCCAAAGCATGAAGTTGAACTAACCATATAACTAAGCACACAGTCTAATCTCGTCAAGTTGCTCTGACACTCCTCTCATCAGGTTTTGTATCCTTGATTTCTTGCAGCCGAGCTCTCCAATATCAGCAGTGTTCTTGGGAAAGGCAGCAACAGGACAAACGAGACAGAACCAAACAGGTTCTTCGTGAGTTTTCAAGGAAATATTGAAACTTTTTTTTAATCTTAGGACTCCTCTCCAATTTCATGTAAATGTCTGTCTTTTCTTTCAAACCAAGCTCAAAACTGACATGCTGAAATTCAGAATACAAAAAAAAAAAAGAAAGGTAATTTGAGAATTTTCCCACCCCACCCCACTTTCAACAGTTTCCAAACCTTTTTACTACGATGGCCTGAGAGGGCTCTTTATTTTTACAGCTGCTACATACCTAGTTCTCCTCGCTGGAAGACGCACACGCAGCTCCAGCGATTCTAATCTTTTCATTCCAGGAAAGGAACCAGCTGTAAATCCACTGAAGCAAGATCGGGATACAGCACCAGAACTGTTGTTCTGGCCTCCCGCTGGTTAAAACTTCCCTTGAACTGCTCTCACACTCAGTCCTGTCATGGGTCCAGGAGCCTCTGTTTTAAGAATGCCTTCCTACCTCCCTGTTCAGAGCTCAGTAAGCTTCTAAATGCAGTGGTATTATGATTTTCATTATCTGGACAGACACCTCTGCAAAGCAAAAGTTGAGTCAGATTCAGAGGAGTGGGGTGTTCTTGGTTTCTTCTATCTTGAAAGCACTCGAGAGAGGTGTTATGTTTGCATCCACTCTCAATTTCCAAATAAATGGTAGGGATAAAGTTACTCCATGCATACTCCCTGTCCCTGAGTAATGCCATAAATGAATTTGTGTAACGATGTTGTAGCACTCAATAATGCAGCTCTTTTTTTTTCCTCCGAGCAGGGCTGCTACTATCCATGCTGATATCGTATCAGCTTTCCATTATATGGTAGGCTTGAAGAACAACAAAAATTCTGCACTCTTTTAAAAAAAAAATCAAATCAACGTTTGCAAAGAGTGAGAATTTTCCCACTCCCGTGGAAAACTGCTCAGCGAGTCACCTCATGGTGGTGAGAACGTCACCTCCAGGGTGGGTCTTTCCCAAATTTTCACGGTAACCTGGTGCTGAGTGTATACAAACACTCACAATGACTGCTTAGCAACACCTCCTGCCAACACAGGCAGTGGCAGAGAGCACAAAAATGTGTGCCGCTCTCTCCAGCTATTCCTGCAATGAAAACATATCATCAAGGAACAGTAAAATCCACGTTGGGCTGATGGGGATGGGGTGAAGCAGGACCTCCTGCCTCTCTCTCCATACCACTAACACAAGTCTGACTTTGTCTTCTTGGACTTGGCAAGTCTCATTTGGGCTCCAGCGAGCCTCGTGTCCCCAGTAAAGACTGGCACACATGAAAGATACACAGATATGTATATCTGTTGTGTGAGGGGATGGGGGAGGAGGACACTGTTCTGCAGCAGAAGCCAGCAGCCATTCCCACAGCCAGAAGTTCAAGGGAACTGCAGATTTTTTCTAGACTTGTGCTGTCATTTCTTATCCTGTCTAGATCAAGGGTGGCCCAGCAAGGGGCAATGTGGCCAGTTGGCATGAGAAGAGACTATTGCTATCACAGCCAGGGAAGGAATAGATCCTGAGACAAAAGCCACAATACACTCCCCATAACAGCCCTGTGGCCTTCTGCTGGGTGTCCTTCAGTACTGTTCAGCATATGGCAGGACAGGTCCCCACTGAAGTCTGCCCATGACTTAACTCAGGATTTTCACCGTTGGAGGGAGCATCCATTATGAGTGATTTGGTGGCAGTTTGGGAGGTGGGAGTGCCTGTTCCAACCAAGGAAAAGCATTCTAGAGAGGCTTGATCTAACATGGGGTTGAGCTGGTGCATTCAGGCAATACAGCCCTTTGCTATACAAAGGTATGCAAAGGTATTGACTCCAGTCTGACAGCCTACTGGCCACTTTGTGGGTAGGAGGGACGTTACTAATTTACTGCATTGAAAGGAAATAAAATGTCTTGTTCCAAACCTGTTGACATTGTCACGTCATTGCTAGCTAGCAGGCAACTCTGTGCATTGCGGATTCTTTAATCCTCACACCTTACCTTACCATAAAATGCTGTTTCTTTGGTTTTCTGAGAGGCCAGAGAGATGATCTTCCTCATTGTAGAACAGTTACAGGGGATGGGCATGTGTGTCACTAGGATAGTGTCCACTTGCCACCACCTTAGCTGACAGCAGGCCGTGGGTCTGCTCCTTCCTAGACTCTCCTGAATGTATTAAACTGGCTTAAAATCCAGGGCTTGGTATATGAAACTCTACTGAGTTAATGATTCCTAGTCAAAACTCAAAGACAAGGCATTATGCAGTTTCTTAATAAGCATAGAAAACTTTGTAAATAATGTTTGGAGAAACCCTGCAAATATTTGGGACTTGCAATAAATTTTGCATTACTACTATTGGGTAGCTCCTCTTACAGACATCCTTCTTTCTATTGCTGTTAAATCTATACCATTGATGTTCTTCAAAGGTAGCTTCTCCAAGTTGAGAGTGTGAGTGTAGGACACCTTCAGAGCTGGAGAAGAATGGCTGGATCTCAGATGTCTACCTGTTGAAAGGTGGACACCTCTGGCAGACCCTATAATACTGTCTATTCTGAAGAATAGTTTTGCTGAAGTCGTTTACATTTCCTCTCATTTCGAGCAGCATTTCAACCTTGGGATTAATATCTGCCTTACCTTCGTGTAGATAATATGATGTAGATCTATAAAAGGGTAACCTGGACAACACAACACATATTTCCGTGTCCTGCATCCACCAAACCTTTGTCCATAATTTGTATTTCCTGCATCTGCCTGTTCTGTATGTGTTTCAGTTGTACGAACGTCAGCTGAAAGTGACACCAGCTGCTCCTAAAAGCTTCAGAGGCAATTTCTAAGCACAGATCATAAATACCGTTTCTTCCATTTGGCTATGCCTGAGCCTTTCTAGCCATGCTATTCTGCCCTGCCGTCCATGTCTGCAAGAATTAAAGCTCCTCCAAACCCCTGCCCCTCCCTATGTCTTTCATCCTTTTGTCTGGACTAAAGAAATCCAAGCTGATATATAAAGCATGTGTGATACATCAGCCTGGTAGAAAGCTCCTTCGTGTATTAGCCCTCTTCTGGAGGAGTGACATTTTTGTGGTATGATGCACAGAGCCAAACTTGCCAGCATTCCCTGGAAAGCAAGAATAAGGGGGGAAAATTCTGAGCTCATTATTTGAGATCTGATCATATTATTATACGTATATATCTTAATTATTAAACAAAACATGTACCAGCTAATTTCCCAATTGTCACACTAGCAAAGGGGCCCTGGGAACTGAGTATGGGAGTCAGGGAATATTGATCCATTTGGAGGGTAAGGGCTGGATTTATCCGTGTCAGTGAGTAGGAACATCTGGAGGGAAGGGAGGGTGCATTCCCAAGTAACAGCAACAGCTGGCTGCCCCATGCATCCACCCCAGCCACAGCTGGCACAGCAACACTGCCGCAGTGCTTCAGCCTCTCTCCGCCAGCACTGCTTCCACATGCTGCTGCCCTCCCATCGTATCCTCAGCCGCTCCATGTGCCACTTGTCACTTAGACCATCCCCACATGGCAGTGGCACAACACAGCCCTGGCCTCTGGCTTTATGCAGCATAAGGATAAGGGGTGACGGGGGAGCCAGGAGTTGTATCATTTGCATCCCGGAGGCATGAGTAAGACCATTTCCAAATACAGCAGCAACTTGCTGTCAAGCATTGCAGAACCATTCATACCAGAAGCAGATGATTTGTGTATACTGTCATACAACATTACTAATGCCGTTGGGTTCCCTCCCAAGTGGAATACCTCCCCCTTTGAGGCAAAGCCCGGCTGGTATTTAACTGCACAAAGGATCCCTATCAACTATCCCTTCTACTAAAGCTCTGACAAATCACTTCCCTCTCCCTATGCAAGTCACAACAGGCTTGTCAACCTCCCCCTCCTGACACCATCCCAGAAACCCTTCTCCCCGCGGTGAACCGCTGGTGGTCAGGGACAGCCCATAAAACCAGCTCCCCCGTGATATGCAGGTGACTTCTCTCTGAAAAGATCCTTATCCCACTGCTGTGCCACAGAGGGGATCAGGTCTCCAACTCATGAATCAAGAGCCTCCTGTACTTGCTACAAAGCCACAGAGCTGTTTGACGATCCAAAGATTTCCTTAATTAAAACTAGAAATCAAATTCTCAAAATATATATGATTCTATTTTGGACAGAGTCCCGGCTTTGATTTTGATCTTCCTAGTCAAAATGTCTCCTTCCTTTGCACTGGAAATCACTGGCTGGAAGCCTTTGGCACTCAGTGGAGCAGGCTTATTATAAAACTACTAAAGAGCAGACCAATAATTCCTGAAATCTCAAATGATAGGACAGGAGTCAGCTAAATTGCTGACATTTTAGTGCTCTTGCCCAGCTATCTTGATGTGTTTTTCACCACCAATTGTGGAGTGCTGACATGCTAAAGCACTTTGTGCCCTCTGCCACACCATACAAGATGCTAAGGACAATAAAGCAAAGACCTTTAAAGTCATGGACAATACTAAAAAATAAGAATGACATTGCATGTCTTTTTAACATGCTGGCAAAACTGAGGCAAGACAACTGACTTATCAGAAGGATACGGTGCCATTTTGGGAAGCTAAAAATCTCTCCAGTGCACTAAATGCTTCATCTTCATTACAAATCAAATGTTAAATGGATGGGTAGGAATTTATTAACATAGAATTCTAATTTAACCATTGGAAAAGCCACTGGGAAATTCTAGGCCAAAGAAAAGTTGTTTCTAACCTCTTCCTTCACATGACAGTAGGTTGAGGAGTACAAAGCCCTCCAAGATGAATGCAATGCAGACAGGTCATCTAAATCTTGCGGTTGCCCTAATAATTGACCATAATCTGGGAGTGGCCTGAGCATATCAGCTGTTAACTACATCACCTGTCCAAAGAACCAGCAGTTAAAATCTAATCTCAGCTGTCTTGAGGGTAAATCTAGGGTAAATTTTGCTAATGGAAAAAGACTCACCCCAGGCTGGGCTGAGAACCAAAATTGGACTTGAACAGCTGTAATCCACCTCTACCCAGTCACCCTATTGTTAGAGTGGAAGGTCAGTGGAAGAGTCAAGGAAGCAATCAGGAGCTGCTGGCAATCTCTCAGCATGACGTCCACTTGGGTAGGTCTCCACTTCATCCTCCCAGCACCTAGTGTTTAATTCAGCCCATGACACTTACACTTGCATCAGATCAGCCTTCAGCTCCTAGGTGACCTAAGCGTTCTTTTCAAAACCAGATGTTTGCCCTTCTTGCTCCAGTTAATGATCAAAGTTTTGACAAAACTGTCACGTGTCTGGGTTGATCAGTAAGTGGGGATGGAATAAGGGAAAGGAAAGGTACTTAGGCACTGATGTAGGTATAAAAAAGACAGCAGAGACAATAAGCATCTTTTTCCATTCTTCGTGTTGACCTTCAAGTCCCCTTAGAGAGCACACACCAAAGGAACACTTCTTGCCTGGGGATCCTAAGCCATAGATGACTCTTTACCCCCATGGCTTTTGACATATCTGGAGTACTGCTCATTGACATCACTGAGCTTCACATGAGACTGAAGTACTCAGTGTCCATGGCCATCAATGGATATAACTCACAGGTTGAGCTGAGGACTGAGAGACAAGCAGAAATAAGTTTCTGCTGGTTCTGGGTTAGTGACAGCTTTTGTCTTGGGAAGTGTTTTCAGACTCTGATGGTAAATTATGAATTCCATTAATTTCTCTTATGGCGATTACTTTCTTTTTTAAAGCAGTGACTTACCCCATGGTTTCCCACAGCATTCTCCTGGAGAAACCGGCTGCTCATGGCTTGGATGGGTGTACACTTCACTGGGTAAAAAACTGACTTAATGGTGGGGCCCAAAGAGTTGTGGGGAATGGAATTAAATCCAGTTGTTAGCATCTGGTCACAAGCGGTGAGTACAAGGCTCAGTACTAAGGCTAGTTCTGTTTAATATCTTTATCAATGATCAGGACAAAGGGATAGAGTGCACTCTCAGGAAATTTGCAGATGACATCAAGTTGGACAGGAGTGTTGATCTGTTTGAAGGTAGGAAGGCTCTGCAGAGGGATCTGGACAGGCTAGATTGATGGGCCGAGGCCAGTTGTGTAAGGTTCAACAAGGCTCAGCAATGAGTTCTGCACTTGGGTCACAACAGCCACATGCAATGCTACAGGCCTGGGGAAGAGTGGCTGGAAAGCTGCCTGGCAGAAAGGGACCTGGGGGTGGTGGTCAACAGTAGGCTGAATATGAGCCAGCAGTGCACCCAGGTGTCCAAGAAGGCTTGCATCAGAAACAATGTGGCCAGCAGGACTAGGGAAGTGATTGTCCCCCTGTACTTGGCTCTAGTGAGACCACACCTTGAATACTGTGTTCATTTTTGGGCCACTTACTACAAGAAAGACGTTGAGGTGCTGGAGTGAGTCCAAAGAAGGGCAACTAAGCTGGTGGAGGGTCTGGAGCACAAGACTTATGAGGAGCATCTAGGGGAAGTGGAGTTGTTTAGCCTGGAGAAAAGGAGGCTGAGGAGACACCTTATCACTCTCTACAGCTACCTGAAAAGAGATTGTAGTGAGGTGGGTGCTGATCTCTTCTCCCAAGTAACAAAGGACAGGACAAGAGGAAATGGCCTCAAGTTGTACCAGAGGAGCTTTAGATTGGATATTAGAAAAACTTTTTCATTGAAAGGGTTATCTAGCATTGGAACAGGCTGCCCAGGGAAGTGGTTGAGCCACGATCCCTGGAGGGATTTAAAAGATGTGTAGATGTGGCACTTAAGGACATGGTTCAGCGGTGGGCTTGGCAGTGCTAGGTTACAGGTTGGACTGGATGATCTTAAAAGTCTTTTCCAACCTAAATTATTCTATACTTCTATGATTTTGTCTTTGCTTTGTTTTATTTGGCTTGCTTTGGTTTTCCTAGAGGTTCAGAAATGGAGATGGCTTTATCCACAAATCCACACTTAATCAGGGTCAGAGCATCGTACCTCTTTCTGCTTCCCAACCACTACATCTTTCCTTTCAAAGACTGTTAATTAGCCCCCTACACAGAGCAAGGTTTGGATTCTCTGCTGAATACCCTGACAATTAGTGCCAGCTGTTAAGGATGACACAGCCCCTGAGTGTATGAAGAAGTGGTCTGAGGCCACAAACTCATCTCACATCAATCACCACTAGCACACAAGAGCCTTTGAGCACTGCAGGCAAAAGAGACTACTCTCAAACTATTTATCTGGAAGAAATAGGAAAAGAGTAGTTTACATTACATTTTCCGTAACACAAGTGAATCCAAAGTCTTAGGCGGTACGGGTTCGATGTCAATATTGGGACCCTTTCTCAGAAGCTCTATAGATAGGGTAACGGTAAACGCTGACCTTTATTTTCTGGCCAGTTATAATCCAGACAAATGACAGGACATATGTAGCTGCTGGACTCCATGCATTGGCTTTGCAGCCATCTCCCCAAGGCAAATGCAGCAGGTTAGAATTGTCCTGGTGATCAGATCCAATCCTCGAATACCCAGCTAGGTCCCTGGCTCACTGACACTGCATGTGCGATCAAGCCAATTTATCCAAGGTCCAGCCCTCTAGAGCTATGCAAAAAAACCCCAAAGGCAATCCTTCCTGGTTATCTAGTGGGCTGGAACAAAAACATAACAAAAGAGCAAAACAGCAAATGCAAAAGAAAGGCTAAAACTAGACTTGGACCTGGTTCTTGAGAGCCAGTTCTTAAATTCCACATTTTATGGGAAGCATGGGACCAATCGGAATGAAAGCAAAGGTGTCACATCACTCTTTCCATTATTCACAATGGCACTGCTAGGCCTGTGGTAAGTTCCACGTAAAGTGGGCGGAGAGGAACCTGATGAAGTTCAACAAGGGCAAGTGTAGGGTCTTGCACCTGGGGAGGAACAACCCCATGTGCCAGTACAGGCTGGGGGTTGACTTGCTGGAGAGCAGCTCTGCGGAGAAGGACCTGGGAGTGCTGGTGGACAACAGGCTCACCATGAGCCAGCAGTGTGCCCTTGCGG
>VZSC01002206.1:263394-284932 GCA_013398225.1 Steatornis caripensis | reverse complement strand
CCACCTGAACATGAGGAGGAACTTCTTTACTGTGAGGGTAACAGAGCACTGGAACAGGCTGCCCAGGGAGGTTGTGGAGTCTCCTTCTCTGGAGATATTCAAAACCTGCCTGGACGCATTCCTGTGCAACCTGCTCTAGGCTAACCTGCTTTAGCAGGGGGGTTGGACTAGATGACCTCTAGAAGTCCCTTCCAACCCCTACCATTCTATGATTCTATCATCAGAGAACTCTGTAAATTACTTCATTCGACTGCTTTGTGCTCTGTGTGCTGATGTACTCAGCAGCACTTGGGAATTGCAGTAATAACAAAGATATATGGAATTTGGAGCTGATCTAGAGAATGCAGAAGCAGAAGAGGCCCTTGATGGAAGCTGTGCCTGACAAACCATATCTGCTCACATTCTTGGACATTTCATTTTGACACTCCTTTCCATCTCCATTTAGGATTTTTCCATACCCCTTCTCTTCAAACACAAACATTCCATACCTAAATCATCCCAGACAAAACGCATACATCATCTACCAGGATGTGCTGCACAAAGTCATCCTTTCCTAAGGTCTGCTGGTGCAGGTAATGCCCTAACACTTTCACTATACCCTCTTATCTTATTTACACTTGTATACAATTCCTATATGCTGCGGTTTTGTGAGACTCAATTCCAGACTCACAAATGTCCCCTTAAAATACATGAGCCATGTTCAGAAAAAAACACTGCAAACTTCTCTGCAAAGACAAAACATGGTGCATTCTGTTTTATTCCTTTTCGGGACTCACCTTGGTCCACCACAGCTGAAACTATTAGTATGTGTCTTCAATAACCCCTGTCAAATGAGCTAGTAAATTCCCAAGGAGAAAACCAGTCAATAACCCACATCAGGTCTTACGTCAAATCCAAGACCTAGATAGATGAAGTACATGGGGGAAACTTCTGCTTTCTGTAGACAAGTAGTAACCTTTTAGTTACTAGTGACCCAACTACTAACACTGGCAGGATTTGACTAGTGCCCTTGCTAGGGAATCCAAATAGACAAGCAATAGTAGAACAAAGAAAAACACATTGGGTTTTGCCTGCAGTTCAGGTCCCCCCGCAGCAGGTCTGAATCAGCCACAGTAGGGAAGGATGGAGGAGGAATCCTTTACTGTTGGTATGATCTACTAGTCCTGTGGCTAAATCAGAGGATTTAAGGTCTCCAAGCCACCAGTACAGGGTTATAATCTCACAAATAGCATCAAACTCACAGATGTACACTGTACACAACATTCGTGGAAACAAGTAATTCTCCCAGACTAATAACCATTCCATCATTCCTTTGGGTCTTGACATGCCATGGCCTCAGGCTCAGGTTATTTCATGTTCATTTGGCTTCTATGTGGCCCTGTGTGAGGTCTTTCTGGAGTTTAAGCTGGAGGACAGCCAAGGCGTCAAAGGGACACCTTTCCTCTGAGCCGTTGAGTGGAATGTCCTAAGTTTATGAACACTGGAGTAATTCTAGGTATATGGCCCTCATGAGCACCATCAATCACAGATTTTCATTTCAAACTCTCCCTACTTTTTATGGCACTTCCCATGGCTGGGTAGGAGAAATGCTGTCACTCCCACCAGATCACTACAACTTACTGAAGTTGCTGAGTTGGGTGCTAACTTATTTCTAATACCCAGAGTGGAGCCTCCAGCAGATTCCTGATGAGGATCATGGAAATCTGAGAATGAAAAAAAAAAACCCTCAAATACTCCATCCCAATCCAACTTTAGTGTAAAACTAACTGTCCTGGTGCCTGCTGGGACAGGACTTGTGTAACTAAGAGTGACTGTGGACCATTTCTCATGGAGAAATGTATGTACATATTCGGCAAAAAAACAGGGCAGTGATAGACGGGAGTCTGTGGGAGGTGGTGCTAACATCTCCAGCACTTTTAAGTAAATTGATTTATCGATCTACAGATTTATCTATCACTTACACAGCTCTAGAAGTCAGTGCTGAGGTTACTGATTATAATCTCAGGGAATATTCTCCATGCCAAAATACTGTAACCAAGAAAAGAAACAAGCAAAAAGCCTGAAATATCAGTTTAAGTTTTTTCCAAACACCTGCAATTACTCATTCTCACACTTTACTGGACATGTTTGGATAGTTGTGGATCGTTTAAACTTGTCTTTCTGAGAATATTATAGGAATTCAAATAACCAAACAGGTACAAGGGCTATCTAGTCCAGAGCAGGGGTAAGAACTGTTCTTATTTTCTGAAATTACTCATTAAAAACTAGAGCAGACTGAGATATTATTATACTTTTGGAGCTATTATAAATTATTGGAGATTTTCTCCTTAAAAAATTTCTGACCTGGCAGAATCAAAACTTCTTAGTAGAGCATGACAATCCTGCTCGACTAACCTGTAAATGGTTTCTCCTGTCTGCCACCTTAGATAGGGCTGTCTGGGAATTTGCTGGTGAGACACGTCTTGGTTACAAAGTGCTCTTTGCTTATTTGTTTTTAATGGGAAAACATCATTTCACTGCAGAAAAATTGTCTAGTTTCCAGGGAGATACCGCCTATGCATCTGTCAGGTTCAGGGTAAAATTTCTCATCAGAGCCTGAAAAAGCTTCCCAAGAAGTAATCTGTAGGTTGGTGCTTGGGAAAACAGATTGGGTGAGAAAACTAGAGTCCATGATCAATTTCTGAGATTTATCATGAAGCAGAATTTTTATTCTATAGCCGTCTCTCCTTCCTACCTCCTGGCCTGTGCAGTTCTTTGGCTTCCTGCAAGGTTCATCTGACCAGGTCCTTAGACAAAAAGATATATAATTTCTTAATTTTCCAGGTGGGAAACAAAAATTCACTGAAAATATCTAATTGACAGCTATGGACTTTAAGGAAAAAGCTGAGCTCGGACCTGTATTTCCTATGGTTCAGATCAGCATGCTAACTCCAAATTCAACCTGCTTCGTTTTAACGTGTGGCTCCGACAATGGTATAAAGATTGATGCTTTCCAAAGGGCGCATGCAAATGTCCTCAGTCCTAAGAAAATGCTCCTTTACAGAGATGAGGATGAATAAACAGAGCAAAGCTAAGGAGCCATTTCACCCTTGGGTGCAATGAGCTACATCAGCAGCAGGGAAGCATGAGACCGCAGATCCCTCCTATGTACTCTGGAGAGCCTTAGCCTTACCAGGACACTCAGGGAACAAGAAAACAAACCTCACCAGCTTAGAAACCTCCCCATGCCAATGCCTATCCTTACCAGTCCGGAGTCCTCCAGAATCAAGTCTCTGAGTTACAGTGCGAGGTGGCTTCAACAGTGCGGCGACTCAGGCTATTCCGCCCTTGTCTTTTACAACTCAATCTCCTTCCTTCCCCGCCCCCTTCTGCTTAAGCCTGCCTTGAACTATAGCCAATGACATATGAAATCGCAGAGGATTAGTTTCTCCCGACAGGGAGGGGGCCAATTCAGCACCAAGGTGCAGACAGGAATTTTCCCCACAAGCACCGCTACTCCTTCAGCCTTCCCAGACATTCAGCAGCCTCCATCTTCCAAGGCTACAGCCCAATGAGCCAGCAGCTTTGTCCATCTACTCTGCTGCCTTGAGGGAAACAAGGAGGGTATTTTCTTTGTTTGTTGCTTAATTCAGTCAGCAAACATTCCCCACACAAAAAAAAAAAAAAAAAAAAAACAAAAAACCCTAGGCTGGAAAGAATTTATCTATGCACCATCTTGCATTTGCCAAATGGATTAGCTAGTAATTGCTGGATGTCTCAAATGCAAAAGGGCTCCTGACTCTTATGTATGGCAGGACAGGGCTTGGTCTTTATTTAATTTATTTGTCTTTATTACTTCCCTCCCCCTTTCTCACCCTTGACAAGACAAGACCCTGACCTGTTTCCTAAATCCTTTTTTAGGGGGAGGAGGGAGGATCAGGGGAGGTGTATGGAGTTCTTTCATTAGCAAAGCCTGTGAGCCTAAGAGTGACTTTGGAAGGCAGGATATTAACCTTTACTGCTCCTAATGCTGCATTACAACGTCTAATCCTGCATTCCAGGGCAGGCTGAAAAATGAGGAAATTATGGGTAGAAGAGAAAATATCACTTATTGTGCAAAATGCATTCACTCCAAAGGAAACAGAGGTCATTGCAAAGGAGGTAAAGAGACAGGACAAAAAGGGAACCAAAATAGGTTTGGGTGGATTTGTCTGGGATGAAGAGAAATTTCCAAAGAGCAGAGGGGTTCTGGAGTGATTTATTAAAAAGATAATTTCATCTCCTCTCCTTGGCTTTACATCACTCCCCATATCCTCCCAAAAGCTATCTGCTCATGACTGCCACCAAACATTTATCACCCAGGTGGTGGGGTCAGGGCAATACCTGTCCCCACCAGAGCCAGGGAGGAGCTGGAAACAAGGTGGGCAACAATGTGGTGTGTGGTGGGGTGGGAAAGTCCCCCAGCATGGAGGGAGCAATGGGACTTCTCAATGGCTCTCAACAGCCCTCACCTCTGGATGAAGCGTGGGGTGACCAAAACTATTTTTCCCTGTGGGATGACTGATAATGCTGTAAGATGGGTAAAGCTCTCCTTCTGTCCGTGTTACCTTGCCAGCAGGCTCAACCTATCAGTCCATCTCAAAGGGTGACAGTGTCTAGGACAAGCCAGCTCTGTCCCCATAATCTCCCTGCTGAAATATTTCACTCTTTGTACATTGTATGGATGTTAGAGTCTTAAGTTACCATATGTGTCTGTCATAATGTCATTAGACAGTATAGGTGTTACTTCAAGGTACTGCTATGCATGCGCACAATAAAGTGGGAAGAACAGGAATTTTGGCAGCAGAAGAAGAAACAGACAACCCTAAGCAAACAATAAAACATCAGACACAAATGGAGAAAAAGAAAAAAAGAATGGAGGGTCAACACTTGAAAATGCCTGCATTCGAAAGACAACAGTGATAGCTGTGACCTGAAGAATATCTCAAGGTTTTGGTGTGTACCAAAAGAGAACCTGAACTTGAGTCAGTGATGTCGTTGGCACAGTCTTTTCTTTTCCAGTAGTGCAGAGTGGGGCAGTACAACACTGTCTGACAACGGTTTGGTTGGTTTTATCAGAGTGCTTTGTAACCAGCAGCAGTGACAAGACAAACAACAGGGCCAAAAATTTGTTAGGAACTGGATAATTGTTAAGCCTCTGGGAGGTTTTACTCTGGAATATTCTTTTTCAGGAAAAGAGATGGAAATATCATATCAGAACAAACTGATTTTGATAACATTTTGTGTCAGTAAAAAAAAAAAAAAGAAAATTAATGCTTTAAGATGACAATTTCCTTCTCTGACATGTATAGGGTGGAATGATTCATGTTATTCGAGCAATCTGGAGGAGACAGGCTAAGGAAGGGGATTAGCTTCTTGGTAAAGTTTGCAGTGTTATTTAAATTATAGAATTCTCTTCGAAGCCAAAGTCAGATCCCACACATTTTACATTCCTTGCAGCCTGCCTCTCTGCAGATGAATGCACTGATACATACCCATCTGTAAACTCAGACACCTAACTAATAATTAGATGTCATTACTGCAGTCTCAAGAAAGCTCCTTGCATCTTGCTTTGAGCCCCAACTCCCCATCAAGTCTGATGGCAAGTGAGAAAACAGAGGTCCTGGCTTGAGATCTGAGAGCTGGGTACAAACACACACTGAAAGATCACCACCAGCTGCTGTAAAATTACTCTATATTCACATTCCTTGATCATATTCTTGCTTCTCTGCTCAGATACCCCACTTTTAAACCATTTTTCTCTTGGTTTACGTTAATGAGAGTTAAACAAAATAAACCAAAGCAAATCAGCCCTGACTAGCTTTGGGTTTGCTTCCTTTCTGCAAGACACACACCAGGGTTTTGCTTACAGCGTAGCCAAAACCAAAGGACAATTAGACTCCAGGTTCCCTTTTAAAATAAATGTTTCCATCCAGGTCGTGGGTCTTGCTCCAAACAAGGCAATGAATCCACCAAAGGGTAAGTAAAAGAGTTCAGCGTTGTGGCATTCAGTTGCAGACCTCCTTGCAAATCATCATGTTATGGACTTTAAGGATGCTGACCTAATGAACTTCTGGTTCAGGATCTGAACATCCTACTTTTTCACCTAGGTCTTTAGACAGGGAAAGCATGTTTGTTATTCTTGAGAACAGATTTTTTTTTTTTTTCCTGGATTCACAACAGCTAGCAAGAAGCAAAGGGAGTTGGAGAAGCTCATTGCCTTGCTAACGTATGGTTTGCAACAAGAGCTACAGAAAAGCTTCTCGAAGAAAAACAAAATGGGCTTCAGGAACGAGCCAAACCCAAGTGTTTGGGAGGGATCCGGGGGAGAGGAAGAAGACTGGGGAGTAGGAGATGTAAAGGAGGGTAATAAGAGCTGTGTGCAGTAGTTGAACATAGGAAAAAAAAAGTATTGAGGAACAGATCAGGGAATCCTCCCTTTGGAAACAGTTGAAAAAAGGAACAGAAGTCTGCATTTAAGAAGAGGTTAGAAACGTTTAAAAAACAAATAGATCAAAAAAACCCCAAAACCATGTCCTTGAGGGTTTCTCTCCGATCAGCACTCCCATTCCAGGAGAGCACACTGGGTAAGGCTATGTGACCAATGAATGCATCCTGACCCCAAACGCACCACAAGAATAATAGATCTTGTATTGCACTCTCCTTTGGTAGAGTTCAGAACAATTTATGGGAAAAGTTGTGTTTTTCACCAAAAATGTTTTCCAACAGGAACTGAAACTGGGAAAAAAAAAAAAACACACCACTTTTTGGAATTTTCCATCTAAGATATAAAATCTAGAGGGGAAAAAACGTTTGAGGTGGAGGAGGAAAGTTTTGTTTAAAACCAAAACGTTTCACCTTTGAGAGGAAAGCCAAGCATGGAGAGGTTAAAGTGGCTTGTCCAGAAACTCACTTGTGACTTGCACCTAGATCTCCTAAGCCACAAGCCAGTCTGCCTTCAGTTAAACTGTAGTGTCAACAGAGATTTCATGTAAACATCGAAAAAAGAGTGCGGTATTACTGGTAAAGTTGCCAGGCTATAAACCAGCCTCTTTAGAGATCTCCGTGCCCACACACGTACTATTCATCACTGGTGTATAACAGAAAAGCAAGGCAGGCTGTTCCCAGAGAGACCATTTACCTCTCTTATCCCCCTGTAATAGCCAACCCACTAAAAGTGCGTAAAGCATTCCTTGTGCAATACGCTCATCTGCTGGGTATAATATCACATGTACTATGTACATAAGGTCAAGCTGTACACGCACAAGCCATTTCCAAGGCTCTGAAATTCCTGCGTGCTCCACTTGGGCAACTTCTGTGAGTGGATTCCCCTGAATGACACTGAGTTTCAGCCTCTCCAATACCTCAAGATTTTCTCCTAAGCAAACAGCACGTTAATCCTGCATGGAGTTTTTACAGAGCACACGGATCATGTCACGTATGGAGACTCTCAAGATGTCATCTGCCACTTAAGAGGTACTAAAAGAGCCAAGAATAGCAGAAACCCAGAGCAGTGCATACCCTTGGGTGCTCTACAGCTGTGCTTGACTCTGGAAGACATGTAATTTTCACACCATTTCTCACCAACCTACATTCAGTCAACTCCATTTTCCCAGCTCTGTGGTCTAAACACACAGATCTCCAATTTTCACTTTGTCTTCTCACTCAAAAGAGCTGGCAGTGCCTGTACGCAAAATGGTTTAGGTCCACTGCACTTCTGTGCCCTGATTTACGCTGGCTTCTGGAATTGGCTCCCCTATTTAATAACTATTTCATTAAGCAGAAAGCTGTGGAAAACAAATAAAAAATCCAAACCTACCTGGACAGATTGGTCAATATTGGTTGATAGCTTTACTGCACAACATCTAGGAATGAGAATGAGGTGGGATACTGAGAATTGGAGATGAAAGATACCACAGCAAGGTGGAGCAGAAAATGTGCTGCTCTACCTCCTTCCTACCTCCTGCTCTTGGAGATGAAGAAATCTTTGCAACTTTCAGCCCTAGCCTTACTCATCTCTTCAAGCTAACCACACATGCTCCTCTAGCTACTAGAGGCAGAGAGGCTCTACCAAGCATATCATTAATGTCATCAAAAAATGAAGAATTCATTATTTGGGAGATAAATTTGTAAATTGGGTATTGTGACCCGTTAGCAACCACATGCATGGCAACTAGCATAACGGGTTCCTGATTCAGCTGGAACCAGTCACTTACCATCAATACCCTCTCCAGAAATGAAGCAAATCTCTTCCAGGTGAAAGGAGAGATTTTCATGAATTTCACACCTAAAACCAGCATTAGGTGTAACCAATATAAACTATCACCAAACCTGATAGTAGAGGATATAGAAAAACACCCTTAAGTTGGATTTCTTTTCCTGACTTTGTGGGAATTTGAACAGAAATGCCGGTCCTGCCATAACAGCCAGACACAAACCCAAGACTTCCGGAGACAGAAGCATATTGTTGGGTTGAGGGTGTATTATACAGCCATACCTCTGTTGTGTGATGCTGCTAGTAGGCCTAATCTCCAAGGCTTTCAAACCAAACTGGGCTTAGATATTTAGGTTAGGCTTTTTTTCTTGAGACCTAAGCGAAGTAGGCACTGATGTCTCACTGCATGTCCTTTCTACACTCTTATGGGCCTCTGGAAGCCCTAGCTTTCTGCCACTGCTGTGCTCTCCAACTAGCTACAGTCCAGTTCTCAGACAGTGCTGCAATATATCCTGACAACAAAAAGGTTAACACAATACCTGAGGCATGCTTTCAACATACAAAGAGATTAAAAGTTAGACTTCTGTGTGATTTACTGGCAGATGCAGTACTCAGAGAAATATCATCCTTTACCAGTCCCAATGGCCAATAACTCATTGCGCTCAAATCCTCTCAGGTTCAAGAATTTCATAGATCAGATTCTTAGTGCATTTGTCTGGTTTTTTTAAAGGATGGGCCTACCATATAAGCCTTAAAACAAACTCCACATGAGGAAGAAACCTCTCAGCAAATGACAGCAAAGAGATAAACTGCAGATTAGTCCTTGACAGTTACCACATCTGTCAGACATGCCTTCTTCATACACCAAGTAATCAAACTCAAGAGAACCCCTGTCCCATGATAAACCTGGCTCACAACAGAGGGGCCCATCCAAATCCGTCCTCTGGCTAACACCCTCTGTGAGGCATGAGGGATGAAAGACAAGTCCAAGGACCCCTATATCAGAGGAGGAACATGTTGTTGATGCCACTCTGGCAGCCAAAATGCCTACTGTTGCTGGAGCCCTCTGTGCAGATATGTGGCAGGGATCTGCTGTGAATCTGTTGTGTACTGCCTTTCTTCTCCTACTTTTGGAGCAGAAGACCTGGCTGACAGAGACTACATATCCAGTATTGTGTCTATCTCAGCAAGGCACTTCACGAAACAGCTTTTGCCTGCCACCCTAATGATGCCCAGGGAAGTCAGTGGAAGAGCATCAGTCGAGACAATAGACAGGTCAAAATCTAAGACAAATGGACTTCACTCCTAAAGGTCCTGTACCTATCCATGAAGCACTATGCCGTGTGTCAGCTACCTACAGAATGCATACGTGCAGATGTGAAAATTAGCATCTCGTGAGAGACAGTCCTAGAGATCGGAATATAAAAATTGGACTAATTTAAACTGGGAGCAGACTTGCCTAGGAAAATCATGGAAACCACAAAATCAATCTATCCACATATGTACTTTTCTCTAAACCTAGAAAAAAAAAATAAAAAAACGTTTGGCTTGGATTGAACAGAGTTGAGTATGAAGACCAAAACCAGTCACTAATTAATGGTGTCTGGTTTTCTGGTATTTATGCACCATAAAAATTAATAAGGGACTTCTCTGGGAAAATAAATGGTTAGCTGGAAAGCCAGTTTTGGCCTTTGTTTTTTTACTGTTAGTCATAGCCTCTAAGTGAGATTCCTTGAATCTTCAAGCTAGTTACTTCCCAGGAACTTTTAGTGATTTCTCAAAGCCAGCATTGCAAACGAGGAATTGATGTAGCCTCCTGGATATCAGCATGCAGAAATCGAATGTAAAATTTAACTGTTCATGCTGATTCCCAGACCTCATATTCTCAAGATACATATATGCAGGAAGAACAGACATGAAATCTTAAAAATCTGCATATATTTTTACCTGCATCTATATGTATATAATTGCATGCATATCAAGATTTAGGCACCAAAGCCTCTATTCTTTTCAGTGGTAATCACCTGTAGTGGTCATACAGAGGTCAGCAGGTTTTGTCTTTTCTGCATAAGAAGCTCCAAATCTAGGAAACATTTTGACTGAGCAATGGAGTATGGTACAGAGTCTTGCACTCATACTTAGTCCCAGCAAGTCTCGTCATAGAACCCAGTCTGGCAGCACGTGGAAATATCAGCCTAGTCCTTTAAATAACATAATGTGTGAGTATGACATTACATACCACATCTGAGCTGAAAATTTCTACGTTCCAGTAGGTTTAGCTGGTGTAGAGTCATGGGAGTGATAGGAGAAAAACACCCAGACAGCAAACAGCAGATTTACAGCACAAGGACATTTTGCTTAGGCCTCACCAAAGTCTCAGATGTCTGATATTACCCGCCTTCCTGGTGGAGTTCCCATACTCCTTATCAGCCTCTCAGTCTCTCAAGAGGCAAATTCACTGCACCACCACCATCCTCATCTGTAGAATCAACGTATAGCAGCGTGGGTGGGCTGGCAAAGGGGAGAGCAAGCACATTGCTTTCCACTAAGCAGACCTTGGTGCACATCAGCAGAGCTCAGTAAACATGGAGAAAATTAACCGAGGAGCCCATTTTTAGGTCTTCACCAGAAAAAGCAGTGCTGACACCGCATCCTTGCATAGCCACTGGGAGCCTCAGATTGAAGATCCCAGGCCAAATCTTCAGCTGGAGTAAATCAGGATAACTTTTGACATTGACAGAGCTCTCCTAATTGATATCAGCTGAGGATCTAGCCCTCCTCTTTGTTTTTTGTTGTGAGTTTTATTTTTTCCTCTTTGCAATTCTTCTGGAATCTATGACTTGAGATTTTCCCCTTAATGAATCCACTTCTTGCAGCAGCACAGCATTGGAGAAGGAGTCATGTTTGGGCACTTCAAGGCAGCAAAGTCTTCTTTGAGGCCTGAGGAGAACTGCAGGTGTTTGGCTTTGGATGAAAGGAGGAACTAACAATGCTGGTTTATTCCTGACATTAGTCCTGATATTTTGCTGAAGTATTTCAGTGATGTCAGAGCCAAGCCTTAGGAAAAAAATATATATGTAGTACACAGAGTTGAGACCAGTGGATGGATTAAAAGAACATGGTTATTTTGATTAACTTGATTTAGAGCACCAGCAGTGCTGAATCATGTTCAGCCAAAGAAATATCATGGAGACAAAATTTACTTCTCTATATGCAGAAAAGCAGAAGAGAACGAAGGCAGGGAGGAGGCAGTAAAGAAAAATTACTCTGAATCAAAGATGAAAATATATACCAGTTCAACATTTTCTTCTTGTAATTATTCTCTTTCTTAAGAAGGTAACCACGAAACACAGAGACATTTAATCCATCAGAAGTGTAGTTTTCTGAACAGAATAATCTGAGTTTAGTCAACCCACGAGCCCGTTTCTCACTGGGTGGGCTCTGGCTGGGGAGGGGATAGGCTTTCACTTGATTCCCTCAGAAGAGGTCAATGTGCCACAGGCTTTATGGATGGTATCTAATAACCTTTTCTGGAAGATAGTCAACACTAGCACTATGGGAAAATGCTTTTCATCGGAAAGCAGCACAGACCTGAATCTCATCTGGTAGCATGGTGGCAAGGGGAGGATGACTTTTAGTGAGAGCACGTACCTTGGGGAAGAATGAAATTCTGGTTCTCTTTTGATGGTTTCCTCCACCAGTCACTCTTCCCATTTTCCTCAAAAGTTGGAAAAGCAGAAAGATCCCCTGCTTTTTGCAAGGCACAGGTGGATGGAGAGAAGTTTTGAAAGCCTGTCTTGAGCCAGAGCAGTATAAAGCATCTCTGGAGAAAGAGTGACTTTCCTTAGGTATTAGTACATGCAAGGGCAATGAATGGATGCAGATCTCTCCTGTCCCTTGCTCCCCTCCTCTGCAACAGGGAGGACACCACCACGACCACCATTACGTTACAACATTCACATGCAAATACTGAGGGCCTGTTTGGTAGATAACTTGGTGAGGTGAAGCAAAGGGTTAGCTGTCACGGCATAAGCACCATCAAACCATCAGTCTCCCTCCATCAGCTGTCATGTGTGGGACTGCACTTCATCTTGGACATAGGAGGTTTAAATTAAAATTTCAATATGTCCTTGGTCACTTAAATATCCAGGGCTTTGGCTGTTCTGCCATGGACCTACATGTCTCTTATTTTCTGACAAGTGTTCAGGCACTTCAGCTTTTTCTTGATGCAAGAAAAAAACATAAAAGCTCATTAAAAAAAAAGTAGCACATCTATGGTACTTGGGAAAAAAAAAAAGGGTTCTTGCTCATATTATTTATATTCTCTGCTTTCATTTACACAAAGGCTTACACAAACATGCAGACCAGGTCATGATGGCACAGAGCTCAAAGACAGGTTCTGGTCCTGTTTCTAGGTTTTCTGTGCACTCAGCAGAGCTCCATCCATGTAGGGCATTTTTGCATCAGAAAGCTGAGCTACTGTAGTATCACTGACAAAGCATAAGCAAATCTATCTGCGATAAAAATGACCAGTCTAAGTACTTTCTTTCTTAGACTTTTGTTTTCTTGCTTGTTTTAATGAGAAGGATGGGTTATAGATTCACAGGAAAAGTACATAAACTTTTTAGTTCATTCACTTAAAGAAATGTTGGGACTAGGTCTTTACAAAAGCAAAAGAGGTTTTGTCCCTCTTTGCTCTGGAAGAAAAGAAAAAAGGAAAATAAACTTTTTATTCCTTCAGTTAAGAGTAATTTCCCCATTAAAAATTATTTTGTTCTCATCAAAAAGATCATTTGTATTCAAACAATCAGAAAAGATAACCCTTATATTCAACAAGCCCTGAAAAAGCAGGTAGGTGGGGAAACATGAGCCAACGTAGAAATGCTACATCTGTAGGTCCCAAGAGGTCTCCACACTGAATCCAGTCCTGACTCCCTCACATCTCTGGAGTGAGGAGACACCCAGCAAAGCCCCTACACAGCTGCATCCTGCTCTAGCAAGGGTGATGCGTTAAGGGGGAAAGTAGAAAGGACCAACTGACAGAGGCTGAAGGCTGGGATTCCTTGGAAGGAAATTGAAGGAAAATCCCTTGCCTGAAGCTCAGTCTGGTCTCAGGCATCTGGCTGCAGGTCTTTTCTCCCCAAAGTCATCTTAACCCTCTACCTTGTTCTGACTGTCTTTGGGCATGGGAGGGAACAGGCACATCCCACCCTGGAATGAACACAGAAAAACAGTCAGTTCCCTCTGTTTTCAAGGGTTTGAGGTTCCACATTGCCCCTCTATCTTAGCTGCAATAATGCTCTGAATGAATAGACATCTTACTGGACTTAGTAAGCCATTACTGATGGGTAAAATACATGCAGGCCTAGGACCGCTATGTACAGGCATAAACCTTGTGAGGCAGTCCCAAAACCATTCCCAAATACACGGCTATTCAGAGATGGAGCATATCTTGCAACGTCTATTTGGTACCATGGGAAAGAAATCATCTTCAGTGGGGATTTTCCTAGAAAGCCTACAACTGCCCCAAAAACCCCATTCATTACCCAGGCACTAACCCACCCACAAACTGAACCCCAGAGGACACGGAGTTAACTGCTCATTTCCCAGAACCCTCAGGCAATTTGTCACAGGCTAATAAAAAGAATAATGGACTATGGGGGAAAATAATAATTAGGCTTACAAAACATACCTTAGGCTTCTGGTTTTGTTTCAAATATCAGTCCCAGCAAAGAAGGAGTATTTTGTCTTTCTGCGATTTCCTGAGTAAAGTTGGGAGGAAATTGTAAAATGCAAAAAAACACCTACAAAAGAAAAGTCCTTATCTTGACATGAAAATATTATTCAGAATCTCTGTGGATTGTTTTGCTAATTTCCAAAATGGATGATCAAATACTAAGTGATCTTTCTTTGACTGCCAATATTTTTTATAGGCATCTTAGTCAATGTTAGTACAGCTGTCCTTTCAAATCAACTCTTCTGATGACTCACACTTGGATTCAGAGATTTCCCGAGGTTTTATCTGCTCTCCTAATGCTCTTGGTGGACCCGTCCTTGAATCCTGTCACATGAGAAGCAGGAGGTGCCTCCTCATCCAAAACACACAATCCACTGGGCAATGAAAAGGACATACACAATTAAAAGAGGCAGGAAAGGAAGTGGGGGAAAAAAAAAAAAAGACAACCAGAGTAATTTTGTGCTCTAGCAGATTTGCATACATATATAAAGCTCTTGGAACACCATACTTCTGCAACCACCCTCCAGCCTTACTCATGGCGAGTTCACATCACCTGTTTCCCCTTTGAGTCAACATTTCCAAGGACTTTGGCTTCCTGACATGCTGCTGGAGAAGTGAAAGGCAAGAAAGTTTTCAGATTCTGAAGAAAACACGGCTTCTTGCAAAGCCCCAGGGAAATGTCAACACCCAATGGAAACAAAAAAATGGAAGTTGTGAGATGCTATCCCTGCTGTAGACATCAACAGATGAATTATTATTCCTTTGAGGAATTTTACTTCTCCCTGATTAAACTTTTACCATGTCAATTTGACTGAAGATTGAAGGAGATTCAATAGTGCTGTTGTGGAGGGGAGAAAACATTCCCCTCTAAAAGCTCATTCTTCAGGTGGGAAAGTGCCTTGTGGCCCGAAGTGTAACATGAGAAAGGTTTGTGTAGATAACTGTAGTTTTGCTACTGCCCAGATTGCTGTTGGTCCTCCTGAAAAAAAAAAAAAAAAATATATATATATATATATGAAGAAGTCTCTGGGCTGAATACTTTAATTTTGAAGCCTCCAGTAGCTTGAACTATCTCCAAACCTATTAAACCCTGAAACCAAAATAAACATTTTGTCCTCCTTTCATGGAAGCATAAAGAATGTCTTAAGTCAACCCCTCCACTTGCCTGCCAATACCAAATTGCCCTCAAGAACATATTCTCCAGGGCTTTGTCAAATCAGCTTTAGCATTCCTCAAGAAACAGGGGGTTCTACTATGTTCCTGGAAAGTCTATTCCACAATCTGTTCCCATGTCCTTTTTAAAAAGCACCATAAAGCAATGGTTACCTGCAAGCACCATAGCTGGAGAGGAATCAAACTTTCCATTCTGTGCTAAATCCCATGTTTTCAAATATCTTTCCAGTCTGGATCCAAAGGAAAGCAAAATATTTTCAAAATTTCCTACTAAACACAATTGTGAGTGAAAAGGACACTTGCAGTTGATAGAAATGTTCATGTCAATAAGGACAAATGTTTGGACCGAGTGAGAGGTTTATTTTTTCTATACAAGCAGCACTCTATAGCACTGGGAAAAAAAAAATTAAAAAACATACTGAAACCAAAAATCAAAACTTTTTTTTAATTAATGTTCATCAGAATTAACATTTGCAAACCATACCGGTTTTATCAAATTGGTCTTTTCCAGCAGGAAAACATTCCTTCAGAAAATTTCCCATTGGCTCTCAGACAGTTCTTCACAATATCAAGGTCAGAAAGAGCGGGTTTTGCTTCTGCTCTCCAAGAATTTAAACTACCCAACTATTCCTTTCCCAGAAGATGCGTTTCACAGAAAATTCCTATCACGCAATTGAAGGATTTCTTTTAAATTGAAGGCATTTAAATATTTTAATCAGTGTATTCAGGAGCAGCACAGGATCTATGGCTAAATTCAAACAGTGCTTACGTAGAGCCAACTCTTTTTGTTTCCTAATTACGTTTATCCAGTTAAGAACTCAAATGTTCTTCAGTAAAGAAAGGGTCAATACACAACTTGAGCTACTCTGTAACTTAAAACTAAGTCTGGGCTTAATGTGGATTGTCAAATATTGGAGAAGGGGGAAAAAAAAGAAGAAAAAAACCCCTACAAAACAAAACCAAAGAAACAAAACCACCCAACCAAAAAACACATGCAAAAATAAAAACCCCAACAAAAAAACCCCCAACAAACCAACCAAAACAGAAGGAATCTTTCCCATTCAGGTCCTGGGTACCAACACAGGGCAGGGTTCATCCCTCTGCTCTCAAGATCATGGGAGCATATGCCTGACATAAGCACATATCCCCGCTGCCAAAACCCAATTCATGCAACCTCCCATTCACTCCCATCTTCAAGCCTTATTGCATACCCTTTGCCACCAAAGCCCCTCAACATTGATTAATAATTGTTTGCAGAGGGAAGCTGCTTGCACTGTCAGCCATTTAGTATTGATTGAGAAGCACTCCGAGAGGAAAGACTGGGTGGCTCCAGCTCTGGAAAGTGCCAAAGAAAATAAAGCTGGTATTAGTGGTCCTCAGCTTCTTTGCTGGGGCCGAGAAAAAGGCAGTATTGTGGGCTGGGAGACTGCTCACCAAGATGTCAATCTTTGCCAGTTACCTAACAACAATAATAAGCATTGGATAAATAGGTAGGATACTCACAAGGGCAACCAACAGAGGGAATTAAAAATGAATAAAGGAGGAGGAGAGGAAAAAAAGGAAGGCGTTAGACTTTCCAGCATTCTGAGAGAACAAGGTTTTATCCTCAGTCAGGGGAAAAACAGATTTACTAAACACAGTGACCTCACTTGTTTGCATAGCATTCGGTAACATGTATTTTATTACCTATGCTACCTCCATGCTAGCTTGCAAAGCCTTTCCAGCGGCCCTGTGAAGGACGCCGAGCATATGGAAAAGAAATAAACCAGCCTGAGGAAGGAATGGCACAGCTGGATGAAACAAGCTAGAAACACACTGGTCGGGTGTAAATAAAACCGAGCGAGTGAACACCCTGGGAGAAAATGTTTCTCTCCTCTGCCCAGTGTCAGCTCTCCAGTGAGGGTCATTTGGACTGGTGACGGGGAGGTGCAGATGGTAGTGAGAAGATACCTCTCACATCTCCTCCTTAGAATGTGTGCAGCACGGACTTGTTGGGCATCGGCAGATGGAGAAGATGTGTTAACGGGAAGGGACCTGGGCCCAGGCTGCAGGGTGAGACAGTCCCTTCTAGAGAGGCTCCTCTGAGGGATCAGCCTCTGTCTGCAGCACATCTTCTGTTCCAGGAGCAATCATGACAGGCACTGCCAGCACTGGCTATGGGTGAAAGTGATCTGCCCTGCTTGATGTGTGAGCACCAAAAAATTGGGCAGTCAGGCCATTGCACTGCACTGCAAATGTGCAGCAGAGCCTGTCTGCCACCTCCCGTGAAATATACTGGTTATTTTTGCTGAAGGGAGTACCATCTTTATATGCAAACAGAAGAGAGACCTCCCCCAAATGGGATTTATTTGAGATCAAAGTTGAGCATTTTTGTTACTGCAAAATTTGGACGCTTGGCTGTGGCCACAGGATATGACCATAAAGTGTGAAACAGGAAAACTGGTGGTTTGCAGCCCAGAGACAAAGCCCAGGGAAGCCCCAACAGCCATTTCCTAGCTCCACCTTAGAGGTCTCCTTCTCCATCTCTTTGTACCAAGAGCATCTGTGAGCTGGAAGGGAGCAAATGAGAGCCTGTGAACTCAGTAGTGAAGTTCAACAGCACTAAAAAAAATATAACAAAAGGAAAGCAAATCCTTCTGGAATGAAAATAAAAATAATAAAAAAAAAAACCAAGGAGGGGAACGGACTACTATGAAGTGAAGTCAAGAGATCCCAGGGTCAGTCCAGTCTAAAAAAAAGTGAAAACAAGCCATCCAATGACTTGTCTCATTCTATGTGTTACAAGAGCCGAGGCTCTACCTGCTGCTGAAGCAAAGATCATACAGGAATCAGCTCAGGCAAGAAATCACCTACGCAGTTACTTCATATTGATCCCAAAGTGAAAACAGGAGATGCAGATGAGTAGCAGGTGTGCTGTTGGACCCTGTGTGCCAGACAAATGGAATTTGGTCAGGGTGGGGTCTCTCTGTCTGAGAACAGGGCACCAAGTTATCGCGGACATGCTCAGATCAGACCTACACAACTGTCGGTGCATCCCTTCACCAGCTGATGAACCTGCCACAGCTTTACCCAGATAGGAATGGAGGTTTGCCTGGGCAGAAGATGGGTAAGAGAAGAGTGGGTCTTTGAACAATGTCCAATACCAGACCTTGCCTCAGCCATTCTTGCTCCATTTCCTGGTCCTGACCTTGTGTAATGTATTTTCCAACCTTTGGTCTGTCCCAGGACCACGCTTTTCTTTGTCTTTCCCTTTATTATCTCTTTCCCTTATTTCCTGAGATTTAGTTTAACATGAGAGCCATCCTCCTATCCTGAACCTTAGTTTGGTTTAACTCTCAGTTTCTCAAGTTCATGACAATGAATGGCCTTGAACATAGCACCATAATCCTGTCTCCAAGTGGTAGTCTAATCTGCTGATCTGCTTGCCTTCATCCATCCAGTGAACCCCTAGCAGCACATACAAGAAATGGACCCATGCTCTGACCTGCTGCAGGTGAATTCGGTCCTTTCTGGGCCCCAAACAGTCACGTTACAGCAGATATGACTCTTATGGAATGAGCCCTGTTCAGAGGCAATAGATATTAGCACAGATACAGCATTATGTTCACCTGTTCAAATGGCTTTCAGCCCACAGCCCATTACCACCTGACCTCCCCAGCGTGTTGCTGGGGCAGACAGATGTGAGCTGACTTCATCTACGCAGACCTGGCAGACCTCATGCAATGGATCTCCACTGCTGATAATGCAAATTAATGTTAAGTCTCATTAAGGTTCCTCAACATCGGGGTGAAAGTCACAAACCAGCAGCCCATGAGGACAACAAAGAATGGCCACATCTGATTTTATTCAGGCAAATTGAGCCTCTGTGTGACCATTAGACTGGACACAAGCACCATGGTGAAAGTGGAGGGCAAAATATACAGCCTAGAGACAGGAGAGGTAGGCAGGGCACTGTAAGTAGCTCCTGTAAGCTGGTAAGTGGGAGAAACTGTCTCAGTGCCTACTATGGTTAAGAGCCTCTTATAGATGGGAGAAGTGCGTCAGCAGAGCACTTCCAGATACTTTGGCTCAGGGCTGAAATAACCGAAGCCGTCAGCAACTCTGCAGCTGTCACTCGAGCAGTTAACGAGGGATGTGAGTAAAAGCTCCACGAGACTAGCTTGAGCCCAGCCTTGTTTCCAGCAAGCCTCAGTGGGCAGTCCCAAGCTGTAAGGTGACCACAAGCAAGAGCAAGGAGCCGACCTTGTAGTAGTGCATAGGACAAATAATAGCAACAACAGCGCTGCGTTAACTGTTCCTCCCAGCCAACGGTCAATCAGCCATGCCAAGGTCTAGTCACAATGGCCAGTTTTACATCTCTGCAGGAGTTTATTCTTTGAACACAAAACCACACCCTATTCTCCCTTCTTTGTTTTTCAAGAGGAAATTTCTCAGTAAGACAGACATGAATTTCATGGGCTGGGAAGCAGAGAAAAAACAACTAAACAACCAAACAAAAATTCCTCTTCTCGGTTAGCCACAGGGGTTGTGCAATCGTCCCAGGGTGTTGTCAGCTGGTCTGTTCCAAGGAGCTCTCTCCCAGCTCCACCTGGTGGCAAGAAGGACATTCGGGCCTATTGCTGTGGGCATCGGACTGTCCAAGGTGACAGCGATTCAGTTTCTTCTGCTGCCATTTTGCATGAGCGCCCCACGTTCTGCGTGGCATTGGTTTGCCTCCTCTCATGACGTGGGAACAGCTCTTCACTGCACAGGTAAGTGAACCCGGTCTCCTGCACGTGCATGTGGTGAGTGCGGTATAGTGGGGAAATCACAGCTGGGAGGAAGGCACTTAGCCAGAAAGCAAAGGGAGCCTTGGGCTGGCAGACACACATAGCTGACAACTGTTAACAGTATTTGCTTTGGGGCTAAATCACTCCTGACTGTCAAAGACTGCCAAAAGACCATCAAGAGAGGGACTATTTACAATGGAATGTAGTAATAGGACAAGGGTCAACAGTTTTAAACTGAAAGACGGTAGATTTAGATTAGATAGTAGGAAGAAATTCTTCATGATGAGGGTGGCGAGACACTGCAACAAGTTGTCCTGTGGATGAGAGAAGTTGTGGATGCCCCCTCCCTGGAAGTGTTCAAAGCCACATTGGATGGGACTTTGAGCAACCTGGTGCAGTGGAAGGTGTCCCTGCCCGTGGCAGGGGGTTGGAACTGGATGGACTTCAAGGTCCCTTCCAACCCAAACCATTCCATGATTCCATGAAGAGTCTTCTCTGAGTGTGGTTAGAGCAATGACATCTTTTAGTTTGGCATTTAGGAGGTCCAAGGCTGAACTCAAATGCCCAGACATCGGCTTCTCATGTCCTTTGGGATGACCTGAAGTGTCTCACCTGTCCTGCTTTCATTCTCACATGAAGGAATGGAAATTGAACTGCAACCTCATGCTGGTGAAGATACCTTCAGCTCGATCAGTATATTTGACATGACTGTAGATACGGAGTTGTAAAAAGATAAGATACAGATATAGGCATTAACAGATAGCACTATATTAGTCCAGGACCCTTCAAAACCTTGACCCTTTGAATGATTCAAAGAACAAATCCCAATCAAGGCAGCTCCAGGATTTAGTCACCTGCTGTCCAAAATACAGCTCAGGCCAGCCCTTCTAAAAATTTCTCCAGCTACAACAATCAGAACAGCAATAGCAACATCATTGTGTGGTTTGGTTTTTGATATGTTACCTTCTGAGAGAAGGAAAGAAAAAGAGAAGAAAAAAGAGAGAAAGAGAGAAACCAAGATAGGAAGAAGAAAGCAAATAAAATCCCAGTAGTTCCAGACCAAACGCAGAGCACCCCTTCCCTAAAAGCAGAAATTAATTACAGCTCTTTTTTCAAATGCTAGAAATTTGATATTTTAGAATGTGTAACAGAATATTTTTCCAGAGAAAATAGAGAGAAAAAAAGAATCATGGAAAAGTCTCTGTTTTTTTCCTAAACATTAAATACCTAATTTCTAAACATCAAAAATTATCAAAAATTATGAACTGGCAAAAAGTTCTGGGACTGGCTCATAGCTAATTAAGATGCTACAGACCCAAGCATGTAATACTTTGACTTCTAACATAAAGCTGATTACAAATACTGTTATTTATGGTTTCTGAAATTACTCTCAGGAAGGCTGTGTGTACCCTTTGGGGATCTTCCCTTAGCTTAGAAGTAACAGGCCTGGCTTATACATGCCAGGAGCTGAGGTCACTGGTATGAGAAACATCAGGATATGAGAAGCGAAGCCTTTGTAGGAAGTTATAGGAGCCATAGAGGGCTAACGCTGTGTCCAGAAACACTGACGACTGACGAAGCTCTATAGAGACAATACGGCATAAGGAAGGGGGGGGGGGGGGGGGG
>VZSC01002206.1:229063-263276 GCA_013398225.1 Steatornis caripensis | reverse complement strand
GGGGGGGGGGGGGGGGGGGGAAGGGAGGCAAAGCCATGCTACCAATGCTTCATCCCACTGGAATCTTACTTATTCTGTAAACCGCCTGAGTATATATTAAGCTAAAGCCATATGGAGACCAACAAAGCAGATGTCCCAATCTAACCTCCGCCCATTAGGAGCTACAGGGCAGTTCGACGCAGCTCGGTGTCTTCCACCCTCTCGGGCAGATCCCTTTGGGAAGGGAGAGGTGCCGGTGTGAGCAGCAAGGCTCTGAGAATGCAACACGAAATCTGCATTTGGCTCTCCTGGGGCAGAAGACAGCATAGAGGGCATTTCCAACCCAGGAAAAAGAAGTATGAGAGCCACACTGTCTCCCTTAACTCCAGAATCAGCCAATGTGTTTGGAAATAACCAAGGTGAAGTCAGTAATTGCTCATTAATTCCTAAGCATCTTTGGCAATTGTCATAATAATTCCCATAAGCGCTAGTTGAATTACAGCTCAGGTGGGAGATGGGATTTACAGAGTATTTGGCAGGGGGTGGGGCGGGTAGGGGGGTGGAATTTAACAAAAAGTTCACATTTTGTTACCTACTCAGATTTTGTGCTTTTCACAAGGGCGGAACTTTTCCCTCAAAGTGATTAGGACTAACTGTGTATCACAGTATCTGTTTCCTGCCATTAGCGATTCCTACAACAAATGTGCCAGACAGGTACACTGAACTGAGCGAACGAGTGAACTGAGAGCCCCGTGAAAAGCAAGAATGTTCCAAACTGCTTATTTGGGAAGAAAAAGGGTGAAAAAAAGATGATGCTTTTTAACCCAGTGAAATATCTCATTAGAGAAAAAATAGTTCCTAAAATATGGAACATACCTTCAGTTCTATAATTCTTGAATACCTAAATTATAAGGCTTTCCATATAGCTGTTTGTTTTACCTTTTAAATGAGTATAACCTAATAGAATGGGCTCTGGATTTCTGTCAGGATTCAGCAATAAAGAATCCCAAAATAAAACTGAAATATGGATTCAGTTGTAAACAACCTTCGCTTTCTGAGTGTGCTCTAACACATCCCATATGTCAAGTGACATCAAGTGAGTGAGAAGCAAAGCTCAGGTGGTATGGAGAAGGTTGGCCTTGGGTTGATCTTGGCAACAGGAGCCAAGACATGGAATCAGGAGACTTCAGTATTATACTGACGATCTTCGAGGATCCTCTTATCTGCACATAACCATGGGTAAAATATCCCCTTAAATACTTTCTTTCAGTGGAGAATTGTGATTTCAATTCAATTACCTTTTTCACCAAATATTCTCTAATTTCCATGGAAAATATTGCAATTTTAATCAGATTTCATCCCTACCACCCTTTCCTTTGTACTTCTGTGCACTGAAAATATTTTTTTTCCCCACACTAGCGTATGAGAGTTATAGCTCAGTGATTCTCGTCACTGCTATGAGACGCAGAATAAACTCCCCAGCCGATTCATCTCCCACAGTGCCTGCAGAGGTGGCGTGCTGTGCATCAGGAGAGTCTGGTCTGACCAAGAGGCCAGTCTATAGGGGAGAGTGGGAATAGAAGTAATTGAACTTCGATTGTCACGAGGCATCAGAGCTGCATTTTCTAATTTAAAAAATTATCCTTTTCCAGGTTTCCAGCAAAAAATTGCCTTTTGCAGAGATCAAAAAGAAAAGAAAACCACATTATCCAATCACGTGTAGTCACTAGTAGCAGTGGCCTGTTTATGCTGTTGAAATAACCCATTCCAGCTCTTTTTCTGTCACCAAACCTTGCTGAAGCTTCAGAAAACTTCACACGTGCCTTGTTCTCCCCATATTTGTAGCTTCAAGCCATGACTGAAAGAGGAAACATTCCGTCCATCAGAGTACCAAAGCTTGTTTGGTACCAACAGCTTCTCCACAGCAAAGCCCTCACACTGCAAACCACTCCACTGCAGAAGTTTTAATTCACAAAGCAATTTACGGACACAATAAAACAGCGGCTGACTTCCCTGCATGGAGCTAACTAGATCTGCACAAAACAGATGTTTGCCATCTTCCCTTTCACTTATCCAGCATTTACAATAATTTCCATTTCACTCCAAGGCACCGCTAACTATCCTTGAGGGAACCAACAGCATGAGACACTTATTGGAGTTCACAGCATGTGATTTTCACCACCTCTGATGTGGTGACCCATGAAGGAAAAGCAATTTAGGACAAGCACCTTCATACCAAGTCCGTCATGTGTGCTGTTACGTGCTGTGTGCAGCCGCCATGTACACTTTGCTGTGACTCAGGAATTAGGAAACAAATGATCTGACTGTCTGTAAAGTGATTAATAGGTGACTAATAGCATTTCAGTACCATCAGAGCTGTAGTAACTGAGACAAGCCAGCCCAGCAGGGAGAGGGAATCGTGGAAGGGTCAACCAAGCATGGTTTGGGCAAGACCACAATGAGCCCAGGGCTTTGAGATGGGCTTCCCAGAGCATACAAAAAAGCTAAGAATGGCTTCTTCACGTATTTTTCCAAATGTCAACTGGTAGAAACACATTTTTTAAGAGGGCAAATTCAAAGTCAATACCCAATGCAATCCAGAAATAAAACTCAGTTATAAATATACCCACTCCTCACTGTGTCCTTGTACAGCCAGCCTCTGTGTCTGAGCTGGGTACATATCCCAGTGACCTGTCACAAGGAATAAGGAAAGGCTAACAGGCACATGTGAGGTCATTTTCCCTGGGGAAGGGAAAACTTTGGTTTTGTTGAGGTTTGCTTGCCTCAGGAGACAATAAATAGAAAAGCAAGAGAGAGGTAGCTCATGGAAAACGCGATTGCAGAGCAGCCTTGATGCTTGGGACATTTTGCTAGTCTGTAAATATAATCAAGACACCAAATCAGGTAAAGGAAACTCACTAGTGCCTCAAATGTCTTCTTTATGCCTTTTCTTTTTTTTAAGCTGTGTCCAATGCATCAATTTAAGTGCTACCTTGTTAAAACTAACTCATTTTTTTCATCTTTAATCCTTACAAAAAGCAGTGACACCTCAGACACAGAGTCTTCAGTCTGAAACACCAAGTAGGGTTAGCTAGTAGACTTTCCCAGCAGATGTCGGGGTATTCCCTACGGCTGGAGATCCCTCCAGTTTACACCTCATGGCCCAACCATCTTTGTTTTCTTTTTATTCCCTCAGTCCTCCCAGCAGGCTGTCCAGTTCTCCTGGGACATCGCCCGCAGACAGCCCGGTCCTGTTCTAACAAGTATAATCCCTTGAGGGATTCTTCTGCACAAGTGAGGGGGAGAAACGAGTGATAATTTATGAGTGCCCTTGCAATTAGCACCTTGGAAAATCATGCTGCCTGGGGAAGATGAGAGGCCACAAATGAAAGCACAGCCAAGACAGAAGTGTCACTCCGATGCTAAGTCTAAGTTCATATTAAAGTCAGCTGGAGTTGGAGGTGGTGGAAGACAGATAGCATAGCCTAGAGATGGGGGCACAGCCCCAGGCAACCAGAGCTTTGAAACTCTTCCCCCTTTGCCTTACCTGATGCAATATCAAGCTCTTTAAGGCAGGAGCAATTGACCAGAGCACACTTAACAAACTGGGGTTACAATCAGAGACTTTGGGTAGTTCATCATCAAAAGAGAGATGGAGAAGGGACTGAAACACAGGCTCTGGACTTGAATTCTAATATTTATGACTGATATTCTAGTATTAGTTATGTGGATGTGGGATTTCACAGTCTGATCAGAGCCCTTTAGAGGCTTTCTATTGACTCCTGAAGGTTTTGTATCAGTTGCTGTGTTTGGCATTCTTGCAGTGAATGCTGTCAGATATTAAATTTATAGGATATGTGAATGTAAATATATAAGCACATACACATATACACACACATACAGATAACCCAATGTATGAACTGTCAATAGAGAAAGAGGCATACGAGAGGCACCACTTACCTTCTCTGTTATTGTCTAGGTGTGATTACCTCTCCATTAACTACAAGTGGAGGTTATACTGCCTGCACTCCTTATATAGGTATCTCAAATAATTAAAGGAAGCTGTGGCTGTTCAGTCCTTGAGCATGTTCAATGAAGGCCACGTGGAAGGCCACACAGGGCCTCAAAACAGTGATAAGTACACAAAGGTATTAGCCTCACTTTGGTCATCTTTTGGCATGAGGTCTTTTTCAAGATCTGGCTCTGTCTTATCCAAAAAGTGATGAGTTTTGTGAGGTCTAGATATAGTTCCTCACCATTACAGAAATCACTTTGGGGTACCTGAAGGCTGATGTGCTGGAGCAGCTGTGATGGACTTGGTTTAGTCCTGGCCAACCACGAAGGCCTGCCTTCCCTGAGATGTGGTTTCCCCACCAGCAGAATGACAAAACTGACCAACAAATATTTCAGGCTTAGTGCGTGAGGATTATTTGTAGAGCACTGGAATTTCTGCGTCTATTTTAGCAGATTTAAAGAGTAGCAAGGAACATTCCTAGGCACTGGAACTTGTTGAATATATAGTTAAAATATTAGAAAATCTACATTGTTCTTTTGGCTCAGGTAAAAGCACGCTCTCAAGCAATACCTGGGCATGGTTCAAGAGTTAGCAAGGGCCAAGGGCCATTCCCAGAAGACATTTTGCATAGAGCCACCTTGTTCTGGAAGGCAAGAATAATAGGTTGAATGTGGGCCTTTTATGCCAGGTGGCATCAGAATAAGAAATAGGTTTAATTAACTAGTGAAGATGTAACCAGAAAATCTAATTCACTCTCTATACTGACATTGTGACTCTTGGAAGTAGGAGCAGAGATGGACTGTGAGAGGATGTAAAAAGTGAAATGGCTTCTCCTCTTTTCCAAGCAACTAGTAGCATCTCCTCTCACTATGTATATGTCCCGGGTCCTGAGGGAAATGCTTCATTTTGTGTCTGACAGAAGCTATATCCTTTATTAGCCTGGCTACAGCCCATCAGTATTGTAGCCAAGAGTTCACAAGGGAGTCATATGTTTAGCATCATCTCCAGCCAGCTTTGACTCCCACTGCAAGACTGGTAATTGGCACAAGTGAAGGAGACGGCTTCTAGTATAAGCCTGGAGAGCCATCTTCGAGAAAATCCATAGGGGATCACACAAATCATGCTGTTATCCCATCTGCTTTCCATCACAGAAAGGCAGGATATGAACACTGAAGTGTAGCATGATTTGAGTCTCTTTCCTGGCCACCTGTGGTACCCTCATATCTCAAACAGTATTGAGGGCACTTACCACTACCTGTTTCTAACCTCAGTTCTCAAAATGACCAAGACATGAGTTTGGGCAAGTCACATCTCCTTTCTAGCTCTCTTTCATCTCTCTGACTCTGTGTCTGTACTTCTATTTAAACTGAAAGAGAGTAGACGTTGCATTTGCCTCTTAAATGACTCGGTAAGGACCTTTACAACGAGATGTTCAAAAGCACCTACACAGCTTGAGCTATGTTAATGATGAATCAATATCTGGGACCTGACTCTCCTATCTCGTCTCTTGGTGATTAATTTTATTTTTGTCCAAGTAACAGTCTGATTTTCTTCTTTCATGCTTATTTAAGAGGTAGCTCTGTATAAAATTTGTCTCCACGTTATTTATTCTCTCTCTTTCTCCTCATTCTGTTTTTTTTTTTCTCACAAATGCACATGCTCTTTGCATTATTTTGTGTTCAGTCATTAGTTTGCTAGCTGGATTACACACACCGTTCCACACAAAACACATTTATCAGATGTGTAGCTAGACACTTGTTAGAGGTTCAGGCAAGTCCTTACTTCTTTCTAAGCTAAAGACACCTCTCCTTTATTGGATTTTACTTAGTTTTCCTGCTCCCCTGCTGCCCAGCACACCCACAGATGCAAGCTGAAATCACCTTCTTGCAAACACCTAACAGTGGCCCTAAGGAAAGCAATGGGAGAGAAGAGGGAAGGAAACCTATTTTATTTTTCTGGAGGTGAAGTCTCTCATTTGATATTTTTTCTTTTTTAAAAAAAAAATATCTCAAATTCTTACAATACGCATTCTAGCTTCACCCACATCCTCTGTGGGAACAGCTGTCAAAACGCTGTTACATCCTAGGCTACTGCGGCTTTACGACTCACATTAGCAGCTCTTTAAGGGTCTGGCAGAGGCTGGCTGTGAGGTTTCAAGCCTGCGATTTCTCATTACCCAACTGCCAGGAAGTGTAATGCAAGGTCAGTTGGGAAGCTCAAGAAGGCAGGGAGGTATGCTGCAGGGTTTGATTGGAGGTAGACCAGAGGTAGCTCCATGGATCCCCATCTCCAATCCCATCATCTCCAAACATCCACTCTTCTTGCTGAAAACCGCCTGGACCAAACATAAGCCAAAGTATCTGCCTGATTCCTCAGAGCTTGGTGCTGATATTTCTCATCACAAGGATCACAGAATCACAGAATGGTAGGGGTTGGAAGGGACCGCTGGAGATCACCTAGTCCACATCACACACCCCACCACCCCCCCTGCTAAAGCAAGTGTGCCTAGAGCAGGTAGGGGCAAAGCAAGAAGGGGCAAAGCAAGACAAAAGCAGAAGGAGCATTGGTTGTGCAGGGTTCTCACTGATTTAGTAAACATTTCCTTGCGTGGATGTTTCAGATAATAAGCTGTGAGGAGTGCAAGAGTGCGATATGATGACAACATCAGCATGATACTGGACAAAGATACCACCAGCTCCGTTTGAGGATGGACAACACTGATTCTGTGTAAAGTACTGAGTCGTCATCTCTTAAAGGGTTGGTTAGAGGCCTGGATGCGGCTGCTGCACCACAGTGGAAAATGAGATTGGAAGGTAAAATAAATGCAACAATTCCGCGTGCGTGGGAAGGAGAGAAATGGATAACTGACTCTGACTTCGTGAAGCACTTTGGAGACATAAGCCAGAGTTTTCAAAGTAATCCACCACACCATCAAGAACACAGTAGCCCTTGTTTAATAGTCTAACCTGGGATGTACAGAAGTCTATCAAGGGTACACTGAAAGGACAACTGTGGCTCTTTCCAAGCTCAGTTTTTCTATCACATGCCCAGTCAATCTGCCAAGCAACTTGGGTTGAGTGTCTGCTTGTTTGCATCGTTTGGACCACAATAAGGTGCCTCGACAGGGTGGCAAACCATTGAGAAGGAATACCTGGACACATGCGTGAAAGCCATTAATTTACTACACGGTAAGAAGTTACCTCCTGCGGCCAAAATACCATTACTAGTTATGTGCTTTATCTTGCCCCACCCCATGAAGATTCTTTATGTTAACATGATTGCTTGACCATTGAGGGAAATGACAAGGATGCCTGTGCCTGTTTGCCTGCCTCAACAGGCAGTAGCCCAGTAATATATATAGCCTCTTACTTACTCATCCACCACCTGCTATCTCAATAAGATCTTTTCTGCCACAAGTTTTGTCTACTTCAGGAGTAGGTCTTGGGTTGCGTTGTTTCTTTGTTTCTTTGTTTTAAACATTTTGAACTGTTGAACCTCAGGTGGCTGATGGTTGATTTCTAAGGTTTCTCCTCATTCACATGAAAAAACAGCATCTGTGAACCATCCCACTGCTGTGGTCAGGAGAAGTAGCATCTCATTGCACACACCCACATATGAAGGCACCATGTTGTTTCTCAGATGCTTTGCAAACCCAAATCACCCATGTTGGAGTCATTAGTAGACTGTAAGTTGAACAGCAACAGGCTCTGGTTATTTAAAGCTCAGCTGAAATGAATCTTAGGTACTAAATAGCTTCAGATATCAAATAGTTCCAACAAGGAGATGTTGGTTCTGTCCTAGCTCAAACCAGGACAGTGAAGAAAAAGACATTTGATCAAGCAAGACAATAAGTAGGCTGGGACAATGATGATTTTTTTAATTGTTGTCATTCAGACAGACTAAATTTGGCCACGTCCTCCCTATTCTGAGCTCCAGCCAATTATTCGATCAGAGTAACTCTGCAATCACATCATGACAGTGATGTTCTGCCAAGGTATCATGACTTCTCCAGCAAAGTATGATGACTAATGCAATCCTATGTAAAGCTGATGGAGTCAATCAACCTCGTGAGTTTGTTTAACTTTGTATTGCTCGAAACACTGGCACAGCAACCAGCTCAAACCAGAGCACTCTGTAACAGTCCTGAATCGGATCATACTTTGTGAGTTGTTTCACTGGGACAGCAGAAAATCTACGGGGGAGAGAAAGAATCTGGGTTTTGGGTTCTGCTGCAGACAGGTCACTCCATCATCATGCAAAATTGTTGTAGAGGCATTTCTCCAGCTCACAGTAACACTATGAGGACAATTACATTTAAACTTCTGAGGCACTACGTTGGTTGTGATTGGAGGGCCAGCTCCAGGACCTAAGATGGACATATCTCAGAGTTCACTTGGCAAGGCTTTATTGTTGCCAAGACTGAGCTTGTTGTAGGACCTGTCTCCTGAGCTGTTGGCTCTGCTTTCTGCAGGCATAATTACTGAGAGAGATAAAAGGAGAACACTTTCTTTTACGAAGGTTGTGAGCATCCCTTCCCCTGAAAGCCTGGGGGTTTTCAAAGGGGGGAAGACTGCAATGAGATCAAATACATGAGGATCTCCACCACTCAACCAATTAATGGGGATCATTTCACCTCTCCCAAGCATACTGCAACCTCAGGCTGGAAATACATCATCCTACTCATCTGGACAACACATTTGCCACCCTACTAGGCTTTACGGTCTTTCGAGTCTTACGTCAGCCACAGGGACAGGCTTGTTCCATGATCAGAGGGCAGAAGTAATGCTGAGGGAGGCACACTGGATCCTATAACCATTGAATGTAGACCTTTTTCAACAGATGATAAGAAAGAGGAGCACACTTCAAGTATAATTTAAAATACATTTATTGTTTCATTTGTTCTGGCATTTTTTGTTATACAAAGATGTTAAATAACTTAAATACATTCTCAACAGTCACTCAGAATCAGATTTATACCTACAAGCTATACATATGAGGTAGAGAAAAATAACTTAGGCTCCCATAAGACATTGGAAAAAAAACCAAAAAAAAACAAACAAAAGAAAAATACTAATCCTTCATGTTAGTATTCCCACCTCCCTTTGAAAGGAAATGCCATCCCAAGTGTGCAAAACAAATCCTAGACTTTACATTCAGGCCTCAAAGGGCATTGTTAGAGACTGGGGTGGGGTAGAACAAGGGAAAATTCCTGTGCTAGTGTGGTGATTGCTGTTTCAGATGGGTCCATGACCAAAGGGAGCTGGCAGGGTTATCCACACATACTTTGTCTTACATACATTAGTCTTGAGTTCATCTCCACCTCTATTAACCTGGGTGTCCATGTCTTTATCCCCTTCTATAGCCAACAGGGAGAAACTGGCACCTCCACATGGGCCAAAACACCTTCTAGAGGTGCCTACACTGATTGCAGACCATGGGCTCCTTATCTAAGGGAGGATGACTCTAAGCCCATTGCAAACGCCCCACTACGCCAAGTGTGTGAGCATCTCTCCCAACTTTCACGAGCAACCCTGTGATGAAGGGAAGGACTTGGTGAGGGAGGAATCTCCTGTCCCTTTGGGTCATCTTGCCCAATGCTACTGAGAAGGATTTTACCTATTTCTGAAAACTTTCAACTGAGAAAAATGCATTACTCAGATGTGTCCCCTGACAGCCTGCTGAATTTTATATGCCTGAATAATTTCTGGTGCTAACTCCTTACTCACTCCCTGCCCCTGAAGAAATGTAGTTACAGGAAGCCTACCATGAAGCCAGAGCTAAACTGTGCTTGCAATATCCATTTGCTTTTATTCCCCACCCACAAATAATAGAGATCCCTTTTTTTGTTATTGTTCAAAAATATTCTATTTCCTGGAACGTGCGAATATGTTGGTCAAATCCAATGTTCAACAGTGAAAAATGGATCTAAAAGCTATTCAATAGTAATATCCATGGCCCTAAGCTTGACTACTTTAGCAATGACCAGATTTCTACAGGCCTGATCCTGTCTGTGCCTTACTAAGCCTCCTTCAAGTTACACAAGTAATGGTCATAAAAGGCACTATCTCTCTTGCGGGAAAATGTTGTTCTCCAAAAGTCATCACCTAGTTAGCATCCTGAAAACTGGAAACCAGGAAGAGCTGACCATGGAAGCTAGACTAAACCCAACAGATGTGCAAGGAGAGCTGAATAAAGTGGGAACAAAGAGCTTTGCTGCATCTGTTTTTATCAAGTACAGAACAGACATAATTTTACTGCAACATCAACTGAGGAATTTTTCACAGACGCTATAATCCACCAGAAAACTACCTTAAGTACCATCTACTCCATGAAAGTACCCTTGAGAAATATGTCTCTTCATCTGGGTTCTCATCCAACACTACTACAGTCAAACCAAGCTAATATAAGTTGGCTGAAATAGAGCCACTGAAAAACAATTAATAAAGTCCAAGACCTGGGCTAAAGGCAGGCAGATGCGTACGAACTGGCTGACGACACAAAATCCTCAGAAATTATTTCATACCTGCTCAGGTCTCCCAACCAGCAATCCTAAAAGATCTTTTGAAAATAGATGGTCCATCACTCATCTCCCCTGCTTCTAAAGGTGAATGACATACTTCCTGAACCACAGCAGACCAAGTTCCCAGCTCCCCAGTTTTACACCGCCCCATTCAAATAGATTCAAATGGCTAGTGTTAGATGAAGCCTGGAATTCAGTCCTCTACATTAAACCTTGCCATGTACTCAGATTATTTTTTTTATACCCCAACAATCTTTTTAAGAGTCATTCTTTCCAGGACAACCGAGATCAATAGCAAATATCTAGTTATTGTAAATAGCTTTTGGCTTTCCTCCATCCAGAGCCATCTCAAGATCAGGATGCACAACTGAAAAAGGGTACGTTTGAAGTTTCAGGGTAAGTTTTTGTATTTTAATTGCAAGCTACTCATTCTTCATAACTCATTTTTACTGTCAAGAATTAAAAAAAAGAAAAGGCCGTTTGATTAAACACTGCTTGTTTCACTAACTGAAATCTTTTGAGAGCTGGAAGACAATGAGAACGTAATGTTTAGGATTTGTTTTGCATGTCTCCACATCCGTCATATATGAGTCAGTCACACAGAATGGAAGCTTGTTAAAAAACAGATGATGGGTGCAACAATTATTTGTGTGGGGTTTTATTTCTTTTAATAGAAAATTCTAATATAAAACAGCAAACATTTTCAGTTTGCCTTGTTTACAAAAATATTATTTTTTTTATATTTCTGACATAACTAAATGCACTATTCAATAAAAATATTCTTCCATCAGCTAACTTCTCTTTTTAAAAAATTAATAAAAAAGTTATATAAATAATGGTTGCACCCCCCCACCCCAAAACTGATATCACAAGTCTTGCTGGATCAGCTTAGGAGAACCAACACTTTGACACTTTTAGGGGGACAGGGGGCGAAAGAAGATCAGAAACCAGAGACCTCCCCTACACCCATCCATCCTTCTCCAGTTACATCTGCTGCAAAAACTTGTTTCTCTGGTGGGGGGGAAAAGATGCTTTGCACTTTTTTTTTTTATATGAAATAACATCATGAAAGATTCAGGGACCCAAATCCACTCTTGCAGTACTTTTACAAAAATGAGCAATTTCATTGAATTGCACTGGAGATCCAATGGTGTGGTGGTAGAATTAGCCTCTCTGGAAAAATCCAGTTTCATACAGTTGGAACAAAAATGGGTTTACAGGACACGACCCAATGTTTTATAGAGGACTTCATGGTCTTTCATTTAGGGTTTTCTGAACTTGCACAGGGAGAAGCAGAAGCTCCTGCTCCATGGGTTAATTCAATTCCAACACATGCCTATCACCAGCAGAAAACCCAGGTCAAACACTTAAGAGCGTTCTGAGAGGGCTTGACATGTTTTCTACCAGCTGCTACTTGTCTCATCCTACTCAAGCTCCACTGGATTTTTCCAAAACGAGGCTTTCCTTCCCGTTCTTTCTTCAAGGATAAGGCAAACATCAGAAAACACAGGAACTAAACACCCCGCTGTCCCCCAATACACACACAATGCAGTGGGGGAACAAAGAAAAATAACCCACATAAGTTTTACCACCCCAGGTCAAAAGGACAAGAAGACAAGTACTCCTGATTTCAGAGTGTTAGTATATTTTATACACTGCCTATACATTTAACACATGTGCCTCGCTACTATTTAGTTATTTATATTTTTTTTTAACCACAGGAGAATAAACCTTGCTATTTACAATATATAACAGGCAAGTAATATATCCACATTAACATAAATACAATTTGTTTTTTGTGGGTTTTTTGGTTGTTTTTTTTTTTTTTAAATACTTACAGAAAGCATCCAGGCTTCAGTGCGTTTATAATACACAGAAGAGCTCTTTCACTCAGTAGTTCATTCACTCTTTGCCTCTTTCTTCTAGTTAAGCTTTGACAGCCTGCCTTATTGCCCACCCATCTCTCTCTCTCCCCCCACTGCCAAACACACCAAGCTACCCTACCCCATCCAACCCAGGCATTTTCTCTGCAATGATATCGATGCCAACACTGCCCTCTCTTCTGCATCTAGGGACTCATTCTCCTCTCACACCAGTGCAATATGGAGTTACTCCAGCGAGGTCAATGGAGAGAGAGACACCAGCGAAAAGGAGGAAAATGAGGCCCATGGTTTAAATATAACAATAATAATAATAATAATTAATAATAATAATAATAATGCACATAAATTGTGGCCCATTCTCTAATTAAGAACACATGTTTTTTAAAAAGAATGGGGCCAGAAATAGTAATTCAGACCCATAAATCCTCGTGTTTTGAGCAGATTTGGATCTGGCCTTACTTTGGAGGGGAAGAATTATTCTAGCACACACACAAAAATGTAACAGTGAGTTTGCACATATGTGTGAGAGAGAGAGAGGGAGAAAACGAATTTAACATAATACCACATTGAAACCATAAGAAGGTCCTTCTGAAGGGCTTTACAATAAATAAATGTTCATTCAATATTTATATATATATTTATGTGTCAGCATGTGTGTATATATATACACACACGCACACACTGAATAATAGGTTTCTAGTCAGTTTATTTTTTAAACCATTAGATAAACTGCTTGTGGGTGACTTTCAAAGCAGTGCATCTCCCAGAAGCTGCGAGACCTTCCTGCAGACTTTCTGAGTTGAATGCATCGCTGCGCATTTACCGTAGTGGAAGAGACAAACATCGTGTGTAGATTCCTTCTTCTCCAGCACTACCCTAACCTCCAGAATTGTACAGCAAATAAGCAAACATCAAAAAACAGACAGGATGCTTCACTTTTCAGGACCATAGCACTATTAACAATAACATCCTGTTCCTCTCTATGCCCCCACCTCAAGATTTGATGCCAACGAGCCAGGCTGGACTGCAAGTATTTGTTAATAAGAAAAACATAATCTTTTCTCCTCCCAGTAGATGCACATGAAGACCTTAAATATTAGTGGCTACCATTGGGGGGGGGAGGGGGGGAAGGAAAAAAAAAAGAGAAAGTAAAAAAACCCACCACCTTAAAAAATAATGGTCCTTCTTGGAAAATTGCTCTCTTTTTGCTTGGCTAACATCTACTACTGTTTGAAAACCTCCAGCCAGCTTTCCTCTTTTGAGAATCAGGTCAATGGCTTATATAAAATTGGCGGAAATTGCTGCAACTGGAAAATCAAGAATTGCTAAGAAAACTGAAATTAAATGCCCTCTGCTCTCCAGTGTTTCCTTAGAAAGCTTCGTTGAGGCATTCACTTTCACTTTTAGATGGCTGAAGAATATTGCCGCATCAAGTCCTGGATCGTAAGTATGCTCTTCAAAGGAAAATAGAAATGCTGAAGGTTGTCATCCATTTCACAGCATCAGAGCTATCTACCACTGCAGTCAATTTCTGGCTTCTCTGGCCACTTGATAGTTTGTCTCTGCATCGATTGGTTGTTCCGAATCTAATAGTTGGTTACCATTTAGCAGTTGTATTTTTAAAATACAGTTCTCGATCTAGTGGTTAAAAAAAATAATCTTAAGGTCGTAGGGTTTACATACAGCTTGTGTCATGTACCACTGCCATGGGTTAGACTAAATGGAATGATGACCCAGTAAAAGAAAAGTCAACTCTTCCAGAGGTCTAATTCAGTCCAAAACGGCTGCTATACAATGCAAGATAGCACTGCGTTCCAAGATGCCCTTGAATTTCTCTTGTCCTACTCAGAAATACACATCCAAATTCAGCTGGCATAAGACTATAAAGTTCCAGTTCAGATTTCTGAAGTAGTTACCACAGGGTGAATTCAATCAACAAGAGGTGGGAAGAGGAGAGAAAAATAAATCACACACAATGTGAAAATAAACCAAAAGTATCTAGTGGTTTGGTTTTTTTTTTTTAAAAAAAAAAAGAAGACAGTGATAGTGCTAAAGAAATGGCATTTAAAGAAATTTTTGTAAAAAAAGAACACGATTGGACTGAAGGGGACAGGCACGTCTGGTTTTCTACTGTCTTCCCAACCTCTTTCTTGGATGTATTTCTGTCTGCAACACAGTGGACCCAACATTTTTTAAGCTGTATTTGGTGATCAAGGCATGTGGATACGAGCTGTCATGAAAAAGCTTAACCTCCCAGTGGGTCTCTTTGTCAGAGCCTTGTTTGCTCAATGTGCAGAAACTCCACTAGAGAAACCATCAGGGCTGTTCCTGCTTACCCTACACACACCTCTCCTGTTTTAGAAGGGGAAAGAAACTGACCACTTCCCGTACCTTCACATTCAAAGCAGAAAGATCTTTCTTTCGTATCTGCTTAGCTCTCTAAGCAGTTGGGTAAGCTTCAGGAATAAAGTAGTATAGGTTATTTACGCCAAAGATAATATATTAGCCCAAGAGTTCATGGAGGATTAGTGAAACAATCAAGGTGTTCCAATGATGAATGATCCGTCAAACTGTATGGATGACTAAGGTGAAGGTCAACTGGTGTTTAACACCAGTGTGACAGGCACTTATTTCCACATGGTTGGACCTCATTAAAATTCAGTCTACAGGAAAACAAAACAAAAACAAAACAGCAACACAGCTGGGTCACCTGTACCCTACAAAGTGCTTATGTCTCAACATAGCTTTCAGATCCTAGAAGGTCAATCAAACCCTGTTTGTCTCCATACGTAGTTCTCAGATCGCCATCGCCCGCCACTGAGGGTTGCCATCAAGCAGAAGGTGTGTCAGTCTTTGCAGGTGTAAACCTCTTCTCTCTGGGTGCATTGCTTGCATTCCACATAGCAGCACCAACGGACCTGGCACTGGCACGGACGGGTGACCACCCGGCTCTGTGTATTGTGCCCTCGCCCGCAGCAGATGCTGTCGCAGTTCTTGTCTTTGTAACATTTCCTTCCCGAAGTCCCAGGTGAGTATCTACTCATCATACAGAAGCTTGGGGAATCGTCAATGTAGACAAGATCCGTAGTCCTTGGGATTTGATCACTGTGACCAGGGATGGACTTCTTGGGTGGGGAGATGTCTCCTTCCCCCGTGGCCTCGTTAGTAGTGCTGCCCACTTTGAGTGATGTCTCGTACTTTTGCTTCAGCTGCTTCCCTATTTCATGGAATGGAGAGAGCTGCCTCCAGCACGTTCGGACAGTGCAGGATCCAGATACACCGTGGCACTTACATGTTGTCTCCACTCCAGCTTTGATGACCTGTAGACATACACAGCCCCAAAAGAAAATCAGTTATGGGGGAATAAATCAAGGCACAGAGCAAAAAAACCCATTTGCTAGAAGATACTCCTGGAACACAAAGTTGATGACAACACAAAAACTATCCATTAGAAGACGACAAAATTCACATCCTACAGGAAATGTTTGTTTTAGAAAGGTCCCAGTGTTCATAAATGTGACGTTTGCCTGCCAGAATATTGCTTTATTGGCTAGTTAATGCTACTAGTAAAGTGTACAAAGGCTGTCCAATGCTGGTACTCATCTACACACAGAGGTCTGAAGCTGAGATATAACTAAGATTAATACATATTTTGACACCTATTTATATTTTTTAGTAAGAACAAGGAAATGTAACAAAAGTGGAAGCAATCGGTTTAGTGGAAAGAGGGAGAGCACTGCTGTAACACACACAAACATGTAGGTGGGGTGCCATACGCTCCAGAATGTGAGCATGGACAACAGGACCCTTCTCCGTACCACATGCAGGTTACCACCTTAAACACATGCAGCTCCCAAATAGCAGCCCAGGCTCAGTGGAAACATGATTAAGTTGTGCTGTTTCTATCAGCAGCGACTAGGTATAGCGTCGCACACAGCTCACTTTGTGACTGAGAAAAAAACCTCCATATAACTGAAATACATATATAATCCATTGAGAACAGCAGCCTGAATCATCACCACCAAAATCAGCAGCTCCAGAAACATCCAGGTAGCTCCCAACTCTCCGATCTGTGCTTATGATCCTGTTCTGCAGTGTCATAGCATGTTCAAAAGGACCTGTCAATTTTTTTTCTGCTAGCAATGAAGAAGCCTACATGTGCTTTTAAACAAAAAAAAAGAGCAGCATTGCTTACTGGCCAAGCAAATGTTTAATGAAGCACATTAGCATGCAGGGTGAAGCCCAAGGCTGCTTCAGTCTCTTCTGCCCCTTCCCTTTCTTTGAAAAATTAAGATGTGAAGAAATAGAAAACAGATTCCTGTGTGAAGGGCTCAGTAATTCCAGGTGCTTTAATGCATGTCCTAAGATTTGACCATGCAAGACAGTGAGCAAGTTCCCCAGACTTTACAGACAGCCTGATTCAAGGGTGGAAAAGCCACATAGCTAAAAGCTGTGTAGGGCTTCTGGTGAGGGGATAAAGGCAAATGGCATCACACAAGCATTCAGGGGCTGCTGCACCCCAAACGTTGTCCACACCAGTCCATAGAGGAACACAGTGCAACATCCAAGTTCCAGGCTACCATAACTTCTATAATGTATTGACAGAACCTTCTAGAAGGTGTTGTCAAGTAGGATTGAAATGTGTATTTTATTCTTTCCCTAAAAAAAGCACAGAACTTATGACCAAGATCTTCAAACTCAAGGTGGAAAAGAACGGGAAGATATTTATACTTTTGGAAACCAAAATGGATTATGTCCCCTCCGTGGCAGGACTCACGTGTTAACCCTTGTGCCTGTTTATGCACCTCGCGACTGCAACTATCAATAGCAGGGCTTGGTTTCAAATCCTTTGTTTATTTATTTTAAAAGTCAAACACTTGCGGTGGGTTGCGTAATGGGAAATTAGGCTCATTTCACAGATGCCTAAAGAGGAAAATAACTTGTTCAAGATATCAGAATGTAAATGTATATGTTTAATTTATTCTCAAAGCAAATGAAAGTCAATCTTCATATAGGAAGGTGTCCAGATCTTGCCTGGGTAGAGCTTAGATGAAAATAGCTCTCTTCAGACCATCACAAAGCATAAATACAGACAGAAGAGCAGAGCGAGTGGGACAACAGTGTTCACATACAAGATGGAGAGAATGGAAAGAGAAGGTTATTTTCAGTAGAAATAGAAGTATAGGAAGGAGAAGCAGAAGGGAATAGAAGAAAGCAAAGAGTCAATGGTTAGTCATCTTGGAGAGAGACAAAGATGGTAACAGCCCCCCAGGTGCTGTAAAGGACCCTATGCCCATAAACTGAGTCATGCTAAACTAAATATCTCATCCTTTTCCAATCAGACTTCAATAAAGAAGCTTCATGGCACAAAAGCATATCCATCTCCTTATAACTGGCATCTGAATGTTCTCCCCCACCTTCTCCAGAGATAGATTTACACTTTGGACTCCTCCATGGGCAACATGAGAGCAGACACGTTATTTGGACAGTCACAGATTTTGTCCACAGAATATAAACAGATATTTATAGTTCTAGTTCTCCCTTCCCCCTGCCTTCTCCAAAAATAAGTTACATTTTGACTTTAAATGGGTAAGGTACAACTACCCCTTAAAATAGCAAGTTAGAACAGAGCCTGTTTTATAGAGCTGCCTCCTGTCAAGGTACTACTGAAAGTGCCCTTCCTTTGGGCATCTACAGTATCTGAAAAAGAAAAAAAAACCTCCCCCCTCTGCCCATTATGGCATCTGCCAACATTATGGCCTCATGACAGCAGAGGACTGGCTCCAGTCCATTTCCTGACCATCCGGTTCTTAATTATTTGGCTGCATGAGTCCTGCTGAGCACCATGTGCAAATGTGCAATAGGTCATGGACTCCGAATTGGGGTCTGGCCCAATCCTGATATTGGAGACATTTTTAGAATGACACTATGCATAATACGGCCTTCAGCAAAGCCTGGCCAATGGTCACACTTCATTCCTGCGACAGCCAAGACCTTTTCAAATGCAATCCAATAATACACAGTAGCATTCAAACAAGCGACGGGTTACAGGGAGAGATGTGTTACTGCTTATAGTACTCAGCTGGGTCGGCTTGGTTAGGGGTTGTCACGCTTCGCGTGCCAAAGTGTCTAGCCAACTCTGCAAGAAATCCCACAATGTTAGACAAGAGCGTACAGAACACATTTCAACACAGAGGGTAAAAAAAAAACCCTCACCCATACTGCCCCCCATGTAAAGTCACATTTCACTGGTTGTCCAGAAGTGAGAGCTGAGTTCATTCGAAACAAAGATCCTATACCTGATTTCACGCCCAGACCATCAGCAAACTGGGCAAAATTACCGAGATACTTGCAGAAGGGCTACACACTACAGTCATTCATTAGTTCAGGCTTTTCTTAACCCTTCCACCTCCCCCAACCCATTTAGATCTGCTCCACCTGGAAAAGGAGACAACCGCTATTGTACAGGAGATTAGAAAGCAAGAAACCAACAGGAATTGGCTCAGCTGGTAAACACGCTCCTGTGCACAGGCTTGGCTGGATTTAGAGCTGGTTGAACAAGGCATGGTCGTGAAATTCAGGAAGGGAACCTGGACACGAGGCTGTTCTCATCAGGAGCCAGTAGGAGAGCTGACGTTGCAGATACAGTATATCCAAGGCATCCACGTGGGGCTGGTAGATATGACACAACACGTGTTGGAAATCCAGATCGTGATGGATTGGCAGCTAGCAGATGGCAGCAGACCTTCAGTTAGGAATAAGCATGTAGGTTTAGGCACCTGAATCACACCATCCAGCCAGGGTTGACTCTCACTGAGGCAGTCATTTGAGTTTAAATACCTACATTTGAGAAACACCTCTAAACTCCCATCTGACTCAGTGGAGCCAAAGCAGGCAGGGGATTCTGCAGTGGGGCAGACATCTGCACATGCTTGAGTGAACAGCTCTCCAGGCTCCAGCAACTGCACTAACCACATTTCTACCCACTAACAGGAGCCTAGGGACCCAGCTCGCATGGAGGCACCTCAGTTTAGGTATCTTAACCTGTGAGCAGAATCCCACCCTCAGGGACAAATTCAGCTGCCTAAATATCAGCATTTAGCATTATTTGAGGTACTGTAAGATACCGCACTTCACCAGCTGCCCCTCCAGCAGCATAAATGTCTCCCAAAGGGTACTAAAGTGTATATTTAGGTAGAAGAAATCCTACTTTCCTTGTCTGTGTTTAAACAGTAATAAACAAACCCCCTAACGCATCAGTTTGGGTTTTTTGCTGACCCACTTCTAGCTCCTTGTTAAGCAGTGGCTAGGACAGCTTAGATGTCAGGCACTGGTGGACCAAATCATAAAAGGTTTCCATTATCCCCATTCTCACAAATACACCAGTTCATGAAATTCAGCATGTGGATTTTCATATGGCCACTGCGGAAGTGTGGGCATCCCAACCACCCCATAAAATTCTCCTTGAAGGAAAGGGCTCAAAAATGTTACGAGGCAGCTATAGTGAAAATTCTAGAAAAGTTTCTTCCCTGGCCAGCCTCTCTTGCTTCTGTCAGTCACTATGCAGCTACTAAAGGTGATGCATGATGGAGAACTGCTGACTAAAGGCCCCTAACTACCCATGGGCCAAAATGAATCTTGGCAAAGCCCTTCTGTTTCCAGTCTTGTTCCCCAGCTTCCACAAAGACCTTCCTCCTCTTGTTGCAGGCTCCTGTCAGAGGCACTTAAATCTGCCTTGTTCCTCCAGGAAGGAGAGCAAGACCTATCCAAGTCAGCAGGTCACTTGGAGCAGTGTTGGAGAAACCTTTCCTGGCCTGGTCCAGGGACAAATGCCTAAGTGTATAGATCATGCTTTCAGGTTAGAAAAACTTAGCTTTTATTACCAAAAAGTCTAGGGTACACAAAGCAGAGTAAGACTTCAACATAAGCTTAGCATTTCAAGAGCCATAGGCAGCTCCTGTTTTCTTTTCAAGGCACATCACGCAGTTCAGAGCCTGATCTGCCTCCAGCCTACATAGACTTGAACCTCTCTTGAATGCACATGGCATCACCCACTTATTTAATAATGGTATTTCATCTACACCGAGCTAAGTGGCCACAGGCATGCTTCTGTCTAGTCACAGATGCGAAGCAAAATGTATTAGCTTAAATCCAAAGCACAACACATTTCATGCTCTCTATGGCCTAAACACCATAGCTACCACACATCAGCAGAGTTGTAACTCAGGAGCAACAATACAAGTGGGCATTTGAATCCTTGTTGTGTTATATGTTGTAGAGATGTTCCACTACAAAAGCAAAGCTGAACAAAGACAATCAGTGGATCAGGGATAGCATCACACATTGAAACGATGTCCTCCCACTCTCCGCTAAACAACCCCCTGATCTTGTAGTCTCACAAATAGGAGAGAAGTTTGGAGCAAAAATAAAGCTCTTTGAGTAATTAGTTTGACTTAGGAATACAAACTCCCATTAATCTTGTGAGAATGCCAAACACTGACAAAGGCCCACTGAAGAAAATTATGACAGAAAAAGACTGAGCCATCTTTATTGGTGCTTGCTGCTAAGAGGAAATTAGATAGCACTGCAGGACTGCCTGCCCAAACGGCTTTACAAGAGCCATAGGGAAAAGGGATCACAGCAGAGCATTGCTATGCAACATGTAATCCTTCCTCACAACAAAGTCTGAGCTTCGTAGCAAACCAAAGTGCTCCCATAATGATCAGTCTCAGTCATGCTGCAACACACAATTTCCCAGTGTTTTAGCTGAAACACTGAGGACAGATTCCCATTCATTCCCAGCTGGGTCACGGGGCTCTAGCAGTGGTTTTTCAGACAACTCTTGTCTGGGTAGCAGCAGCTCAAAGTGGACACACAGCCGTGAGAATTCCTCAGTTATAGCTCCGCTGTCGTCATGGCTGGGCTGCGGATCCAAGGCTTCGAACCATTTGCCATGGTTTGGGGGAAGACGAGGGTGCAGATGAGCCTCCTTAGAGTCAAGCTCATCCAGGAAAAAAGCCTGCCCTCACCTAGCCTTACTTCAGAAAGGGCTTTGGGATGCTTCCTTACAAATCAAATCTCTTCCATCCTCTACATACATATCCTCCTTCAATTTAAGTGGGCTTAGTTATTCTCTCAGCTCCAGTATTAATGTTTGCTTGGACAGCAGCCACGGTCCCCATTTCTTCACAGTGCCCAAGTGACTAGAAGACCAGACTTGCCCCTTAACACTGGCCATCAGCACTGGTTGGATTGTAAGTGTTTCAGACTGACAGAAGGGGGTTTTTTCCTTTCCTTCTCCTTCCCTTTTTTCTTCTATCTTGTTAAAAAAAGCCTTTCTTTTGAGCCTGTTCTCAAGCTGGTTTTTTCAGAATAGTTTTTAGTTTTCCACTACCCTTCCTTCTTTAAAAATACGAAGACTCACATTTTAGTGAAACAGGCATGAAAATACAAACACTTAAACACAGAATAATGTAACCCTACTTTAAATTGAGAACTTTAGAAGTATTTTTTCCCCTTCAGTATTTCTAGTGTGCTTCACTTGCTAAGAAAGCTCTACATAAACAACTGACTGCAATTACTTATAGGACACAGCAAGCAATTTTTTCCAGACTGTTGGGCCCCAGGCCTTAGAAAGACTTTGGCTTAGTCAATCTCAGCTTGAAAGAAAGAGGGGAAAATCCAGAGAGCGTGCTTATGCATTCCTACCTGTCATAACCTGGAGCAATTAATACTACAGGTGGCCCTGCAAACTGATCCATACATACAAAATCAAGGACTAGTCTCAGAGGGGTGGCTGCTTGCCACTTGATTTGTACCTCAGTAAAAGCATGATGCTAGATTTTACACTGCCAACACTTCCCCCTAAAGCAACTACCAAAAGGATGCATTCTTTTTTCCCTATATACCAATTGTATTAGTAAGGTCTTATGGATTTCCTTCATCAAAAAGAGCCATTATTACACTTTTTGAGGGTGCAGAAAAACCAAGGGATTAGCATCTAAGCTTGCCTGTTCGACAAACTCTGAAGTTTGACTGGAGTCACGTTTGCTAGTAGGAACAATATGAGACAGGATGGGCAGCGCTTGTAAACACTGTCTCTGCAAAAGGAGACCATGGTGCAAGTCTCTGCTTCGCTATGCCTGTGTGTGACCTTTAGTAAGTCACTTAATCTTTCTGGGTCTCAATTTCCCCTCTGTAAAATGGAGATACAGAAATGAAGAGGGTGGTATGCCCTGATAACATGTTATGTGATAGCTCGTGAAGTTCCTCAGACAGATGATAGCTGGGAAAACATCTACCTGATATGAAGAGTCCGTCTCCAGCACAGTAGGCACGCTCAGCTCTTGAGATAGATCCCTGCCAGCACCGCCTAAGGGGAAAAGCCATTCCTTGCATGGACTTCCAAAACAAGCAAGTCAACAGCAAGGAATAGTCCATGCACCTCCCACTATCCTCTCCAGAGCATCCCATATGGTTTCAGAGGTGCAGGCATAATGTGCCTCCGGATGGGTGTAGACTTGAATGCTACAGCAACAAGAGTGACAAGGATCCTTCAGGAATGTGCAAGCAGTCTGCACAGACAAAAACATACAGGCTGATACTGCGCAAAAACAGTTAAGGAAGCCTCATGAAGGGAAGCAGTTTCAAAGGGGGATATTGCCTAAAGCGACATCTTTCGAGGGGGAGGAATTTTCTTGTTTTCCATTTCTGCCCTCCCACTAAACACTCTTGGCTCTCAAGGAGACTGTGGTTATACCCCTGACTTCAGGGCCCTGAAGGCAAAGGCTTGCTTGTGTCCCTCCTTCTGGGAGGATAAAGGGAAAAGGGAATGAGAACATGACAATTTTTTTTTTGCTGGTTAACAGCAGCCCCCTTTAATAGTGCCCCTTGGATCTGTAAGACATGCTTGACCAGACATACCTCTGGAAGAGGTCAGCACTCCTGGGATTAAGAAACTTAGCAACGCTCCAGAGAGGGAGTTGGAAAGTCATGTTTAATGATACTTTGCTGAGAAACTGGGCAAATTTAATTAAAACATCACTTACTCAAGCCCAGTGGAACTAATTGAGTGCTCTAATATTCCGACTTTTCATTAATGGGTTACAAAAGAGGGCTGCACTTGTGTGTACAAGGGGGGGAAAAAGAGGGGGGCATATAAAGAAGAGAGCTTTAGCAAGGCTGCCTGTGCTTCATTTAATATAACCAAGAAACTTCATTGCTGGCACTGGAGCTTTAATACAGTTGACTTCTCTCACCACCATTGCCCCCCATCCCCTTGACACATACACACATCCCCCCCAACACACACCCTCTCCACCCAAGACCCCTCTGAAAGAATAGCTGAATGAGCAAGAGTAGATTTGGCAAAGGAAGGGAAATTGCTTTTTTAATAAGTGGTCTATTCAGAGCTCCTACTTTTCAATAAAGAGAAAGCTGGAGAAGTCCTGGTCTAATTACCTCATCCTCACGCTAGACAAGCTCACCCTTTCTTTAGCAATTGAGGTCATATCATATAACTTTGTGAGCCATCAGTGGCACAACATGTTCAGTGATTATTTCATTGGTGGCGGCAAAATTACAGTCAGCCCATCAAGGTTGTAAAAAAACAGAAGTAAAATAATAATTAAATGAGAACGTCTACCAAGAGACACTAAAACTAGGCGGGATAGGATAATGTCACCCTCGTAGAAATCCAGATTGTTTGCTAGCGTGACATCATGGAGAAACTGCCATGTGAACCAGAAGGAGATAGTGTTGGTTACCAAATCAGTCAGTTAGGCATAGGTCCTTTTTTTCCACTCTCAAGGGACTATTTATACATTTTGCCATGGGTGGGAGTAATTAGATGGGAAGGATTATATGTTGTTAAGAATCAGTGAGAGACCACCAAGCTTGGGCTGCATCTTTAATAGATATTCCACCACCCACTCAAACACTCACGTGCACTTCATACATACACTGTGAGTACACCAACATAGGCTGGCATGGCAGCAAGCTCCCGTAGCAATGTACTCGAACAGAAAGTCTCCTTGTCTGTTCTGAGCCGAGTCCAAAGCAGTCTGTACTACAGCAAAGATTTTGTTTCATGCATGTTTGGCTTCACTAACAGACAAAATCTGCAGTTTGGTTAGAGGAAAAACACAGCGGGTGCTGAGCAGGAATTTGGGAGAGCTGGCTTTAGTCTCCCACTCCACTGTTGGCCTGTTGCATAACCTGGAGGAAGGCACTCAGTTTGCATCTCAGCTCCAAAATCATCTTTTTGGAATTCACAGGGATATTTAACATATTAGATGCCATAAGAGCATCTTAGTTGTATAATGAGTGCTCCAGTTCAAAATTGTTCAGTTTGAAAATAGCACAAATCAAGGCTACCCGCACTCCTACATTGCCTTTGATTCACATCAAATACATATGAGTTATTACCCAAATAACCAAACTAACTCAGTCCAAAGTGGTTTAAGACTGTCATAACCACTAAGTTAGCACACTCAATTGTTGGAAAGTCTATAAAGGCAATAGCTGGTTGATAGGCAGCTTCTTTGGAGAAACAGAAGTACAGGAAACATGCCGAGTTTCATATTTAACCCATTGGCTTCATCAAGGAAAATATCAATAAATTCAGCGAGACAATCTAGTATTGCCTGCTGAGCAACTCCATCCTCCACTGACACTGCACTGGCAGCGGGACCAGGAGAAAAGAAGCAGATTGAACCTGATTTTAATCTACGCCCGATTGTCAGAGACAATCCATCAACCACACCAAAAAGGTCAATGCTCAGGCTTCACATCAGTTTCATTTTTAATCAAGCATTGCAAGTTTTGACCTAGCAATTACAAAGCCAGCCTGGGTCCTCATCTCTGACAAGTATCTCTGATCATCTTCTTAATGACACCCTGTTGTGCCAACGGTTTAGGTCCACACATCCTGCCCGTATAGAGGTATGTTCTCCTGATCTTGAACCACCATCCTCCTAAAAACATCCCTCCTCAATGTGCGGTTTGCCTGTTCTCTGCCTGGCTTCACAGTGCTGTTATGAATCTTGGGGGGGTGCTTGGCTTGCCTTTCGACCAGACTAAGGGTACCAATTATTCAAGGAGCATAAACAGAGAAATCATTTCTACCACTGCTGCAAATGGGCAAGGAAATCTGTCAGACAGCAATACTAACTCGACAGACATGGCGTGGGTGGACAAAAATAGGAACACCAGATCGCTGACCTGCAGCAAAGGTCTTTGACTTGGATTGCCATGAGGGCGCTCAGTGTCTGGACAACCGTCACAACTGTTACTCAGCTGTTTAGCTGCAGATATTACACTAGTGCTTAGAAACCACTGCAAATGACCAGAGTCTAACTGTGCCAAGTAAAGTGGAGGCTGAAGATGCAAGTGTCCCTGATATCTGCCCTTCCATCTTCCCCTCGGAACTAGATCACAGTGGGATCAGGACAAGAAAGAGCAGGCAAAAAGGGGAGATTCACTCCCTCCAGCTCATCCTTGCAGTTCGTTTAGCACAAAGTCCCAGACAGTGTAGAGCAGAGATGACAAATACCTAACCTGAATCTAAGAGTGAATCTCAACCATATGGGCATCCTGACCGTAACTACTGGGGTGGATGAAAAGCACTGGGAGTTAGGTCAAGTCCCTTGGGCAAGTTTTTGAGCCCCACCACTGCTGGAGGGGAGACATTCATGGAGTTACAAGAACACGTCAATGCCTTGTAGGTTTTGACGAGAATGTATTATATGGCTCTGGAAAGGGAGGCAAACAGGGACATATCACAGCAATCTCTAGCATGAAATCACAGCTTCAATGGACTACCTTCTCCATTTCTAGTCCTATCTGCTACACAGCCAACTCCAAAGAATTGGGACCGGCCCTCAGGAACGACCAACCGTAAGGATTAAAACAAATTTCACTCTGCAAAGCCTGTTTCACATGCCAAAGAGCTGCAACAGGAGTTCAGAGGCACTGAGCCTTTTAATCCAGAGGCAGAAAAGCTGTCAGCCAAAGCCAGACACCAGCTAAATCCAGGATATTTCTAATCCTGATCTCAATGCTGTCTAGGAGCATCTGGTGGGGAGAGGGGGAGACTTTTTGCTGGCCAGCACTCACTGGTGGCATTCTCCGATGCCCTAACTCTGTTGTGAGGAATGACATTTTATGCATACGCACGGGGACAACTGAGCTGGGATGGCGATTCCTAGAATGCACAACTGGCTGGGTTGCATTTGCCTGGGAAACTGGAGACCCAGGTTCCCCATCCCAGCCCCAACCCTCCATCCAATCACACGGACAATAACATGGCTCAAAGGCTATTTATAGCCTTACAGTATGTCCCCCTTCGACGGTGGCGCAATGAAACACTGATCCTAGACACCTGTGCTAGCCAATCTGAAGGATTTTCGTGTTTGAGCAACTCTAGGCTAGGTACAGCCAAGCAGATTACAGGAGAAGGTGGAAAGCCCCTTCCTTTCCCCTCTCTTGCTGGGATGACCCAGGAACTGCAGACAATGTCCTTTACATCACACTCCTGCAGGGAGGCCACCAAGTAGGAGGGTAAAGCTTCGTGGGAGGAATACAGGGTAAAGAACAGAAAGCCTTCCAGCTGAGAGGATAAGGATGGGAAGAGGAAAAAGAAAAAAAAAAGCAGGAACTAAACACCCAAGCACTGTCAGCTGCAAATCCAGCAGCTCTAGGCAGAGTGGAAGGTTGCCAGAAAATAAGGCTGAAGGGACTTTTAGGACTGAGATCAGTCTGAGAGGATATCTCCACACTGGTTCCCCGCCAGGTTTGTCCAGCTGGTTTTAAATATACCTGGCTATGGAGATGCTACACTGTCCATGCTCTACCAAAGTACTGCAAGAAATGCATCCCTCAGCTTGTGTTGTGGCAGCATAAATCCCTTCCTCCTTGTCCTACCTCATGTAAGCCTGGAGAACCTGCCTTTCCATCCCTTTGCACTGTAAGATGCTCTCCTCCCTGTGGAAAGCCAGCAATCTTTCCCTCCACCTTATGTGTTCTAGACCTGAACAGTCCTGTTTGTTTCCCTCTCGTCTCCCTCCAACAATTTTGCACTCTTGAAGCACAGTGGCAAAACCAGGGCATAGTCCCATAAATGACACTTCACCCCTCCAGAAGAAGGATCACTCCATGCATTTTTGCATCCAGCACTCCTGTTTCCACACTTAAGTATAGCACCTCATTGTCCCCGCAAACCCCACGACCCCGAGCAGTCCGCCACGCACCTTCATGCCCACAAGATTATTGTGGAAGTCCACCCTGGCTCGCAGGTCCTTGTTGGGCTTCCTCCCCAGGAACTCCTTGACAAACTTGTTGCTGTATTTCAGGTTGTCACCGCAGCCGCCCCACTGCCAAGCCTCGCGATTCTCCAGGTCGGGGGCCTCGTCACAGGTACAACGCTCCATCCGCCCCGCACTGCATGCCTTGGCCATGGCGTGTGTCAGCCCCGCGGAGGAGATGGCATACAAGAAGGCTGTCTCCTTAAAACCTGCAGGAGAGATGAGGCAGTAGCTTTAACTACAGCTGGAGCAAGGGTTAAAAAAGAAAAGAAAATTAGGAAATCAAGGCAAAACCCATTGTGAGAAGAGTTTGAGCAACATGTCAAAGCATGCCAAGCTCTACGCACATCACTGATGGTGGAAGGACGCGGTGGAGAGCAAGGAGTGATGGATAGAGGTGGCACAAGCCAGGATTCAGGAATGCAAATGGTATCTGGCAAGCTCTGTGGCTGTCACTCTGCATATAGCCTCTGCCTAAAAACAGAAAGCAAGGCTTGGATAGGCCATCGAGGTACCATCGCCACGGTACAGCAACACTGCTACCAAATGGTCACTAAATAACAGGAAGCCAGCACAGATTTCCAGTCTGATGGTTGGGCTAGAAACCACGAGTCCTCTTTATTCTTCTCTCTCTCCCTGGAAAAAAATCACCAAGTCTCACTCAAGTCCAACAAAATTGTTAACAAAAGGCAACTAAGGGCTGGGAAGCACACAGTACCCAGTCTGTCACCCAACACAGCACCTCACTCAAAGGCCTCAAAAAGCAGTTTATACCTCAAACCTTTCATGCACAACCCGTTTTTACACCTCCATGCTCACCTGTGGGGATGGAACAGCATTTACTCCCCCAATAGATAAACTGAGGCCCAGAGAGACCCATGATTTTGATCCAAATGATAAAAGCCAGCAGTAAAAAGCAAACATGGCAGTATTTATAGCTCCTCATTCTCCAGCTATGGAAGCCATAAACAACTGCATATTTGAGATGCAATTCCAGAACAGCTTTGGATCCAACTCAAGAAATCCCCCACTCAAAAATAACACAAGTGGATGGTGACAGTAGTGGATATATCTGTAAGCTAGTGTGTCAACCAAGGACATGCAGAGACACTGCCAGGTCATTTTTGGAACTGTTCCTTGGGAGGTTCATGGTAGCCCAGGCAAGCTTATGGGGTGCTACCCTGGCCCATCCCCAGAGCCTGCCTTCCCAAAGCACTCACAGGTACAGGATGCTGAACTTCAGCAGAACACAGATGAAAATCCAGTCCAGGAGACGGAGGTTTGGTCCTCCAAAGGGAGCGGACTCAAACCAGATCGCGGTAGGAATTGTCCAACTGTTCTACTGCTCGCCTGGAAAAGAGCAGGAACTTTTTCCTTGTTGAAAGGAAGGTTACAATAAACCAAATCAACTCCACGCTCACTGGGGACACGGTAAAGAGTGGTCAACATTGAGAAAGAAAATTTGGAGGTTTTCCCCTATTCATTTTCTCCCTGAAGTTAGATCATGTCCTCTGGCACCCCAAAAACATCTTCAGCATTGCAGACTCTGTGTTTGGAAGTTGTGGGAAAATTCTTTACTGAATTGACACACCAAAAACCCATGGGAAGGCAGACCATCAAACACCTTTGGGTAGAAAATGTCTTCTAAGCAGCTTTCATATTTTGCGGGCTAGTTCAAGCTTTTTCTAGGTTAAGCCCTAGGTCAGACTGCCCACACATGTGTCAGAGGGATGTCACCGCCAGAGAGAGATGCTCCCAAGCCTCCACACTCCTGGATTGCAGAATCGGCCTCTTGCCATCATTACTGCTTGTGTGGCGAAATGGAGAGGTACCAGTGTGCTAACAAAGTCCTGAATGGAATAATAGGGCATGTAAACTCTCCTCTGAGAGTATGAGACGCTGCAATTAGCAGCAAACAGCCTGGATGTGGTCTAGTTTAGTAGAAAGCCCAGATCTACAACCTGCTTGAAAGCTTCGTGCTTTGAAGCACTGAATTCAGAGCAATTGTGAAATCGCAGCGGAAAGTCAGTACCGTGCAACCACAACGCATACCAGGTTTGACAGAAAGCCAGGAGGAATTGTTCGTGTGCCAGGCTCTCCCCTGCCTCCACCTCACCAGTTTCAGCTCTACTCCTCCCATTCTCCATCACTAAAAGCCTCACAAATTCCTGGTGCCCATCAGCACCGGTATCATCTCGCCAGCAAGCAGCTCAGGCAGCCTCCAAGTGAAGTCCATGTGACATTTGGCTCTGGCCAGATTCAAAGCCACCCCTACCACGCACTATTTGATTGCACCAAGATATTTTGTAACAAGATAATGAGCTTTATATCAATGCAGGCATTCTAAACCCCAGTGCATCGACAGCCTGCCGGCCACAGCTATCCAGTTTCAGCCATTTCCAAAATTGATTGCGAGGATCCAAAGAGGATAACAAACGCCTTAAACAATCCCCCGTTATTTTAAGAAACGGGCTGCATCAGTCCAAGTTGCAAACCAGTAGTCAGGCTGTTCTGGCGACCAAGTATTAAAATGCAGAGAGAAAAATTTTTTAAGTGAAATGTGGGCACTCTACTTTTTTTTTTTTCTTCTTAAAAAAACTGCAATGGTCCTGGAAGAGAGGCAGCAAGCCCACACTGACATATCTGAATAGCTGTGTCTTAGTGGGTGATACATGTGCCCCTTTGCCCTGGGGTATCACTTGCTGCAACGCTGAACCAGGAACCAGCAGCTCCCGGAGAGGAGGAGAAAGATTTACAGGGCAGTGTGTTATGCCGCGGGAACAACATCTGAAGGATTTACGGCATCAGTGGAGGGCAGAGATGTTGCAGGGGCATAAAACTTGGAAGAATGAGACAACAGGCAGAGCCTTGCAACCCTCAGAGCTACCATTTATTACACAGGGTCCTGACAAGAGGGAGGGGGGAGGTGGTTCTCCATGGTTGTTTTAAGGCAGCCTAGCTTCAGGCTGGTTTGAAATACCCCTCTCCGAGGGCTGCCCGTGGGGGCAGGCACATCTGAAGGAACAAGCTGTGGCCTCCAGGTGTCAGCATGAGAAAGTGCTTGGCTTTCCCAAGGTGCCACTAATCCAGGGACTCTGGCATGCGGGGATATTTTTAAATGTCTTGCAGCTCTGGCTGGACCTCTTGGGTTTCATAAGGACTTTCCTTGTTTCCACCAGTCAGTCACGGCGCGTTGGTTAAGCCCCAGTGCTTCTGAATTACTCTTCCTCACTAATTAGCGGAGGGCGCTTTGCAAACCTCTGCTCTTACCTTTGAGCACATCGGACCCTGGGTTTCCAGGTCCAGCTCCATCACTGAGTGTAGGACTTTGTGAAAAGCCCTCGAGATCCATGTAAGCTATCTGTAAAGTGGTCCTGCTGCATCATTGGCTTCAGTCCAGAAATAAGAACCAGATTTTACTGGGAGGGTCGAGGAAAGTAGACTATATGAGGCAGCACACAGGAGATAAAAACACCCCCTGCTCCTCCAATATTCTCTCTCAGCTCCTGGTCATCTCCTGAACTGCTGGGAATTACCCACCACTTACATCCAAGGACCTTTTCCCTGGGTAAGGCGGTAACAAGACACACAAACGTTAGCAGGTTTTGCCCTGGCACATGAACATGAACAACAGGGCTCCCCTTGCCCCCTTGAATGGAACAGCACAGAACGGTTTGTTTTGCCTTATTTCCCTTAGCAAGCTATCTTAATTTCTTTCCTGAAAAGTTGACATAATAGAAAAAAATAAAATTAAAAAGGGACAGCTTGGGAACTTCAACACCTTCCCCTCTAGCAACAGCTCGACTGCCAGCACAAAGGAGGCAAAAGCACAGCTACACAACAACATTTCCAGCCTCCAAGGAGAGAAGTCATGGTCAGCAACTGGCAGCAGACAGGGTTTGCTTCACTAGTACAAGCACATAAATTACTGCCATAGTGCACACCTTTCGCCTGCTGTGCACTTGCAGGGATGAGCTGAGCCTGGCTTTATCTTTACCTTCTACAAGCTCTTTTTGGACCTCCGGGGAGGTGGTGACCCACCACTAGCAAAGGATGCACCAGGATGACAACTCCACAAAATGCCGGGGAAGCTGATGGGTGCAGGAGGTGTCAGCACCCCCAACCAAGACCCCCACCCTGCTCACCTCTCTTTAGCAAGCTGGCCCTGTAGCGACCTTCGAGGGTGCAGTTCCAGCGCTCAAAGCGAAACTGGTACTGGCACTCAAGTGCGCTCATGCTGATCGCCTCCATGAGGGTCTCGGCCACGCCAGGGTCCCGCCGGCACATCCTGCGCTGCTTCTTCTCCAGCTTCAGGCGGTCACAGACTTTGTAGTGGGCTTTGACTGCAGCTTCCTCCATTTCTGAAGTCAGAGGGAGGATGGTCAGGGGTTCATTCCCCGTCAGCCTGCGGAGGAACAGAGGGGCAGAGCAGTGAGGACAGAGAAGTACAGCCCACTCCTCAGCTGAGCACCCATGTGGACTTGCCAGTGCCTGGTCAAGGAATGGTTTCACAGCAAGGTTCTCTCTGCAGTTTGGGAGCAAGAGGAAAAGGGTAAGAAGCAATATTTGGATTTATGTCCTCTACCAGCTCTCATAGACCTTGTTTGGACTTAAGACTTTGGCAATCTCCACCACAGGACTGTCTTGAAAACCAAAGTAGGAAACAAAGAACTGAAGGAATTGAAGGTACCTAGCGGCATGAACTTGGGAAACTACCAAAAAGACAAGAGCAGTGCAGCCACTCCCGTGGGCATTAAAAAAAAGAAATTATTTTAGCACATCAAGCAGAACTGGCTTAGGAAGCGGAAAAGGGTGATTCATCCCACCAGACCCCAGGAGACACACTGAAAAAGCACGTAAGACACTCTGCCCTCAACAGAAGAGATCCTTACACAAATCCTGGCAAGCAGCAGGCTGAGGCTTGAGAGCAGGATACCCTTTTACAGGCGATAACTGACAAAAGTTTTTACAAGGAAGAATGAGCTCAAAACCTAAAAAATGACCTGAAGAAATACGTGTCCCATTGCCTTCTCTGAGCACAAGGTCCTTGACTTGTACAATGTGCAACAAAAGAAGCCAGCGTACTGTTCCCAGTGTCAAGTGACGAGCTGCTGGAAAAAGACCAGGCTGGCATTGGCCTCAGCGAGCGGAGAGGCTGCAGGAACATCTGCTGGACTCATGAGCTGTTTGTTGGCTGGGCTGCCCGCACCCCACTCTCCTGGCTCTGCCCTTTTCCGGCCAGGTGCCAGTCCACGCAGTCAATGGGAATCACTATGTAGGGCTTCGAAGGACCTGAAGACACACTTCCCCAGCCAAAAAGGAGGAATTGCTTAAAGCCAGAACTAAAAACCGTGCTGGAATGTTGCAGTCCTACACAGGGGAGTGCAGGGAAGGGTTGCACGCTCAGACATCTCCATCACCACAGGACCACCGGGGTAAATGGGGTGTTGGGCAGGAGAAGGGAGCACACGCTCAGCCTCTTTGCTGAATGTAGAGGGATACTGGAAACCCTTTAAAACCTCACCCGCCCTGTAAGAGCAGTGGTTTGTTGATTTTTTTTTTTTTAATGAGGATTTCTCTCTAATCAGTGGGACACATCCTGCCAGAAGCACAGTCCCCAAGGGCAAGCAGCTAGGATGGTTCAACTCCCAAATCTCCTTGGCACAAAATCCTGACCAGAGTCACAAGCAGCAACATCCCATACAGACCCAATCATTACTAGTGATTTATGGAGGTCATTTAACATCAGATGCCTAAAGGAGGGAGAAAAAGAAATGGCTGGGTTTGGATTTTTTAGGAGAACAAAGAGACAGGCAAGGAAATGTTCTCCCTCAGTTACATTCAAAAGTATTAAGATTTCCAGAAAAAAAAATGCAATGGTAAAAAGAGTCGGAGTGATTTGTGGAAAACATGGAAAACTAATGTAACCAGAGTAAATTTCCCAAAAAATAGTTTTTTCTCCGAATTCTACTCCCCCAAAATGATAAAAAGATCCGAAATGCCAAACAGCAAGCTCCATCTGAAGCACTGACCCTTAGGTTTTTGCTCTGTCTGAACTGGACAGTATTGACTTGGGCTTGACTGCTACCCAGGAGATGGGACATCACCCAGCCTCGTTAACCAAAGCTGGGTAGGCTTGGTCATGAGAAAGGTGACTTGGTCTGAGCTTCACAGTAGTAAAGAAAATTTCCAGGACATTTGTTCCTGGCCTTCATCAATACTTCTGCTCTGAAGGTTCGCTCATGCAAGCTTTCACAGTTGGTGCAAGAGATATCCTCAGCTGGCAAAGAAGAGGGAGGGATGCATAAAAGTATTTTCTACAACTGCCCCTCCCCGCTTCACCTTTCTGAGTGGGTACTATTCAACTAAATGTCCTAGGAAAGATAAGCTCGAAGTATCACGTAGCAGATTGTTATCACAGTGAGGATCTCAATTCCTGTATCCCATAGAGAAATTGATCCTACGGCCAAGATTTCTGCAGAGAAATTGTTGATTTTGCACCCCTTCCTCCCCC
>VZSC01002206.1:192297-228941 GCA_013398225.1 Steatornis caripensis | reverse complement strand
TTTTTCCCCCCTCCCCCCCCCCCCCCCCCCCCCCCTTAGGTGCTTGCCTTTGAGACACTTCAAATTATAGCTACTGACAGCACAGCCCAATTGCATGTCTCTCCAAAGTGGGTCTCAATAAGAGTCACCTAAATAAAAACAAAATAAAGAGCCTGGGATAGGGAAAAGCTAGAAAACAGGGTTTGTGGTGAGAACAATGCCAGAGGACAGCCCTCCAGCAGCCGCTTGGAACCAACAGATGGCAAGTCCTGAGAAACAATTAAAAATTGTCAGCAATATCCATTTTCACTGCTCTGTGCAAAACGCTTAGGTAGGAGTTCACCGGCCCTGATATCTGGAACATGTGAGTAACAGCCATGGTGGGCTGAGAAAGCTGGGCCTGCATGTGGACACCCACTTCACCCTTTCCCAAGAAAACAACCCAAAGAGAAGACGCCAACACAATGTTCTTCTCTAGTAGGCTGAAAACCTTTTTCCACCTCCTGTTTCCTGACCCAGCTCTGTCCTGTCCTCATCCATGAGAGAAAAGGAGACATGAAAAACGAAACTGGTGAAAAACGGGCCACGCAATGTGTGTGCCGAACTGAGACCCATCTATCACTGCCTGGCTTATTGCTTGGACGTTTCATGGACTCTTAAGCTGGTCTAAATCAGAGCAAAGCAACTTAACTAGGAAAGCATCTCCAGAACAGGATAAGGAGTAAACTTAGAGGAAAAAGGCTGCTCTTAGACAACAAGTAACGAAGCTCTTCCAGTTGAAGACCTCCATGAGCAAAAGCAGCTCACGTGCACGCACACGATTGCTTCCCCCCCACTCCCCCGGTGCTGGATCCGTGCCTATTTCAGCAGGGGGGACCGATGCAGCAGCCTCAGCTCTGCACACACATTCCAGCAGTCCTGGGAAGAGCAGCGAGGTGCAACTTTTCAGAGCGTGGCATCAATAATAAATAAGGGCAGGCAGAGCCAGGGAGAGACGGTGCCCCCACCTGAAATGCTGCCTTGGAGCTGCTGCTGCATGGAACCTTTATAATCCTATAAAGCCCTTTTATGCAACCTAGCCTGAGTGAGGTCCCGTAAGGCAACAGTGTCAGAGTTGGATGCTTTCTCCGCTCCTCAAAAAGACAGAGCTGTTTTTTCCAAGGAAATTTTTGGGGACAAGGAGAAGAAGTGGTTTTTATTTTTATACATTATTTTTATATATTTTTTTTTATTTTATACAATCCACAACAATTGCGATTAAACTGCTCACCAGTGCTCTGTGCAATTATATTATTTCAGATCGAGGGGGCTAAGCGTGAGATGAACGTGTGTTTGTCCACTAGGAACCTGGAGAGAGACCAAACAGCTCATTGCACACAACCTATAAAGCTTTAACTCTTTGGGAACTAACTCTGGCCTCTACGAGAGCAATATGAATCTACAAATCAAGAGACTGTTTCTGCTTCAGATTTGCACCTAATCTTCTGTGCACCTTGCCTGACTTCTGCTCTGAATGGCACGCTTGCACTGTCCAGACCTCAGGAAGGACATGGTTGCTCAGCACCATATCCACCTATCTGGGAGGAACCTTTGCAACATCATTGCACTATTCTTCTTCCAGTTCTATCTCTCTCTAGTTTGAAGCCAGGAAATCAGAAGGTTTATTGTCACTGTCTGCAAATAGCAAGACCTATCCGGTTTGTACACACACTACCGGTGGCATTCAGCTGCCTTGGTTGTGAACATCATGTCAAACACTGCTAACTGCTGTGCTCTCCAGGAGTTCCGACTCCAATCACTCAGACCTGGGAGACATCCCAAATACAGCCCCTGCCACTGCACAACTCACAACGATAGCTGCGTAGCCAAGTTTTGTCTGTAGCACCAGGGAATTACTGCCCTTCCAGAGAGGTAATTCAAGGTGGCGCCTGCTTTCAGCTCATCTCAGAAGTCAAGAGGTTTTTATTGCCTCTCTCTTTCATCAGCGTCCTTGCATTTTCACTCATTTAACTGAGAATTTTCCTGCTGAGAATTTGAGGGGGACAAGACAGAAGTAAGGCGCCTGCATAGACCTGCGAGTGCACTTTCGTTTTCAACATGCTCAAGAGTTTCCTTTGCAAGTGCCACCAGAGATGCAAGCCAAGGTGAGCTGCCTTCCCGCAAGGAAATGCCTCTGCTGTAGCCGCCTGGAACGACAGGCCTACTGAAATACTGCATTCCTATCCCAGCACTTCCTTCTCTGCCGGGAGATTTATCTTTGGTACATCTGTACAAAGACCGAATTTATTCTATTTTCACTTTTTACGTGAATGTTTTTCCTCCAGTATTGCTACTCTTCCAACTCTTTTCCTTCTCTTTCCAACACTTTTTTCCTTTCTTTTAATAATTAAAGTTTCTGAAAAGTTGACAACTTGAACACTAACCTTCCACTGCAACCCTAAATTAATGACTCGACAACGCAAGGAGTCAGACTGAGTTATGCTGAACACCAGGCCTGTATTATTTTTTGCATCCAACAACTTTCAGTTACCCTCTCTCTCCACCATCATCACTCTCTCACACTGTGAAGAAGCTTTCCTAAATTGATCTACCACAGTCCCCACATCCCACGAAGGCTAATTGCTATTTGAAGAAGCCAAAAGTCCAAGAAAACTCCGTGAATCCCATGGTGAGTGATGAAGACTTGATATTTGGAGCAAGAGCTGGCCATTGAATAACAAATCCTCATTCTGCATTGTGTTGTTCGGGGCAGGGTTGGGGGTGTCCTACTTTGGCTAATGTATACACACGCAAAAAAAAGTCCCATATCCCCTTAAGTCTTTACAAAACAATAATACAAGGTATTCTCGAAACCTCAGCGAGGATTTCTTGGCTTCCACAATATCCTGCCATCTCAGAAGTGTTAAGTCCCTTCAGGAAGATTGCTCTGTTAGAGTTGTTCTCTTCTAACTCAACTCTTCCTCAGTGTGATTTTTCCACAGACCTCCTCCGGCACAGTACTGTGATGTTGTGGGAGTCAAATAAAGTGACAGAAGGAAAAATGTTTCTCCCAGACTGAAAAAACGTAGACCACCCAGGGCTTTACAGAACAGAGCTAAACATCCTATGCTCCAATTAGAAATCAAATACAGCTTTGCTAAAACTCTATCCCAGCACTTTGCAAGGCTTCCTCCCCTTATGATCTGGACCACAGTCCCTTACACACACCATAGTTTTTTTCCTTCAAGGTAGTTCCCAACCTTCATGCTCACCTCGCCTTTCTGCTCTCCATATCATTTTCCATAAACAGTAGTGTCTTGATGTTGGAGACCATTAAACAAAACAAAAAAAAAACATTTGGAAACTCAAGTAATGAATGTAGGTATTCTCATCAGAAGTATGTCTCAATAGCATAGTGCACACACTCAGAGCTTTTCTTTAGGTGGCAACCCCTCAAACGTGGGCTTCCTTGTTAGTCAGTAGTGCCCAAATCTCAGTTGCAGCTTCTACTTGCAGAGAAACAAGTAACAGCCCTCCCACCACAGAGACCACTACAACATTACACTTCCACTAACACACAGTAGGAGCAACAGGGCTTTGCAACCTCATGGCACACAGGTGCAAAGCAGCCATATCCCACGCGCCCATGCTCCAATGGAGAGCCTGTTTTTCACAGAGGGAAATGCCTTCAAGTCCTTGAATCTGCTTATGAGTGGTGGGAATTTGGAGGATACAACATGGGGGAATTTCCAACCCAACAGATCCCACTTAGCAGGGAAGGAAGCATCAGTCTCCATGAGACTCTTTATGAAGTATGCTCAAACAGATTTTCTTTTTTTTTTAGCAGACAAAGGTGCAGATTCTTGTATGCTTCAGTCATTCAAACTTGTCTTCAATCACTCCTCTGCATGGGTAGATCCAGTGGTTTTCTCTGGGCCTCTGAGCATCTTGGGCAAGGGGATGGAAGAGTGTGTGTAGAGATCCTGCTGTACAAACCTGTCAGGCTCTTGGGTCCTATCAAGATTTACTTCAAGCATCCAGCAAGAAGAGAAGTAACAGCTGCTTCTGGAGCTAAGAATTTGCTGCTGCAAGTCTGCAGCTCTTCCCTTTCCAACACAACTCTTCAGAATGCTTCTAACACACCAGCCACTCTGTTCAAGTCACTACTCTCTTTTCAGGCTCAGGTGGTACAAAAGAGAATTTTTGCCTGAATTTCCTGGTTTAGCCTTAGCTAAAAGTTCATGTAGAAGTCAGAGGACTTCTCCCAGGCTGGTGAATGCAGCGGTCCAAGCAAGTGAACGTCAGTCAAGATGACTAGGCTCAATGTCTAGCAATGCTTTTTTTGACTGTTGGGGAGGGAAGAGTGACTATCCTGATAATGTAAGGTCTAAAACAGGACTCATCCAGGCTGCAGCTCCTCTGTACCTCACTGTGTTGCCTACCAGAAGGATATAGGGATGTTACAAAGTGGAAAGCATTAGAGATTTTGTGGGTCTTCCTGATAAAACAGGCCAAGCAAAGATGGGACATGAGTGCAGCAGCTCTGAGTGCACCGAGAAGAGAAATGGACCCCAACACCCTTACAAAGGAGTTGTCACATCAGTTCAGAAGGGATTTTTCTGTGAATGGGGCAAGACACAGATGGTTGCCTCCCAGATACAGGATGGTTACTGTATGTATAAATAAGCTTCCATGCAATTTCCTGCCAAAACACACCCTCAACTTCTCCTGTACAAGCTACCAAAAAAGATAGGCTCGTAGAATACGAGAGTAAAATTTAGCAACCGAAGGAAAAATACTTCAGTCAGTGAGCAGGGAATACGTGATTCAGTTCAGACATGAAGGGCTGGAGATGTTCTCGTTACGGTGAATTCCTGCAGAGGACCTACAGGACCAAGGTGCCACGAGGAACAGCTATTTTTGCACTGTGGCAACCAGAAGCACCACAAGCAAATACTTGAAGCTGCCACAGCATTTCCCACCATGCAAGGCAGAAGACCTGTGCAGGTTATGAATTATACTCCCTCAAAGTAAGGAAGCATTGCCTTCCCTTCTGCTTCCCTTCCCCCTGTGAGGAGGGCACAAGCAATCAAAGAAAAACCCCACAGCAGAGAAAGGAATCAAACTTGGGTCTTTCAGCCCTTGGTGGTGTGCCTGAACCACAAGGCTGAACTACCTCTCCTCCCCCTTTCCCTCTTCTCCTTACAACAAACCTTATTCAGGAAGTTTCCAGCCCACCAGAGCAAAGGACCTTTTCTTTTTTTAGGTAAATATCTCAGAGTTGCAGCATTACACTTCACCAGCATGGGAATGACACAAGGAGAGGGCAAATATCAGGACCAGCTCTACAGGCGTTTGTAATATGCCCTTGCAAATCCCATGGCTTGTGCTGAACAGGTCCTAGCACCAAATCACCTTTTCAAAACGCTGCTGTGTTTTTGAGAAGCGGGTGTTCAGCTTTTACAACTCAAAGACCACTAGCTGCCCTTGGCTGGGAGGTCCCAGGTAGCTTGGCCCCAAGAGCTGCCCGCAACCTAATTCATCTGGAGCAACCCATTTTGTCCATAAGTGAGTAGAGGAGAAGGGAGGCGAGGAGGGGGAAGAAGAGGAGGGGAAGCTTGTTTCCTCTCCCCTTCATCCTCTCAAGAATGAAACAGCAACAGTGAGATTTACAAAGGATTTTCAACCCAACTTAAAACCGGCCGGTGAACCGCGGTGCCAGTGGAATGCACAGGGCAGGCGGCAACAAGGGCTTTCACTGCCGATTTAAGACGGCATTAGCTTTGCCCTTGGCAGCCTGTGCCAGGAATTACCCACCCCCCACCACAGCCCCCCTCCCTGGCTGGACAGCTCCTGGATCCCCACTGGACCCCCACCTCACAATCCACTGCTGCTCCTTATCCCAGCCACTGCTTATTTTTATATAATTTTTTTTCCCCCCTTCAGCTTAACATGATTTCTTTTGGCGTGAGTCCTACTAGACCGTAGGCAATGCGTAGCTGTGAGTTTCGGTGCAGGGAAGCAGTTAAGTGGGAAGCAATGGGATGGAAAACGATGAAGAAATAAGCCCGGAGAAGAAAATAAAAGGTTTGGTTTAACCCATTTAGCTTCTTGTGGTGTTCCAGGAGGAAAGAGAAGTTTTCAGAATATTTTTCCATGATAGGATGAATTGGTGAGATGCATACATACACAATATTTCTATGTCCTACAGTAACATTACCTTGAAGCAGGAATACAAAACTACCATAAAGTAGGAGTTTTGTTTGATTGTTGCGGGGTTTTTTTCCATTTGTTTGGGGTTTTTTATGGGTCTGGTTGGTTTGGGGTTTTTTGTGAGGGGAGTTGTTTTTACTGCTGGGTTTTCTTCTACATGCTGAAAATCCTGTCATCCCAGGATCTCAGATCCCTGCAGCAGTTAAAAACAATTCAGTTCCATCCCCGACCAGGGGTTAGAGTAATTCGTTTTAATCTAGAATTGGGCCTAAGAGCTCTCCATGACACAGAAAATAAGGGGCATTTCTAGATCACACTTACAGAAAATATATATAATCATTCCTCCCCTCCCACCTTGCTTTTTGAATTGTTTCTGGCGGAGTTGGTGACCAGAAGACCACACATGTAACGGATCACACAAGGGTGTACAACAAAGAATATTATACCAGATTTTAAAGACAGCAGACCAAAGGAAGCGGGCCAGGTGCTCAATGGCACAATTTTCTTGCAACAAATTGTTGAGCCATACACAAACTCAGTTACATCTGCTCCTACCATGAAGCTTGAATTCCTAAAAGCCAGAAAGTCATCTGCAATATAAACCTGCAGCAATAGTTTTGTTTTTCTGGTCCAATCAAAGGCAATTCAACCTCATGGTCTTTCTCAGTAGCTTCCCTTCTCTGGGGAGAGTTGCACATAGAAAAGGATATTTAGCATTTGAAATCTAAACAAATAAGAACAAAAAAAAAAATGTTTGTTCATTGTGCTTCTTGCAATGGTGCTGCCTTATGTGTATTCCAGCAGGTTTACAAAAGTGGCATTGGAAAGCATCACACGTGGGGTAAGGGCACTCCTTCACAAGGGCAGCTCCAGTTCCCAAACACCTCCTGCCCATCCTTCTGTTTCTCTACAGCTCAAGCTGCTGACATGAAGCCCAACAAAGCCCCACAGATCTGCCCAGAGCTGGGGTCTCCACAGGGAGCACTTTGCTCAGGGCAATGCAGGGATCAGGATCAGACCTGCTGACTCAGGCCAGATGCACCATTAAAAAAGAATTAAGAGCCAGACACTCCGAGAATGGAGCCTTTCTTCCAAATAGCGCAACATTAAACTGCCAGGCTCATTGCCACCGGATGTTGTGAAGCTCAAAACTATGAATAGATTCCAAAAGGGATTAGACAAATTCAGGAAAGGGAGGTTCACCCAGGTAAGCGATGAAACACGAGGGCTTGAACACAGCCTCTAGCTCAGGAAGCCCCTAAATCCCGGACTGCCAGGAGTGAGCAGGGCATGCCAAGAGACACATCACTTGTCCCACTTCTCCTTGGCCTCCCCAGATGTCCATGCCCTGCTGAAGAAACCTTTGGTTTGTTCCTGTGTGGTAGTTATGTTCTCAGCACTGAGTCAGGCGCTTGTGAGATGCACTGCAGGACCTTGCTTCAGCTTCAGCATTTAACCCACCCACACTCTCCAACTCTTTGGAGGACAGCAAAAACCAACCCAGTGGTGTTGAGCACACGCCACACACCAACACTTCGCAACACCAGGTTGATGGATTCACACATTCGGAGCACTATGCTCTTTCCTGAGAGATGCTATTGCTGCAGTGCTCACTTTCAGCAACCCACCTCCACGGTCCCAGCAGCAATCCTGCAACATCCCCAGCAAGCCTCCCACTCACGGCAGCCCTCAGCGTGCCGGGACGTGGGCATGCCTTGGGCGGCTCCAGCAACAGCTCGCCCAGCCATGTGTTCATGTCAGTCTCTCCCACCCACCCCTGCCAGGGAACGCATCTGACTTTGTAATGAATCGTCCATTTGTCTACCCCTAACACCTCAGCCAGCCCTTTTGTTAAGCCTTTATCTCCCAAATCTAACAGCTCCACAGCATACCTCATGCAGCAGGACTTGGCCTCTTCCTTCCCCCCTCCCCATCCCGTCTGTCAGAAATCGTGCTATCCCTCCCGAACACTGCCCGGTCTGTTCTCAGCAGATGCTGCAGTTACATAGCTGCCCTTGCCCAGACCACAGAGATTGTCAGCCAGGGAAGAAACTCCTCGTAGCCAACGCAGCAGCTTCCCTCGCTGCCTGGAGATATCCCTGTGCACACACACAGAGTCAAGTTGCGCAGCAGCTAAACAGAAAATAAAGGTTACTCTCCAGATGACCCAAATCTCAGAAGCTGGGGGGTTGAAATTGAACATTTGAGGGAAGCACAGCGAATGTGAAGAGCTCCTGGAGTTCATTGGGACAGAAAAACAACTGGCAAATTAGCTTTTCTCCTTTCCCAGCCCCAGCTTTTATGCTCAGGACCTGGAGGTCCCAGCTGGAAGCAGAGACTGGCTCCTAATCAACTTCTGGACAAATGACAACTTCTAGAAACAAGCATGCAGATTCAGGCAGAAGAGGGTTTTCACCTCCTCCTCCCCTCAAAACATTTTACCCAGCCCCTATTATATATCGCACGGAGGTCAGCTCGTGGAGTATTTAGATAGTTGGGCGGTTTGACACATCATCTGATCTATTTTGGGAGCAGTTTACAGCTCTGCAATTCCTCCCCTGCACAGCAGCGATAGCTTTTCCACTCTAATGTCATATTATCCTCGTGGCAGGTTTAAAAACTAAACAGGTGAAAAAACAAACTTTCTGGGCACTGGAGAGAGCAGGATGAACGAGAGACATTATGGTGATCGGATGGTAGGAGTTTATCCTTGTTCTGAGCCCCAACAGTGATTGTGGGAATAAACTTTGAACATAAAGGCTGATTCCTTACAAAACTCAGCAGGAAGATACTCAAAGGCTCTTACACGAAGGGCATCTCATAACAAAAGGTGTCTCCATTTTTTTCTGAAGGATCTTTGCAGTCCCAAGGTTTTAAAAGCCTCAAATGAAACTTCAACAGTCAGATCTCCAGATAAGCAAACTAGCTCTCGCCAAGGTTTCAAACTCCAACAAGGATAAGCCACCAGTGCAGGAGACTACATTCTTGCTGATGTATTCTAGAACACGTTCCAATTAAGCCAATCAACATCACAAACCTTACTGTCTTCTGCTCCAGATGCAAGGGCACTGCATGGTCCTTCCCTCACTGCCATCCATTGAACAACATTGCTCTTTCCCTTGATCTCCCGCAGCACCCCAGAACACCGCTCCTCCATACCACAATTTGTCCCAGCAAGAGAAAGAGGGAAAGAACGATGTGAACATCTGCCATCGATCTCTCAATGTTGGACTAGATGATCTCTAGAGGTCCCTTCCAACCCCTACCATTCTATGATTCTATGTTCATTCACCACCATTAAGAATGGCCCAGGTCCCACACCGTTCTAGGGATGGTGCAACCATTCCTCACAGGATTGAATCCATGCAGTTTTGTGGAAGGGAAGCAGATGCTGTAACAGCACCTAATCAGAGGTGATGAATAAATTGATATTGATAGCCAAGATGTCTTTAACAGATCTGTGCTGCTGGCAGGATCCTCACCTACCATTTGAAGGCGACTGGACTACAGAATATCAACAAGGACCTCAGACATACCTTTGCCAACACTTCAGGTGAACGCTGTCAGAGTACTTGGCAGCTTCAGCATACACAGCTTTTTTTATGATACTACATAGAGTCCATATAAACAGGGAGTCATTAACCAAAATACTATAGTCCAGGGAGAGCCAAAGCTTTATGTAATGAGTGCTGCTGAGCAGATGAAACTGCCTATCTTTCATCTTCAAAGCAATGCATCTGTGCTCAGTAATTACAAGAAAAATCCTTTATCCATTGTATTAAAGACATGCGGGGCACACTCAACCAACCACTATTAAGGAAAGCACTTCCTTCTTGTATTGATCATCCATCCATCCAACTAAGTTGCATTAAAAAGGCAGAGGGGAGGACAACAAGCCAAGTGTTATACATAGCAAATTCTGATTAGATTATGAAACTTTAAGAAGATCTTAACAAGTGGACAGTGTGCATTTTACATAATTAGCTTGTTACTTATAAATGCCTTCCATAGTGCCAATGGCAGATTTTCACCACCTAAAATAGCCTAAAGCTGTTGGATTCAAGAACCCCTGCCATCCCAATTTAGATCAACTCAAATACATAAACCACGAGGTGGTTTTGTTACACCAAGATTAAGAATTCAATCGGCTCTTGTGTGCCTGGATGTTGGAACGGGTAAAAGATTAAAGGGCAAAGACATATTATGTCACACCGTACCTCACCAGCCCAATTCTCACTGAATGCAAAAGCTGTTCTTCACAGCATTTTGGCAGTTTTCAAGTTACTTTTGGGGGAATAGAGCCGCACTTTAAGACTAGATGTAATGATGCAGCATTGTGGGATGCCACAGCCGTATCCATATTCATTTAGCAGAGAACTGCTCCCCAGCTCCACGAGACATATGCTTCGTGAAGCTGGGTCTGTTTCACCTCAATTCCAAGCAGCAGCTCAGGGCAAGTCTTGAGTTACAACCACTGCCTATAAAATATAACCTCAGAATTAGCAAACCCGGTAAGGAAGCCATTTCATTTGCACGTTGCTCATGCTCGATTAGGAAGCCCGAACAAATGCAGAGCTACACAACATCATTCCTATCCCAATCCCACACTGCTCTTTCCCGGTGCCTGCAGACATCTAAAGGGAGAAACATTTTCAATTAGAAGTAAAAAGTGCAGGAAGACATGCTAAAAAAGCATCTTGAGGAAAAACTGACTTATAGGAGCAGGATCCACAGGCTTAGAGTTATCCCATCACACAGATATCATCCAAGAGACAGTCAATTTGTGCAAGTTCCCATTTTCTAAACCACCCACCGACAGCTAGCAAAACAAGCAGAGCACAAAGGCAGTCCTTAAATCATTCATTACCCAAAAACAGTGTGGAGGTAAGCTATGAGTTCTATGGGTGTATACGACATGATGCCCTGTCTTCACCTACTTAATAGCATTAAAAGAGATATAAAACTGCTAAGGCACAACATTGAGTATGCCCTTTCAGTATGGCATGACGGCTGTTTCCAAGGACTGAAGGGGAAAACTTTGGCCATGTATCTAATGCAGCATACAGCTCCAAAGAACTTAAGGAAAAACAAAAATACTTCCTATTTCCCTTTGTCTTACTAGTTTTACTGTTTACACTCCAGAAATGTCATTGGGTCCACTCTCCTCAACAAATCTACAGTGCAGGATTTGAATCTTTTCTTTTAAAAAGATTATCATCAAGTCACAGCTGAATGAATGGCGTAAGGTTTCAGCTGACTGTAAGAAACTATAGTGAGATCAGAAGCTCCAACTGAGAAATGTCTTATTGATCTACACATTTGGGAAAAAAGCAACAGGGAAGAACAAAAAATCAACCAGTGCATTTTCTGCACTCAACTCTACAAGAATGACCCAGGTTGATATTTGTTCTTATAACAAATTGCTTGTCTGGCCTGAAAATACATGATCCATCTCCTAGTCCAGGGCTGGATGATCGGTTTTTCCCAGATTCAAAGGCATTTAGCCAACAATTCATTTGAAATAATTATAATCTATATCCTTAAATTCCTCTTGAATTCAGAATGCTTTAGACTCCATCTGTGAAACAGAGATGAATATATTTGAAAGTTTTTATCTAAATTATTCCTTGTGAACTCCTTTGAGAACCAAAGCAGAAGTGAAAAGAAGAAAATTTTTATATACAAATGACTCGCAATTCAGCCACTCAAGGGCTAGGAAGCATCATGATATTTATATGTATGCATTAGGAAATCAATTCTATCTTTTTTTAATCATGTGACCACATCCTGCAAAGGAGAACTGCATGAGATACATTCTTTTCCAGATTCCCATCTTGTGTTCATTTCCTCAGGACAACTAGATGGAAAGGCGGCAGTGGGCCAGGGGAGGAGCAAACTGATCTTATGAGTATCATTTTTTTGAGAATTAAAATTCTTTCTAGCAGGGCCATGATAGAAAACAAATTCAGTGAAAGAGCTTTTACAGTTGTTCATAAGTCATTAGCATGTCTCATTTTTCAGGTACTGAGTCTTTGATTTTCCCTAGTGTGAGAACTAAACATGGGATGACCTATAATAATTCTAATTACTTGGAAGAAATAAGAAGAAAGCTGATTTCCAGCACCAGAAGGGATGCCATAGGTAAGCGAACTCTTCATAGCTTTCTCCAAGCTCTTTGTCTCAGACAGTTTCTTTAACACACCCACAAGGAGCCAAATGTGTTTTCCATTGAGTACAGAACATGGATAATGTGTTCTAAATAAGCCTTGGGGCCACGCAGTTAATGGGAAGGGTAAAGAGAAATATTTAGTAATTGCCCATTCACTAAAAGAGGGAAGGATTTTGCAGAACAGAACTTGCATGCAACCACGAAACAAAATTCCATTGCAGTGTGCATGCTCAAAGGAAATTATTTAGGTTGCTCATACAGCTCACCTCTGAAGTTCCCCAAATTAAACTGTGAAGCCTTACACTAGCCGTAATCATGTATTAAAAAGTATCTCCAGACACTTTACGTGCTGACATTAAATCATACTACTAGATTCACTCGCATGAACGTTTTCACACACATTTGCCAGAAACTCTGCTCAGCGCTACAAAAGACAAACAACTTCCAGGGACTCCAACCTGTACCTGGGGGGTATACACACACATCAGGGAAATCCTGCAGCATGTATAAGTGATCACATAATAAATCTATTTGTGACAATGCTTTAGTGCAGATTAATTTGTCTGAAACTGAAATACTAGAGAAAAGGAGAAGAAAAAATAAAAACACATTGCATGTATTCCATAAGCATGACATCTTTGCTTTAAGTCTTCACAAATAACCTGTACCTTCCTTTTAACTTAGTCCTTCACATCCTAACATGATCAGTAACAAAGAACACCGAGAACCCCCTCCCTGGACTACTCCATCAATGGATGCCCATTAGAGCTGCTCACAACCGGAGCAGCTCCAGCCTGAAATGGAGTTTCCATCTGTCTTCAAAATGCACGTGGGCTTGCTTTACAGCTCCCACATCACACCTCTTTCAGTGGGTCTGGAGACTGAGTCATCAACCCCAGGATGATACAGGGCACAACTGTATGAGACTTATCAGAATGAGAGTCAATAGGCTAAAAAACAACAATAAACACAAAATCAAAATAATCTAATTTAATTTCCAAGTATCACAAAGGTGCTCAGCTATACAGCAAAATCTCAAAAAACTATGAATAATACTGAAGAGTATAAACTTATATTTCCAAGGAAAGAAACTCGCCTAAGAATAAGTGTCCCCAGCAGGTTTCCTCACCATAGGGGGTAAGCAGATCCAGAGCTGTCAGCTCAATACCAGATAGCATGCAGAAGACAAGAGTCAGGGCAAAAGAAGTTAAAAGCTAGCTGAACCACCAACTGTACCCCGCTTGCACTCTAGTTTAGCATGAGTTACGTTTTCCCTTGAATCCTGTGGCAAAGCGTATTTGAAAGGAAGGGTATGAATGCAAGTTGAGGGGCAATAATTAGGACATTCAAGGAAGTTTAAACTTAGATACATACACCAAGATGAGATATCTCTTTGACTTCTTGTAGAAACTGAACTAGAATTCCCAGCACTTCAAGCAAATCAATGCACAACAGCATTGCTGAAGCAGCAGCTGAAACCCTATAGCACTGCAACAAAACTTGGCTACGTCCTGCTCTTAGGTTTTACGTCCTTCCCTGGTAGACAGTATCACATTCCCCATCCCCTTTCTTCATCTGCACTCAAGACTTTCCAGTTGGCCCCGCGTCAAGAAAACTGTCCCACCCCCAGCCTTGGTCTCTCATCCTTGCAAGAGCTCAGTGCCTTCTGCCAAGCCTTCCACCGACCTCCCCAGCTCCCTCCAGCCCTCCCTGAGGTCACAGAGGCATCCAGCATCCCCAAGGGACACTAACCCACAAGTCTCACACCTCACTTCCTTGAAGCCCTGCAAGCACGGGTTACACTTGCAATTCTGCAGGCTGAACCACAGGAACAAGAGTGGCAGGATCTCGCTTGCTTTGCCAGCTTTCTCTCCACCACAATCCCCAGAGTGACATTTGTTTTCTCGGTGGTGGAGAAAGGAATCCCTCTAGTTTACCCCTCTCCAGCTCCAAAATAGCAGTGGTTACAAGTGCCCCAACAGCATATAACTTGCATATGCAGCTGGAGCAATAAGGAATATTGAAAGTAAAACCAGGAAAAGACACTTTATTTTATAGCAAAGGAATAACCAGGAGATACTCACTTTTTTTTTGTTGTTAGAGGCTGACTATCAGGTCACAGGACAGAATGGAGCAACAACCCATTCTAGCACACAACTATTGCTATTACTTATAAAAAACACTATTTGTATTCATTTCTTCCACTCTGTATCAAAGAGTTTCAGCAAGTACTCAAGACTAGTATCCTAGGCTCATGATTTCCCACCTAGCTTTCTACTGAAGGATACCCACGTTGTTAGTCTTGACATTTTAATAACAAACTCTGATCTATTCTGGAGCTGTTGAGAGGCAAAGTCAACTTTATCAAAGCTAATGGCAGATTCAGAGAGGCCCAAATAACACAAAGGTGAGAGGAAACCTTTCTACCAGATCTCTGTAACATAATTTCTTTGTGAATCAAAAGCATTCTTCACACTGGAATTTTTCCCCAAGTTAAAGAGGGCTTGCAACTAATTAAAAAAGCCCTCCAAGTTTCCAAAGTATTTGAAGTGATAAAACCAAAAGTTACAGCCTGAAAATAAATCATAACGGTAACATGCACACACTTGAGAGAAAAAACACCCAGATATAAACCTACACTGGAAAAATCTTACACTTAGTGCAGCCAAAATGCCAGTTGATACATGTCACATTTGGGTGCTCTAGGCAACGCTATCACAATGGCTAATACAGGCAGGCTGAGCTCCAAGACGGATGTCCAAAGCCCAAGAGGACACACAGATGCTCCCTGGAGCCTTAGAGAACAGTGATGGCATCTCAGGCCTTTTGCTGAAGCTTTCACACACGTTTAGCATCTTGAGCAGCAGCACAAGTCAAAGCAAGGCTATGACCTTTCATACACTGTTACCGGCTAATCCTTCTCGAAGGAGGGCCTCAGAAAACATTTAGATTGAAGTATCCATGAGATTAAGATGTTTATCCATCTTGTATTTTGCACATTTGCAATTTCTGTGTCTCCTGGCTGCAAGAGCTCAGGAGGACCAAGGGCCAAGAAAGAGAGAGAGCGCAACTCGGGGAAAGGACAGCAACACCAACAAATGCTTTGTATGTTTGCTAGAAACCTGTCAGTGTGCAAATAAATGAGCAAAACAAAGTTAGGGGAGATTTTTCCCCAGATGGAAATACCTTGTGCAGCTGAGTTCACAGATCTATTGGGCATAACAAGAACTAAGAGTATAATGTGAGACTTTCTAGGTGTTTGTATCTGGCTTCAGCCAGAATAAGTGCCATGAACCCTTGAAGATCACCCCAGTCTATCAACAGCCCAAAGCTGTCTCAACACAAATGCTAAGGGAGAGGTCAATTAACTCCTGTTGTGGCTGGAGATACTGTGCTAGTGTCCACAAGCAGAGACGAGGGTCTTCCCTTCTCCCACCCCAAACTGGAAGAGAGTTTGGCACCAGAGTCTCCATGGGAAACCTCATGGAGACACTCAAATGCCTGGAGGATGATGCTGACCTTTTCCACAGCTTGCAGCACAGGAATGGAGGTCACCAAAGCAGCTTTAGCCATGTACCACAGAAAAATATGCCATATGTGACTGCAAAGTGGAGAAGAGCTTAGGTAATACAACACAAGGGAGGATGAAGACACAGCAGTAAGAAGAGAGCGTTCATCACAATGCACATGGAGTGAGGAGGACTGGAGTTTAAGGCAAGTAGACAAGTAAAAGCCTTTCTAACTCAGTTCGATGACCTCACCCTAGAGTAACGATCATCAGAGTGCCTGTAGTACAGCTTGCAAACCGCAGGCTTAGGAAGCTCACACCAGACATGTTTGGTCACAGACGACGAGACATCGCTTTGCTCCAGCACCACAAAGCCACACTGAGCTACAACTGTGCTACGGAGTCATGCCTTTGAGTAGGACACTGCATGGCAGGAGTTGCATGAGGGCAGGGGACAAATTATTCAGTGCTTCCGTGAAGTTTCTGGGCTTGATACCTATTGTGGCTCATTTAGGATGTTGCGGAGCCAGTCCTGGGCAAGGATGGTGCCTGACAGCTTTACATTCCTACACGTTTGGTCACATCAAACGGAGGAGTTAATCAATGGAGTGAGAGAATTTCAGGACACCACTGAACAACCCCCAGGCAAGTCTTCACAGTCTCCCTAAAATAATCTTCATTGGTTTCACACTGAAGTCCTCAGAGCTTGTGAGGCAGGTTCAATTTTAGAGCACATTCATCGGATTTGCTTACATAATTTTCTTGATTTGGAAGGCTTTTTATTTTCCGTAGTGAGAAAAGCTGTACAAATTTATCAAGTTAAGCAGGGGGCTGCTTGCCCATAAGAACCTTAAAATACATGGGCTGTGATTTTCCTTTCAAAACTTGCATATCACAATTAGGGCAATATGGAATTAGAGTAGCTTTAAGAAGTGAGGTGGGAAAGAAAACATTAAAAAGGACAAATCCTTACGAAGTTATACTGGCATCTAAACGCAAAGGCCCGCAGGTTGCCCAGAGGCTGCTGGAAACAGGGCAGCAAGAGATCAAGAAATAGTTCCAGTCTGAACCCACTAAGCAGGATGTATAGAAATCCTACAATAGGGATTTTTATTGATTGTAAGAGTTTCAGTAATTCTAGAATACCACTATCTTTCTGTTAAAGGTAGATTTATAAGTATCTAAGAAGATGTGGGCCTCATCATTTAACTGGAGAAGAACTTAGCCTGCAAAAAATGTCACTTTTGGGTATCCTGCAAGCCAGTCCTCATAGCCACAGATACAGGACTTTGTAGCAGCCTGGATACTACTACTCCAGATGTAGTTTGATTCAGCTCCTCCATCCAGTCCTTCTCTAGGAATCACTTGATTACAGCAAGAATTCAGCTTCTGAGGTTTGTACTTACCAACCTGAAGTCACAGAAAGCTATGAAAGTTACACTAAACAACTCACTTGATCCATTACTCCCAATTTTGAAATCGTTTACTTCATTTTTGTAGATGGAGTTTGGGCATCTACAGCAGAAACTTTCCAGCTCTATGGACAAGTGGCAGGAGTAAAAAGAAGGGGTCCATTTACACAGTCTGAAAAAGCAAGGAAACCCCACAGACCCCGTGAATGCCACAGGCCAACATCCCTCAGACCACAGGCTCACAGGAGGAAGAATTCAGTTCAGGTGTTGCCAGATTTCTTCCACCTACCGAAACCCATTTCAAGGGCCAGCTCCAGCAGCTCCTTTACCTTCTTCCCAGTGGTCACAGGAATGCACAACGGAAGAAGTCACGTCTCAAGCAGAATCATTTCATTTATGTCCAAAACGCAGCTCATAGGTCAATGTAGTTCTTGCATTTAAGTTTCCAGCACTCCTGATTACTTACAGGAGCAGCCCTGGAGCTCCCTGCCACCACCATGAGGAGTCCCAAGGGAAGGAAAGCCACCCTACAGGTGGGTTTCTCTTTGATGTGAGCAATTCCCACTTCAAAGGCAGCTCATTAGCCTCCCTCCTTTAGATGATGGTTAAAAATCCATCAAATACCAGCTGCCTCCAGTCACTGAAGTCTGAGGTCTTTCAGCCATAAGCTTTGAGCAAGGGTGACACCCGCAAGATAGAGGCAGGAGACTAATTAGCCAGTACAGATCCTCACCTCCAACTTGCTGCACAGAGGGATGGCAACTCCTCGGGGCAGCTGGCCTCTTCTCTATTGGCATACATCTTTTCCCAGCACCTGCAATCCTGTGTGTTATCTTCTACTGAAAAGCCTGCTTCATACAAGCACGGCCTCAACAGAGAAGCCTTCAAAGAGCTACGCTGGAAAGGTCCCCCAGGCTTGTCCAGGCATCCCTAAGAAAGGAGGTTTTGCAGATGGCAGTTTGGCAGGATGTAATAACGCACCCCTTCGTAGATCATGAGGTTGAAACACAGCATTATCCCCAAGTAAAAGTTTGCGCCTAGGTGAAACATCTCCTTTCAGCACAACCTTGGCGTTCTCAGGAGTGAAGCTACAAGTTGGCCGCTGACACAAAAAAGGGATGTGTGCTCAGCTGACATACTCTTTTCACAACAGCCCAGAGCAATAGCCCCCAGAAAATCTTAAGAGATATTAGACCTGAGATTAACAGCCTGATGTCTTAAAGAAGAAAACACCAACACCTTGTGATGCCAAAGTCATTAGGGCTTGCCACCAAAACCAAGCCGAGACCACTAAGATAATTAAAAGCCTAAGGATATAATAAGTTTAGAGAACTGGGTTCCCCCCCCCCCATATTGTTAGAGAATACTTTGAGTATTCCTTTTTGGGGGTGTTCTTTGAGCAAGAATAAGGCAAAAGAACCTCCCAGGACCTGGACACTGATTAACGTTATTGCTCCAGGAACTTTAGCCAGAGAAATCAAACCTAATGCATGACTCCGTCAGCAAACATCCATGTTGTCATTGATTGTGCCCACCTCGTGGCCAAGCCTCAATGCCGGGGACTGAAAAGCAACACGGTGGTGTTCTTCTGCCATGCACAAGCTGCTACAGAGAGGGAAGGAAGAATTCCTCAGGGGTAAGAAAACAAAATGAAATCAGCTTATGGTTCAGCCAGGGATATTTCCATCTCCTGTTAGGGGAAAACCTTTATCGGTAGGAAGTGGTGAAGCGCTGATGAAAGTGGCCAGGCTCACAGCAGAGCATCTTACATTAGGCATTTGAAAGGCTCAGACACTTGCGAATAGGGGCCTTTCCAGACCCATTCTATAATCCAGTTGTGGCGGGCTGCCGTGTCCTTCCACCTCTGCTCCCCAAAATAAAACCCCACGGACCGAGACTATCTCTAAACACCTGGTTAGAAAGAGACAGCAGGTGGCTTTGGGCACGCCTCTGCTCCACCATCCCCATGACCGTAAGCGAGACGCAGGCATCGCACAGCAGCACAGTGGGTCCTTTGATGGATTTCAGAGCTGCAGAATGGCAGCGCAGGGCAGCAGCATCAGCATGCCGCTTGTGTGCTTCGCCTGTTCTCCGCAGGCTGCAGGACACCAGGGGACTTTCCAGAAGAGCCACAGAAAACTTGAGGTACAAGAAACTGAATTTTGTTCCCCTCCCACCACCCCAAAAGAAGCGCTCGTATCGCTGCCAGCTTCTCCTATGACCACCCAAACCTCTCACCTATTTCTTAACTGATGCTAAACTAAGTAGAGGAGCTGAAATATCATAAGCACGGAGAGGTGCAAGGAGAGGAGAGTGAAGTTACACAGGGCTATTAGCAAAATAAACCTTTGCTCTGGCAGGCTGAAGCAGCAGTACCAAAAGCACTGCTGGCGCTCACTTCAGCCATCGGGTTTAACCCCTCCTTTCCTCAGCCACCGTCCCTGTGAAAGATGGCAAATCGCCATCCCCTCCCCAGTCTGCTGGCAGCCGCTCAGCGGGGACTAAATTTGGGCCCAGAACAGCAAAACAGGGATCTCACGTGAAGCCCAAGGGGTCACGATGGTATTAAATTGGTTAACGGACTGCGGCGATGGGAGGCCCTCATCTGCAGAGGGGGTCAGTGCTACCTCCTCTCTCCTTCGGAAAGCAAAACCAAAATGTTTAAGGTCCGTATGAAGGGGAAAAAAAAAAAGTTACGTTGCGATAATTTTCCTCCCGTGCTCAGAGATCTTCCCCTCGCTTGGTACTGGCAGGATTCCCCTCTTCTTCCCAACACATACATCACCTAACACTTAAAACGCAGAAGAAAACCCCTGCCCTGCCCAACTCTCCCCAAAGCAAGAATTATCCTGCCCGCTTGCCCAGGGCATCACGGATGTAATGACTATTGTTCACTCAAGCTTCAGGGAAATGGAAGCCAGTCTCTTTCACAATGACACGGCTCATCTTCGACTGCAGAGTTAAATTACCGAGCTCAGAGGATGAGTGCCCTCTTGGTGAAGTACCCCCACTTCATCCCGTGAGTTAAGGACAGCAGAGGAAAAAAAAAAAAGGGCGTGTGACTCCCTGCCCTGCCTTTTTAAGTGAAAAAGCAAAGAGCTTTGTTTGAAAAATTGAGAAAGCAATACGCAGAAGAAAAAGAAAAAACGGTGAAAAAAAAATTCCAGACAAAGGAGATCAAACACCTCTAAAACACCTCAGCTGGGGCCATTTTAAGTGCTGAATCAGCAGATGCAGGAGCTCTTCCCAGGAGCTGGTTCACACATTAGCCTCAGCAACGTGTTTGCAGCTTTCTACCTGAGAGGCTGCCTATACTGGTCACCTGTAAGGGGACGCTTCAGCAATGCATCGAGCACAGGAATGCAAAGTGGGGCAGTTAAACCACATCAGTTTTGAAGGAGTGCCTCCACACAAGGCTGTAAAGCGCCCTTAATTCGGTTTAGCCCGATTTGCATTGAAATCAAGTATGTTAAAGTGAATTAAGGATCTTTAATCCCCGAGGAGAGTGTTTCCACCAGGGCTAGCTAAGAGCAATTGAACTAATCCACTTTAAAAGTCAGTCCAGATTAGTTGTGCTAAGTGGCTGTGCAGATGAGGCCTGGGAGCACAGGGACTGTCTCTAGCATGCAATAATCACATCCATCTGCCTCGGGGGCTGCTCTGGGAGGACAGCTACAGCAGGGCTGTTTTGCTATCCAGAGGCTGGGAGTGGTCCAAGACACTCAAATACGAACACTAATAGAAACGTCTACTTGTGCTTGACAGGTGCCATCTGGTTGCAACCGAAGGCATTTCCCACATGTGTTTTCTGTACATACCACGTGTGCTGGGTATGGCCAAAAGGGAAGCTGTTTTTTTACGGGCAGGTCGGGGACCAGGCCGCTGGTCCAAACAAGTGCTGGCAACATCTCTCATTCAAGCCGTGCTTGAAGCTCGCATCCCCTCACTGAAGTACACGACATGAGTTTGCAGGTCTCCGCTCCCCCTGTCCCAGAGATGTCAGGAGATGTTTTGCTCAGCAAAGGACTGGAGGGACCAACCCCACCGCACACTAATGACTGGGGGTGGTTGGGTTCCCCCTTTCAGTGTTATCGCACCCACCCCACTCTTCCGCAAGCCCCCAGGGCGTTACCCACTTCCCACTGGTTTCCACACCAATTTTTCAACTGGACACAACCGGTCAGAGCAAAACCAGTTCAGCTCCACACGCTTCCCACAGAAACAGGGAAAGGGAACCTAAGGAAGGGCAACAGAAATCAAAGAGAGGGCTAACAACCGCCCCAAGCCCCATCCTGCCCCAGTTTCTACTGCAGCTCCCCCACCCCCAGACCAGGCAGCAGCACAGAGCAGGCTCAGCACGGGTTTTGCCTTTCTAGGAACGCACCGAGCCCCTCCGATCCATGCCAGTTCTTCCCCAGCTAAGAATAATCCCCCCCAGCTGCTGTTTGATTTACACATCACCATGGATGCACAGTGTTTTTTATCTGCTAGATATACAGGGGGAGAGGGAGCAAGTCTGCGTGTGTTCGTTCTGGTTAATGTTTCCTGTGCGGTTCAGGCCGTTATGCCTACAGGTATGTTTATTCCACTACTTTAGCAAACCAGCAGACTTTTTAATGGAACTGTTGATATTTTTCCTGGCTGATCCTCCTGGAGAGGCAAGGCAGCGTACAAATGAAGTTCATTCCTAGCTCCAGCCTGAAGCTACCCTTCTCCTCCTGGGAGCGCGGGGAATTGAAGGTTTCCATTGCACTGGTCGGATTTCTTCCTTCTCCAGCCTTCAAGTTTGAGATCCATAAACAGAGGCGCTCAGGCAGCTGACAGTAGCAAGGGCAATGCGTGGCTGGTGCTTTATGCAAGGGCAGCAGCTGCGCCGAAAATCCAGCCGTGCATCTCCCAGCAAGGCTCTGGGAAAGGACAGCGGGTGCAACGCTGCACCCCTAAAAATGAAGCCTCAGCTACAAGGCTTGTTTTGCAGTCAGATCTTGCAGGCTGAAGCTAGGGTTTTCCTGCTCATTGGCATCTTGGAGATCACTAAGCCGTCAGTAGATTCCCCATGCATTTGTCTTTATTTGCCTTTTATTGCTGCAACGGGAGCAGTAACCCCAACCCAATCAGACGGCTCTGCTTCGTCAGGCACCTACAGAAGACACTTTCAGATATGGTCCTTAGTCCAACAGCCCTTTGGGGTCCTGGGATGATCCAAGGGATGTGCACTGAGCACGTGACTCAGCTCACAGCCTGCTCCCCCTGAGAACAGCCCTGTTGGACATACTTGAGGTATCCTGAGGTTAACAGATGTGCCCAAAGCCACGCACATGGCCTGGCGATCCCTTTGCTCCCTTTACCCCCATGGAGTGACCGGGTAAAACTTACCCCAGGCCTCTGAACACATCCAGATAGATCAGACACCAGCTCTAGAGTCACTTGATGGCACTCGAAACGAGTGTTCCAAAGAGCTCCAGTAACACAGTAAACAGCCCCATGCAAGCAGGGAAGAGCGCCTGCTTTGGAGAAGGCCACCCAACCATCCCTCAGACCCTGTGCTGCTGCTCTGTCCAAGAGCAAGCGAAGCACAGCATCCGTGAGCAGCTCACCAGCCTCATACCACAGTCTGTGCTGGAGCAGTCAGCCTCTGGGAGGAGATGGGGTCACCACGCACCTCCCTGCCACAAAGTGCCGCCGCTGCCTACAGCGTGGTCTGCAAGGAGGAGCATCCAGCCCCAGCCAGCTGCTAAGGGATATGGTAAAAATACGGCCTGTGTCACCACGTAACAGGCATCGAGCCTGGTGCAGTCCCGAACTCCAGTGAGTCAGAAAAGGCCAAGCCTTCAAGCTCACCCCCCCCACACCTTCCAGCTCCAGCTCTCAGATTTTCCATGAGCCTTGCAGAAGCCTGAACAAGTGCCTCAAGGGATGCAGCGCTGAAGGAGGATGCCCTTCTCTTACCCTGGTACCTCCCGCAAGGCAGTGTCCCGGACTGCCCACAGGGAACCCAGTCCATGCACTGGGGAAGACTGGGACCACAAGCTCCCCAGAGACAAAGCGCACTTAGTTTCAGGGCATCTCTATCTACTACATCAAGTGAGATTTGTTTCTGCACGGCTGTTGAGCCCTCTGGCAAGCTCAGGAGCCAAATGCAGGCTTACGTCTGGTCCCTCTCCCCTCCAAATGCCATCTCTGTGGCCCAGCATCTGTCCTGCACCTCGCAGAGTCAGGTCATTAGCTACAAAAACCAACATGGAGATTATGGCTTGTAACACTGACCACAGCGACTGCTCAAAAGCCTTGTTTAGTCCACTTTACGCTCCCAAGAGCGGCTCTTCAGCTTCAGTCCTTTCTTCAAACTCAGGCTAAGCCTCTGGATTTCCAGAGTCAACATGGGACAAGCCAGAAGATAGAAATAGTCACCAGGGATGCAACACAGCCGTGCTAATGAGCCAAAGGAAGTGTTGGATCTTTGGTCAGACCCTGTAATTCGGCTCAAGTGGCTGTTTCACCTCTGGCCTGTCAGATCAACTGGCTAACCACAGACTGGGAAACAGCTCCATGCTAGCTCCCAGTCAGAGATTTATCTTTGGCAGGGGCTGAAAACACCCCTACCCCCCCACACCTTTGATTACAGAGGGGCCCAGAGATGCAGAAAGAGCTATGCCATAGGTTTGCCAGGTATTTCAAGATCTCACCTTACACTGGAAGAGGATTAAGGCTAGAAAAGAATTTTGTCAAGATTAAGCAAAACAAGTCAGTTCTTTTAAATGAAGTATCAGTTCTGGTGAACTGTCCCCAGAGGGGTTTGGGCTCCAGGATAGGGTTTCTCGTCAGAGGAGACGGGCAGCCCTGGAGAGCTGTAGCACAGCCAGCCTTGCAGCACAGCAGTAAGCTGAACTCCGTGTCACCGAGTCGGGCAAGCTCCACTGAAGTCATTAATTGCACTGGGAGAGGTGCCTGTAGCCAGCCCAAAACAATTTGCCCAAGCTGGGTCCTCATCCTAAGCGCAGTCACATTCAGCTGTTTCCCAGGCACTCAGTCCCACCAGCTGCCTTGGCTCCCAGGTGAATCCCCCACTCTGAGCTGAACTTGGCTCCCAGGCACTCCGATATCGTAGCACATGCCATGGCTCGTTCATTCACATCACAACTCGCACGTGAGCAAGACCAAAGCTGGTTCCATACAACACAGAAGCTTGGCTCTACGAGTAGTGCCGCTGCAAGAGGCTGGGGCGTGTAGTGCTGTGACGTGCCCCAGGTCAGTGGGGTACAGTGGGGTCCCATTCCTGAGGGGAGGACACTAGAAGTCTCCTTTGAGGCTACTGAAGGAGGAGGTATCCAGACCTCCTCAGAGCAGGCTGAGTTGGGATACTTGTGCTGGAGGCTAGATAGCAGTAGCATGTAAAGAAGTCGAGAAACACCGACATACACAGTGGCCTTCCTATGCTAGAACAGGCTCCGCACACATAGGAGACAGGACTGACTGGTTTTCCACGGGAATCGTGAGACACTGAAGTCAAGCAACATTTGGGGGAAGCAAGCCACCTGGGAAAGGGTGTTGCAGACCTGCTGCAGGCAGAACGCCTCCGGCAGGTAGAGCGAAGGGCTTCTGTGTTAAGGCAAAGCAGGGTAGACCCCACCAAAAAAAAACCCCACCCTACCAGCAGTCAGCGACCGGAGGTCTTCACGCTAATTCAAAGTGAGGCGTTGTATTGATCACCAGGGTACAATGAAGCCCCTAGAAGCTCAGCTTCAGGCACAGGCAAGGAGCACTTATCTCGACACCCAGAAGATTGAACACTTCACCTTGGCACCCTCAGAGAGCAAAGCGTTTAATAACAGTAATCCTAAAAGGTGGAGCTGGAAAGCCCCGCAAGAAGTCCTCTGCAACACACAGAGGCAGCTTCACCTACAATCTTTAGTTGCAATCTCCAACAGAAGTGCACTTACGCCACCCCCCAGGGCTGCCTGGCTTTGTTTGGTTGCAATACCAAGCATGAGATCACCAATCTTTAAAAAAAATGAACCCGCAGAGAAGACGTTACAATGAAGATATTTAAAGGTCTGAGCTCACCACAAGTGAAAGCCAGTCAACGCACCCAACTCAGCAGGCGTTCACACAGCAAGATCCGCACTGGGAATCAGCTGTAGGCAGACCACGAGGACTGGGGCATAGCAATGCCTCTGCACAGTTTCTTTTAAGCAATCAGGTGGGGAAGTCAACAAAAGATGACCACACAGGTCACGAGAGCAACCTGCCGGAGTTCAGCAGATGGGCGCTCCTCTAACACGAGTACTTGGTGATTGTGCAGCCCCCCCAACAGCCCCGCCAGCCAAGAGGGGGTCAGCGAGCGCCAGCGCGCTCCTACACGCGCTGTAGCAACATACAGCACACTCCCACATGCAGAGCTGGCAAAGCTGTCACATACAGCTGATTGATGACTGCAGGGAACATAAATTCCACTCCCAAAGTGCCTTATTTAACAGGGCAATAACCTACTCTAGCTGGAAGTCAGAACGTGTGCTCTTGAAGACATAGACAAGCCTACCTCAGTAGATGCTCATGTGCTGATGCTTTCGGAGCAGACTCATGACCAGCTCTTTTTGGGAAGAAGTTAAGAGGTGCTTAAGATAAAGAAGCCAGAAACCCAGTGTCAAGCCGTGGGCTCTGTGCATCAAAGTAATTCATCTTGGCAGCCTGTCTCGCCTACCTGTAGGTTACGCATGAAGGCATCACCCAGGGGTCAGACTCAAGACACATCCCTCGTGTACCTCAAAGGAAACTTAATTTTTCTGGACTCTAAAGGAGAAAAAAAATTAAGTAGACCAAGAGCAGATAGAAGCTAATTCTTTTGCTTATCAGCTAACCTCTTCCAAAAGGACTTGGTCTTGAAAGCAGTAGTTGCTTGACCGTACTTGCTTTGGGAAGCTGCTCTACAATTTGGTTTCAGAGAAACTGAAAGACAGATCAAGGTTCTGGCTAAACTTCCACCCACTCCTCCCAGGACTGCCTTAGCCAGACAGTGCCATTGGACAGGTTTTTAAGCAAAGCTCAGATATTCTTATGGGCGTCTCAGTACTTCGTTCACATCTAGGGGAAATCACATGTTGCTCCACAGCTCAAGCAGCTACCTCCTACTACGCACAGTAAACGGCCGATTATGCNTTAAGCAAAGCTCAGATATTCTTATGGGCATCTCAGTACTTCGTTCACATCTAGGGGAAATCACATGTTGCTCCACAGCTCAAGCAGCTACCTCCTACTACGCATAGTAAACGGCCGATTATGCTACTTCAGTCTCTGGAAGACTCAGAACATTTTTTTCCAAGACAGGAAACTTTTGCTACAATTGTGAAACTTGTCCATCCAGCGAACAGCAAATGCAGAAGTCAGAGCAAGCTAGTTTTCCCCAAACTCCATAAGCATCTGGCTATCCAATTAATGCTATTTTAATGAGCTAGGACAAATGAATCTGCTCACAAAATTCATGCCAACTCCCATACAGCCTGACATCCCATCAACATGAACTGCACAATCCATGCTACCTTCCAAGCCAGCACAGACTCAGCATTAATGTCAGATCCTGTTGAGTTTGCATGTTCTACAGTGGATATATAGAAGAGCTGTTTTGCTCTGTGTTCTTTCCAAAGGCAGAGTTCAAGTTTTTTTAACCTGTCATTTCCCCTTCCCCCAAAAAGAAATCCTTCAGCAACTGAATTAACAAAATACTCCCCACACTGTAGAGAAGAATGATTTAAGGTCACAGGCAGACTGGAAGACCACATAGCACACGCAGGAGCTGCTTGATCCATTTGAAACAGAGTTCTCTGCAACAGCCAAGGAAAAAAAAAAAAGAGTCAGAACAGTTTTTTCTATCAACTAAAGCAAATCCCATAACTGCTATGTTTATCCATGTAGTCAAAATACTCCCTGTTCTACTTAGCACAGTGCAAACACACATTACAATAAAATGTAAAGCTTTACTGAGCTGATAAACTTCATAAGTGTATTTTAGGACAGTATCTCAAGAGATAAGACTCATTAGCAGTTACAGCCATGATCTGAGGGGACCTTAAAAAGCACAGTTAAGAACAGGGGAAGAGGAAAAACTTGAGACTAGACATCAAAAAGCCACAGCTGCTAAAGGGTTAACCCTTTCCTCCCAGCATCAGTGATTTCTAGCTCCCACTCAACTTGACCTGACTTCCCATCTCTGGGTCCAGTAAGTCAGGAAAACATATCCTACCTGCCCAGCCTGCAGCCAGACTGCATGCTGGTCCAGGACCTGCGGCACCAGTCTCCCTGCAGCCACATTCTGCAGGAGGAACAGTAGCCACCCATCAGCATTTAACAGTGCAAGCAACGGGCCCTCTGCTCGAGGGTTGCTCAAATTGAGAAACCAATTGCATTAACATGCTACAAGCCACTGGAGAGTTTTTTTCGGCTGCACGGAGAAAGGCTGCTTCGCTATGGAGGGAAGCCAGAGGCTCAGCATGTTTGCAGTCTGGAAAGCCAGGTACGTGAGACTTCTTGGATTGCTTCAACACACCCCCTCAGGGAAGCACTGGGAAGCTGGCAGGTTGCTACCTGCGCAGTCAGGGTTGAGGTAAAGAAGTTTGTGCCTAACATAAGCTTTCAGTATGAACTAAGCAAGTGCCATCCCACCCGAGAGCGCTTGCTCCAGGAGGCAGCTGTAGCTGCCCGGTTTGGCATAGAGAGAAGTCTTCACGTACAGCAGCAGACCAACGTAGTTTTAATGCATCGAGTTCTCTCCTCTCAAACACCTCATACAGCAAACATTAGGATAAGAGTTGCCCCATTTGTACTCTAGAGAACTCAAGCGACCAGAGTAGCCAAGCCCTGGAGGTGCCACATTGTTCCATGCGGCTGCAGCAGAGGACCTATACAGTGCTTCTGGCAGTAGAAGTCCTTACACCTCTGGTGGCGTGAGACCATGCTCAAGACAGTCTTCCCCACAGGGATATTCCAACGTAGCATCTCCTCAGCCTCCAAAAACACCTTCAAAACTCCCTTCCAACCTAAGTTCCTATGGTACATGCAGGGACGTAAGAGGGAGACCGGGCATGCAAGCCTAGCCATCAGCTATTCTGAGCTTTCCAGGTCCCACCACCCCTGTGCAGCTCTGGTCAGCTCTGCCTCAGAAACTGCCTCATACAGTGGAAACACTGGTGATACTCACTGGTCCAGTACCTCCTCTAGCTAGTCAGACTCCTCCATGAATACAGATAGCATAGCTCAGCAGTGTCTTCCACCCCAAAAAAAAAATCTTAAGGAGCCTTTAAATATCAACATTTCACCAAGAAAAACCTCAAGAGTAAAAACAGTCAGCGTCTCCCTAAATGAAGGGAATGGAATGGAGCATCCCTGGGACAGGAGCGTCTTCTCCAGGAGGCAATTACACCAAGTCCACAAGCACAGTGAATTAAGCAGACAGAAAAATGAAGCAAGCAGCAAAGACAAAGCTCAGTCCTGTCAGAAAGATTCGAACTACGGAGCATCCCACCAGCTTCTCCATGCGGTCTTCCAGCCCTTCCAGTTAACTCTCCCGCTTCCCAATCCCACAACCTAATTCAATTACCTACCACTGAATAAGCCTTAAGGCGATTCTCATTACCCTGCGATAAAGCACGAGGCCTTTAATTATTAAACACTCATGGGCTTTTTGTGCTGGGGTGGTGGGGCTGCACTCCCTTTTGTTGTTGTTAGCAGCTTCCAGAAAGCAAGTTAATCATTGACCAGGCCTTTCACCAGGAGACCAGAGTCCTATAGACTCCTGGGCTCTAGTTCTGCATCACCAGTCACACTAAAGAAAGTCACTGGCCTCCTCCTGCTTCACCAGGTATCACTTAATATTCTCCTAATGAGCCACCTTCTCCCCCAGGGAGTCATCCATAGCGCTTGTGACCCCTGCTAATGAAACACATAGCATTTGGTGAGCATTCTTTGCTGCCACTGTGCCCATTAATAAGTTGAGCTCAGAGAGAGATGGCCTGAAAGACTTTCCAAGTAAGGGAAACTGAGGCACGAGGTAGCAGTTCCCAAGTCTCAAGCAACACGGTCAGTCCAGTACACGAGTGCAAGACACACTAACTCACCTCTGAAAAAAGTTTTGTTCCATCCTCTGATCACACCGCAGATGGGGGAAGCTTTCAAGAGCCTCCCAGCCTAATCTGGGACAGATCTGGGTCCCCAGGACTGAAGCCGCAGGTCTGGTGGACCTCAGCTGGAGGCACAGTTATTTCTCCAAGTACTCCCAGGTTTGACCCCACCCTTAGGGCACTTCATCCGTCCCCGCGCAGCCTTCAAGCCTCTACAAAGCAAACGCTTCATGTGGGCACAGGGTTCCCCCTTGCAAAGGGGTGGAGGTTAAACACCGCTTTCAACTGACCAAGCGAGGCCAGCTTTGGGAGAGAAGCCAGTCAGGACTCAGCTCAGTCTCCACATGACAAGTCACCCAGCTCAAAAGGGGCAGGAATCAAAAAAAAACCAGCCAGGCACACCCCTCCTATTCCAAGGAAAACCAGAAATCCAGCACCTTACAAGCAGCATCGCCATCTAGAAAAAGCAGAACAGCACAGGGTGGGATGGCAAAGCCGCCTTCCCAGCCCCGGGAGCTGCCGCCTTACGCTCCAGCTGTGTTTGCCTGCATGCCACATTCCTCCCTCGCCACCCGAGTCCAGGTTTTGTTTTTTTTTCAGGTTGTGCTGAGAACCAGCTGCTCCATCTCACACACGCCAGAGACGACCGGCGCGTCTGGAAAGCCAACGCGCTGTGGCCTGGCTACGCAACAGCTTCCCGAGAAGTTCACACGCCTTCGGCCGAAGCCGCGAAAGCGAGCGTGTGGCCCCACACTACCATCAAGTGACAGGTACAGAAATTCTCAACATGCAGCCGCCGTGTTAGCACCTAGCATATCCCACAGGCTGGGGAAAAAAAAAAAAACAGACAGCAAAGCCTGCCAGCACCCGTGGGCTTCCTTTTATTGGAGGTGACATTCAAGCTGATGCCACTCGTTGGTAGCGACACAGTTCAGAAACTCACGCTAAGCCTCAGCCCCCTTAAGAGCCCACCCCATCGGCGTGGTCACAACCCCTGAATATCCCTTCAAGTCCAGCAGTCAAATCTTTTAAAGTAATTTTAGCAGAATCGCACCCTGAATTGCAAAGCACAGGGTATTTCTACCCCATCAGCACCATAGTGGGGCACCTATTCTGCACCTGCCAGTGGGAACAAAAATATATTGCGCTTCCCGCACCAAAAAAAAACCCCAATCCTGCCGTGCAGTAAGGAAGCCACTCTCGCTCGCGTTGTGTTGGTAAATTAGGGCAAGCTATGCTTCCCCTCCCTCCCTCTCCCCCACGCAAGCATTTAAGCGTTCCTGTTGCCTGCGTGCAGTGTACAGATCAGTTACATTTATGAAGAACATTGCAATCTGTCAATATAAACACTATGTAAGCATGAGCCACTTGTAACATTACTACTGTCTTGACAAGTGTGTGCAGAGGGAGCGGAGCTGCTCAGCTCCTTCTGCCGCGGGAGGAAAGCAGAGCAAACTCCAAGCTGCACAAACCAACACTTCTTCCAGCAAGCAAAAAGGAGAGGGTGCAGCAAAACTGAGTCAGGCTATAAATAGGAACACCCAGAAGGAAATAGAGGGGTTTTGATTTACGGCCTGGACAGGTTGCAACCTCAGATCCACAGACCAGGCAGCTCAGGAAAGCAGCAAGCTCCTACAAGCCGCTTTGCCTTCCCACCAGCACCGGGGCACAGCAGGACCGAAGTTCATCAGGCTACCTATGGCCCCAGCATGGCTAATCTTGTCATCTGCCACTTCCAAAGCCCAGTAGTGCAAGACCCAACACAATTCCCAGATGCTGCTACGGCACTTCCACCAGCCCCTAGCCACATCTGGGAGAGGCAAGGCACCCACACCCAACGACTGTAAGGCACAAGAAAAGCACAGCAGGGAAGAAATGTGAAACGCAATGCTTTCTCAGGGATCCCAGCAGTCTGGGGCTGCTTCAAACTATCCCCGCCAGCCAGTTGTAATACGGTGCAAATCAGTTCCCAGACAGCCCAGCTGCAGAGGAGGTGGCTGAGCATAAAAGCAGGCTCACTGTTGGAACAGCCAGTGCATCTCAACAAGCCAGTCTCAGCTGACGCTTATCTCAAGGCAATGCTTCCCCCTCTGGTATGAACTCAGCCAGTAACCGTCTCCCATACATACTCCTACCCTAAAAAACACCCATGGTCATCAGGCATCCTGATGGGGAACTCTAAACCTTCCACAATCAGGTGCTGCTCAGATTTGCAGGCATGCTTTCTCCTCCCCAGCATCAAGAAGTCCCATATCAGACGAGGCTAAGGAGCTGTAGCACCCCGTTGCCCCTGAAGCCAGCCTCCTTCAGCTGCTTTCCAGTAAAATCAGGGGCAGCAAACCCCTCCCGGAGCAGGTGCCTGTAGGGACTCCGCTCTGCTCACGGCCGCACATCAGCACCGCTTCAGGTCCTGCCTTTGCCGTGCACCAGCTCCAGGTCAAGCTGCCACCGGCTTCTCTCCTGCACCGGGGAGGAGGTCGGCAACACCCAGGGAGCAGCGCTGAGGTTGCCGGCGTAATTCTAGGCAAGGGACAAGCCTGTCCCTGCCTTCACCCTGGGCAGTGAACCGTTATCAGCACACATCCTAACCAGGCAGCTTGGGGATGGAGCAAGCCAGTCGCAAGGGCTCCACCTGCACCAACGCTTCATCTCACATACACCAGGCTCTCCTTCCAGAGGGCATTTATCACTTTTGGCTGCTTGTGCACCCCTCTAGGACACCAGAGCCAGACACAGCGGGAAGCAGCAGCCTCCAGCCACGGCCTTCCCACCCCAGCATCCCCTCCCACTCGCTAGCTGCCCCTCTGGGGCAGACAGCAACATAACTGCACGCTGACACAATCTTGTTATCGTGTAACCATGCCCAATTTCTGTCCCCATGCACTAATTCCCCACCAGGCCACACATTTGGAGACACTGAATTCTTTCCCTGAAATAAGACATTGGGGATGGGGTGGAAGGGATCATCCACAGCTGTCCCTATCCCCCACCAGACTGCAGAACAGAGCAGCTATGCTGCAGTTACAATGTGACATGCGTTTAACACAGCCGCCTGCTGCACTCTGCGCCCCACTACCTCCTCCGACAGGGATGTTAGCACCCGGAGCAGAGAGTCTAGCAGGCCACCAAAAGGTGTCGTGGTGGCTTTGACGATGGCTTAGACTGCTTCCTCCTGCCTGGAAAGGCTGTTGCATTAACTGAGCCCACTTCATTTCAACCCATCCCCTGAGCAAAAGCACATCCATATTTTTAGGGAAGATTTGTATTACAACACAGACATGCTTCCTCACCTGGAGCAGTTCGTGCATGCGGCTACCTTTCTAGGCATAGCAAGAAGGGCTAATACCAGCCTTCACGGGGCACTTGCAGAGGCACTGAGAGCCCTGCAGGAACATTCGGCTTTTAGCAGGTAAGACTTTTACTCCTTTATCAATACACAGAAGCCCGCAGCAAAGAAGGCTCAGCTTTTCCACACGCACTTGTCAGATCGCCTATCGCTGGGGATTAGCGGGGACCCTGGACCTCAGCACTGACTATTCCCCCGCGTCCCCAGCAGCTCAGCAAGTGGCAATCTCTGCTTTAGGCGTCTTGGAAGAACAAAGAGGAGATTACCAGCAGATGCTGCTCCTTCGCTGTGGCTCTAACCAGAGAGCAGGATGCTTTGCATAAGCAAACTTCACTGAGCACTGCAGCAGCCCCGGAGCACTTGGAGCGCACAGCTGGCTGGGTGCACATCTGGCAGCATCTCCTCTCCCCTCCTTATTGCCAGAGAGGGAGTCTCAAGTCAGAAACAGCAGAGACAGAGGGAATAACCCAAAGTGCTCAGCACAGACCTCGCGGCACACTTCCCTTGGCTCAACACGCTCCCTCTGAAGTTCAAATCTACACCAGCCACACGAGGCAAGAAGAGAAATCCCAGAAGCAAGCGACTGGAATGAGTTACCTGCTTCACTACCGCAGACACCAGCACCGCATGGATTAACAGGAGAGTTACAGCCAAGCTCCTTACAAGCCCTGTCAGTCCCCGAGGCACAGTACAACTGCACAGTGCCGGTGGTCTTTGGCAGACACGTGAGCTAACAGGCTCGGTGCAGCCCTCCGTGTGCTGCTGGGAGAGAAGAAGGCTTTTCCTGAAAAACCTGCACACGCAGGACAGGCCGTTTCCTCAGAAAGCCAGCCCCAGCAGCAGGAAGTTAAACGGTTCTGGAGTTGGAAANCCTGCACCAACGCTTCATCTCACATACACCAGGCTCTCCTTCCAGAGGGCATTTATCACTTTTGGCTGCTTGTGCACCCCTCTAGGACACCAGAGCCAGACACAGCGGGAAGCAGCAGCCTCCAGCCACGGCCTTCCCACCCCAGCATCCCCTCCCACTCGCTAGCTGCCCCTCTGGGGCAGACAGCAACATAACTGCACGCTGACACAATCTTGTTATCGTGTAACCATGCCCAATTTCTGTCCCCATGCACTAATTCCCCACCAGGCCACACATTTGGAGACACTGAATTCTTTCCCTGAAATAAGACATTGGGGATGGGGTGGAAGGGATCATCCACAGCTGTCCCTATCCCCCACCAGACTGCAGAACGGAGCAGCTATGCTGCAGTTACAATGTGACATGCGTTTAACACAGCCGCCTGCTGCACTCTGCGCCCCACTACCTCCTCCGACAGGGATGTTAGCACCCGGAGCAGAGAGTCTAGCAGGCCACCAAAAGGTGTCGTGGTGGCTTTGACGATGGCTTAGACTGCTTCCTCCTGCCTGGAAAGGCTGTTGCATTAACTGAGCCCACTTCATTTCAACCCATCCCCTGAGCAAAAGCACATCCATATTTTTAGGGAAGATTTGTATTACAACACAGACATGCTTCCTCACCTGGAGCAGTTCGTGCATGCGGCTACCTTTCTAGGCATAGCAAGAAGGGCTAATACCAGCCTTCACGGGGCACTTGCAGAGGCACTGAGAGCCCTGCAGGAACATTCGGCTTTTAGCAGGTAAGACTTTTACTCCTTTATCAATACACAGAAGCCCGCAGCAAAGAAGGCTCAGCTTTTCCACACGCACTTGTCAGATCGCCTATCGCTGGGGATTAGCGGGGACCCTGGACCTCAGCACTGACTATTCCCCCGCGTCCCCAGCAGCTCAGCAAGTGGCAATCTCTGCTTTAGGCGTCTTGGAAGAACAAAGAGGAGATTACCAGCAGATGCTGCTCCTTCGCTGTGGCTCTAACCAGAGAGCAGGATGCTTTGCATAAGCAAACTTCACTGAGCACTGCAGCAGCCCCGGAGCACTTGGAGCGCACAGCTGGCTGGGTGCACATCTGGCAGCATCTCCTCTCCCCTCCTTATTGCCAGAGAGGGAGTCTCAAGTCAGAAACAGCAGAGACAGAGGGAATAACCCAAAGTGCTCAGCACAGACCTCGCGGCACACTTCCCTTGGCTCAACACGCTCCCTCTGAAGTTCAAATCTACACCAGCCACACGAGGCAAGAAGAGAAATCCCAGAAGCAAGCGACTGGAATGAGTTACCTGCTTCACTACCGCAGACACCAGCACCGCATGGATTAACAGGAGAGTTACAGCCAAGCTCCTTACAAGCCCTGTCAGTCCCCGAGGCACAGTACAACTGCACAGTGCCGGTGGTCTTTGGCGGACACGTGAGCTAACAGGCTCGGTGCAGCCCTCCGTGTGCTGCTGGGAGAGAAGAGGGCTTTTCCTGAAAAACCTGCACACGCAGGACAGGCCGTTTCCTCAGAAAGCCAGCCCCAGCAGCAGGAAGTTAAACGGTTCTGGAGTTGGAAACAGAAGATGTAAGTAGCACTGTTTGGAAAACTTTGCCAGACCACAAGCAATGGACAAGCCTCAACACCAGGATTTGTTTTACTGGAAAGAGGAGGGGGGAAACCTCAAGCCTGCTAAAACATTCTCGAGGGCCGGTCCGGTGGCTCCTACCAGCGGTCACAACACAGCATCCCAAAAAGGACCAAGAGCCATCCCTCTTGAGTAAGCAGGCACCGAAACCTCTTACTCAGGCGCTCGCATCCTACTCCCCTCGCAAACCGACCCCGTTTTGGGACACGTCCTTTAAAAAGAAAAAAAAAGGAAAAAAACAAGCAGCAGCTGCACTGACACCCCAAAAAGCAAAAGGGGGGCTGCACAGACAGAAAGCCAGCGGACCCTTTGCTGCAGGCTGAAGCCTCACAACGCGGTTGCGGGGGTGCGGGCTTTAAATAGAGGGGGTTTGTTTGACCTCCTCATCTCAGCCCCGTTCCCAAAAAAAGGGGGGTAAGGGGGTCTGGGGGGGTGGGGAGCGGGATCCACCTGCGCGGAGCGGGCCCGGCCCGTGCCGGTAGCGCCCCCTGCCGGCCGCGCCCCTGCACCGCGCACAGGTGAGCGCCGCGGGATGCGGCGGCTCCGCGCCGCTCCGCACCCAGCCCGGATGGGACCCTCAGTTCTTTCGGGCATCAGCTTTGCACCGTTCCAGGCTAGGGTCAGCAGCATACACCTCCCCCCCGCCCCCCCCCAAAAAATAAACAACCCCAGCAACGCCGCCGGGGTGATGCCGGGACCCACTTGCCAGCCCCTGGTGCTGAAGCACGCGCTTAAATTGGGGGGAAGAAGAGGGGTTTTTGGGCGGCCGTCCCGTGCTGGCGGAGGTTACAGCACGCACTTGGTGTCGAGCTTCCAGGTCACCCCGCTACGGGTCCCCCCCGTGCGGGCCACCGCCGCCCACCCCGTCGGGGAAGGGCAGAACCAGGCGCTCCCTCGCCCGCAGAGTTTCTGCCTGCGGCCCCCGGGGAAAAACACGGCAGCCCCCCGGCGGGCAGCAACCCGCAGCTCCCGGAGAGCCGGGCCGTGGCGTGGCGAGCAGCGCGGCGAGGGGCTCCGGGTCGCCCGGCTCCGAGCGGTGGAACCGGGGAAGAGACACGGCCACGGGGCCGTCCCTCCCCGTTCCCCGCTCCCGGGGCGGCTGTCAGGGCACGCACGCACCCGTCGGCTGAAGGAGGGTGCCGGAGGCATCCCTCACCTCGGGGAAAAAGGGAAAAAAAAAAAAAAAAGAAGAAAAACCCACAAAAATACAGGTTATAAAGGCGGAGCGGGGGTGCGGGCGCGTCGGCGCTGGGCACCTACCCGAAGTAGGCGGCGGAGGGCCGCGGGGCGCAGGCGAGCAGCCCTAGGAGCGCGCAGGAGCAGAGCCAGCCCAGCAGGACGTGTCCATCCAGCATCTTGCAGCGGCGCCGGCGCTGCTCATCTCGTTCCCCCGCCGCGCCCGC
>VZSC01002206.1:152062-192239 GCA_013398225.1 Steatornis caripensis | reverse complement strand
GGGTGTGCAAGGGCTGGATGTGCCGGGGATGGGCTGAGCGCGCACGGGATGGGCAGCCGCGCACGGGGCAGATGTGCAAGGGGTGGAGGTGCCACATCTGGAGAGCTGGAGAGGGGCTGGGCAGGCGCGCGAGGGCTGGGCGTGCAAGGGATGGGCAGCTACGCAAGGGTCGGGCAGTTGTGCAAGGGCCGAGTGTGCAAGGGCCAGGCGTGCCGGGCATGGGCAGCTACGCGAGAATCAGGCAGTTGTGCTGAGTGTGCAAGGGCCGAGTGTGTAAGGGCCGGGTGTGCCGGGCATGGGCGGTGGTGCAAGGACCAGGTGTGCAAGCGGTGGCCATGCCAGCGCCGCGCGTGCAAGGGCTAGGTGTGCGAGAGCAGGACAGTCGTGCAAGAGCTGAATGTGCCAAGGCTGAGCAGCTGTGCAAGGGTCGTGCAGTTGTGCAAGGGGTAGGTTTGCCACAGCTGGGCAGCTGAGCAGTCGTGCAAGGGTTGGGCGTGCAAGGGCTAGATGTACCAGAGCAGGGCGGTCATGCGAGGGCTGGATCTGCCTGGGATGGGCAGCTGTGCAAGGGTTGGGCAGCTGTGCAAGGGTTAGGCATCCGTGCAAGGGCCAGACGTGCAAGAGCTCGGCAGTTGTGCAAGGGCTGGACAATTGTCCAAGGGTTAAACACGCCGCTCAGTATTTCAAGGGTTAGACAGCCGTGGAAAAGCAAGATGGGCAAGGGCTGATCCAGCGTGAAAGAGCTGATCAGTTGTGCAGAGGCTGGACGTGGAAAGGCACAGGCATCGCACACTCCTGCGCGCACGCTCCCAGCCCTGCGCAAGAACGACGCAGCCCAGCGATCGCTGGTGCAGTGGAGGGGAGCACAGAGACCTCAACGTACGGACAGGATGACGAGCACCCTGGCTGGGAAGTAGTTAATGCCCTAAATGTCAGCCCTTGGGGCCGGTGCTCGGTCTACGTCACCCTCGCCGTCATCCCTGAGGCAATTTCTGCACCCTGCTGCCGCCCACGAACAAAAAAAGGTTTGCCTCCTGAGCGTGCGTGTGTGTCATGCCGCTGAACCGCCCCGTGTCCCCGCAGGGACGGAGACACGAGGACACGAGGACACGCAGGTACTTGGCACCGTCCTCAAGAGTCTAAGGTGTTCAGCTCCGCAGAACTGTGCCCAGTGGGTGACAATTGGGTGCATGACGAGACAGAGAGACCCTTGGACCCGTGGTGGGGTTTGTCTGTGTTTCTGACGCCCATGGTCTGTGGACGAACGGATTCAGGAACCATACAGGAGGAAAGTTAATGGGGATGAACTGGAATAGCCCCCGGAGCGACACTGGGAGCTCGGTGAATTTATTCTCATCACTGGCCGTGCACTTGGGCATTTTCAGCCTTCCTGACACTGTGCAAACTCTTTGGGTTCTGCTTATTTTCAGAATAAAAGCACAGGGGCGGGGAGGAAAACTGCTTTAATGTTTAATGTATAAAACATCTCAGGCCGGTCCCTGACCGAACTTTGGCATAACAGCCCTGTGGAAAAGCAGCTCGCGTTCGCCGCGCAAATCTTCGCACGCCCACGTGCACGCGCCTGTGCGTGGGGTGTGGGGGCTCCCACTGCAGCTCTGCGCCCTGAGCCTCAGCACCCCTTGGGGTGGGGGCTGAAACATGCTGGAGGAGGCGGTGGGGGGTGTCAAATCCAATCCAACAAATGGCTTCCACGTGATTCAGCAGTGTCCGGGAATACCTCAGTTCTCTTATGCCGATGGTTGGGGCAAAGGGGCATTGCGCCACCACCCTGTGTGCCCTCATGGTTGGGGGGAGCAGCCCCCGGGCTCTGCGGGGCGATCGCAGCCCAGTAGAAGCCAGCAGCAATATTGCATTGAAGCCCCATCTAGAGGTCTTTCATTAAGGAGAGTTTGGGAGATGAGGACCAGCTCTGGGGTTGCCAGTTGGGTGCCCTCATCCCCCCACCCAAGGTCTTCCAACTTGAGAAAAGGCAGTAAAGGACTGCAGATGGAGGAGAGGGCAAGCAAGGTTAAATATATATATATATCTCAATGGGAGGCTTTGACTGACTGTTTTTCTGCAGAAAAAGACAATTTAAGAGTCGTTCTTCATGCATGTCACCAAGAAGCTGGTGCACCCAGCACGTGGAAGGAAACTCCAGTTACGCCAGGCAGCCCCGAGGCAGAGGTCCAGGCACGCAGTCGGGGCTGGGTCATGGAAAGGCAGCGCGACCCTCGCCGTTACTCATTTCCTCTGCCCGGAGCAAGGTGCCGTAGCCGGGATGATGCTGTGGGGTGTGGGCGACGCTTTCCGAAGTGAGACAACACTGAAAATAGTCACCACTTCTGCTTTCAGCTGGGAGAAAGCGGAAGCCCAAGCGGACGCTGACTCCTCCAGGGCTTTGCTGGAGGTGCTGCTTGTCATGCCTGGGGACCATGCACCAGTCCTGGGCGCAGCATCCTCCCGGAGCAGCTTTCTGGCTTTCCGTGTCCTTCAGCAGTCCTTAGGGTGACACAAAAGCCGAGTGTTTCTGCTCAGCAGCAGCGGCCTTGGCCACTGTCCCCATAGCCACCGACAGCAGAGGGCAGTGCCACACAGGCGCAGGGCTGCCTTGTCCAGGGCAGTGTGGACACGCTGGCGTGTGCTTGGCGTTTCGGTGGGTGTTTTTCAGCAGGGTGTTTTGTAGCCAGAATGGAGGGGACATGCCATAGGTGGAGTGAAGCAGCCAAGCAGCCAAGGAATTTGATGTTTCAAGCAACTATTTCAAAGGGCCGTAACCACGCCAGGGAACGGTGCCGATGCCAGCACTATACCACCTTCTTTAGGATCAAAAGAAGATGCCAGGGTGCAATGCTAATGCTGGGCAAGGAGCCCCAGAGCAGTTGTTTCTGGACCGGCCTCTGCTTTGGGATCAGTGGAAAACCTGCACCCTCGCCCTAACCCCAGCCCCAGCGTTGTGCTTCTGTAACCTGCTCCTGCATGCAAGGTAGTCGGGGGAGCAACCTGCAAGGATCCCAGCAAGGGGTCCTGACATCCCACGCCTGCTGCCAGGGTCGAGCTCTGCCTCCCAGCCCCATGGGTGACACCGACCCGTGACAGCCAGCGATCGTAGTCAACGGGACATCCTCAGAGAACACAAGGCTGTTGCGGCCACGCCGTCAGGCTCTTCCTGGGCACGTTAGACCACAGGGGGATCTGGAGGGTGACTGACTTCAAGTTTTCCTTCTCCGTGACTCAGCTCTCTAGCTGGGCTCAGCCTGCCTGCATCGCTCCAGAGGCTTCCCCTCTCCAGAAGAGCCCTCACCACCATCCTCGTTATGGTTTTCGCAGGAAACCCAGCACCTCTTTTGCTTGAGGTTCTCCTTCCCTCCCTATGGCTTTGCTCCAGGTGCTCTTCTCTGCAGCACAGAGCCGTGCTCCGTCTGCCCCCCCAAGCAGCTCCCAGTAGAGAAGCCAGGACTTCGACCAGCTCACCGAGGTATCACTGCATGAACCAGACCTCTCCAGGGCAGCGGCTCCAGCTCAGTGGGGCGGTTGAGTCATAGGAGTGCGAGAGGGAAGGGAAATACCCATGAGGTCAACTCGTTCATCCCTCGCCAGTCTTGCTTGGGTTCCCCACCAGATACTTGGCACTCACTCTCAGACCAGAGTAACTCAAGCAAGGCAGCGGGAGGTGGGGACCACACCAGGCTCAGTCTGAGCTGGGTATCCGAGGCTGTGCCCGGGATAGCTGAGAAGCCTTCAGCTGCGTTTCCTTCCGACAGATTGCCTCCGAGACGAGCCACTCACATTTCCCTTCCTCAGTTTCCTTAATTAGAAGTGGGCCTGGCATTTATCTGCCCTCCGGATACAGGCTGAAATAACAGACAAGACCCGGGAACGCCGCCTGCCCACGGGACATCGTTTATTCCACCGTCTCTGGAATCATGCCGTGCGAGTCCCCCCTGCCGCCACCGCCTTCATTTCCAGTTACTCTTTTTTCACCGTCATATGGACTTCCAGGGTGTTTCCTCTGTCCGAGTGATCACACACGGGCTGGAAGCCAGATTCTCGCTTCTTTTCCATCGGGCTTCAATTCAGTCAGAGTCACCCCAGGGACACCTCTGAGCTTTGGGCAGCGTGTTGTTGTGCTATACCCCCATCTCGCCAGCACGCAGCCCTCCAGCCGGGGTCAATGATTTTAGGAGGAAGAGACGGGTCAAATACGCCTGTTTCTTTCAGCGGGGCTGCTGAGATCCAGGCTGAGAGCATCCCTGCTTGCTCAGGGCTCTGGATAGTGCAAATGACTGCAAATAAGGAGTAGTATGGTCCTGATCACCCCTGTCCCCACTCCTGCCCTGTCTCTCCCCACCTTTCCAAATGAAGTAAAGACGCTGAAGCCAGCTGCAGTTCATTGCTTCAGCTTTATTGAAGGCAAAAACCAAACGAGAGCCTGTCATGCCGTGATGGTCTGCAAGCAGTTTTCCATCATGGAGCCTCCCACCCTCCTTTCCATCCAGGGCAGAGCTGGATGCAGGCACACGGGGACGTTGTAACGCTGTGTGTTCCCCAGTTGCAGAAGGTGAGCGGCCACCAGCTTTGTCCCCTGAGTTCCATGGGGACCATGCAGATCTCAGAGCCACATAGCTCATTGCGCTCCACGTGTTGAGTTTTTTCCTTATTTCTCTGTAAGTAAGTCTACCCCAAAATGAGTCAATCCCATGGGAATAGAATCAGAATCAGGCCAGGGCACCAAGCTGCCGTGGGACTGACCCCTAGCAGGACCCCTCACACCAAATCTCAACAAGAAATAAGTTTCCGTAAACTTCAGTCCCATCAGAGATCCCCTCTCTTAACTGATTACGGGACGCATATTAAAATACTTTGAAAGAGTCTTAACCAACAGGTCCCAATAGGCATCTGTTACACAGCAGCTAAATCTTATTAAGCGTTAGCAAGCACCTTACTCCTGGCCCACGGTAACAGGCTCATGCAGATCCTCTCTGAGCATTGCCAGCTCTCAGTATAGTAGAGCAATCTCATAAAATATGTTTACAAGGGGCCTCAGGAGGTCATCTAGTCCAGCCCCGACTCCACGGCAGGCACAGTCCCTTTATTTATTTTTTTTAAGAGTGATCAGTAGGCATTCTGTGCTCCTGTTACGCCACCAAGAGAAAAGAGAGGGGAAATTTTTCAGCTTTCCTAAAGCTCCTCCAAGAATTGCATCTCATGAAAGAAGCGCAAGGTGTCACGTTTAGGAGTACTCACATCTTTCTCCATTATTTAAGAGGCTATTGCTTGCGAGTTAAGCTGAAAGAAGGACAAAGTTCATCACCTATTTGTATCAAGTGAGCTCAAGGTGGCTGCACGGACTTTCCCCAAAAGGCATACAAGCATCATACGCAAGTGGAGACGCTTGCACCTGGTCTACCCTTGTGCATCCTTTGCAAGGACTCCTACATCCCAAGGCGCGCTGTGCAAACCTTGACCCACAGGAGCTGCTGATGCCCTGTTATGTGTGCTCTTGGTCTTTGGAGTGTGCAATGGCAGTGATAAGCCAGCATCTGCGCAGGCTTGTAATAAGTCCAAATTAGGGCAGTCCAACCAAAAGAAGGTCAACAGGCTCCAGCAGCAGTCGTGCCTCCCATTTAGGGAGGGCTTTTTGGACAGCTGGACTACAAAGTCCCCATGGTGGTGAAGAATGATGCCTTTGCAGAGCTCTGCCACCATCGACGAGGTGAACCCATGAGCAAATCATGCCCAGGGGCAGGCAGGGATGCTGCCCTTCAGGCAATAGGGCCTTGCATTGAGGTAGAGAGCGGAGGGTGATGCAGTGGGACTTCCCCAAATGGCTTTGATGGTCCTGAACCACAGGAAAACACCCTCAGGGGTCCTCTAAACCTCAGGGCTTGCTGGTATTTTATGTGCGCGTGTCTGTGAAACAAAATCTTTTCAAACTTTTTACTTTTTAATTCCTCTCCGCCGTTACAAAATTGAAATTGTATATTATCTCCCACTCATGTAAAGCTCAGTAAATGCTTCTCTTAAGGTCCAATCATTTCGCACTGGCAGCAAAGGGCATCTCTTTTCATTGATGCTCCCAACAGCTGGCAAAATTATTTTAAAATTACCTAAAAATTGAAATTTTGCCTCCTGCTCCTTTGCATATCTTTTCTGAGTTGTGCTCTGCTCTTGCAAAGGTTTTTCTTCCTAAGTACATGAGCACTATCAAAACAGCCCCTCTGAGTAAACCCAGACAGGTTGTCCTTTACATGGACACCTTTCTCCTGGTGATTTCACAGAGAATCAGGGACTTTATAGTCTGGGCCAGAGTGATTCTTAATGCAATTAGTCCCAGTGAACATAAGGTCCTTGTCTTTATGACAATCAGGCATGTTAGGAATGAATGTGGTTTTGTTAGACAAAGCTACAGGAGGTATTTTTTAGGTCTGAAGAAATGGTGCCAAGCAGGCAGGGACTCTTTTCACATTCTGCCTGAGCCCTTGCTGTAAAACGGTGATTTACTGGTCATTATTTAAGGGCTTTTGGTGACAGTTGCTTCCTAGGATAGAAGAGAGACTTGAACTGGTGCGCAGCGGAGGGAGAGGCCCCCGTATGAGCTCAGCGGCTCCTTTGAGCTGATTAATGCTCCTAATGTGGTGCCAGCCCTAAAGCAGCCCCCTGGCCGTGCGGCTCATGGGCTGACTGGGGAGATACTGGAGGTGATATGGGAGCAACTGCAGGAGGGAAATACGGAAACTGAGGTTGTGTGTGTGTCCATTAGGGCACATGTAGGCATTAGGGGACTTGAAGGCGAGGCAAGGGTTACTGTGAGGGTAGATGTCAGGATGCCATCTGCAGATCTATAGGAGACCTCATTAGCTCTGTTCCAGTAGGACCTCCTGTTTACCTCATCCTTGGGGTGACAGGTGCCCTGGCGTGACCTATTTCTCTATCTTTAAGGTCACCAGCCTCACCTCTGTATCTTAGGAACTGATGGCAATGACCAGGGATATGCCCAAGTCAAAGGTCTTTGGCCTTGAACATATATTAGACCAGTTAACTGAAGGACATGCACGGTCCCAGAGAGCGAAAAGGAGAGATGTGATAATGTGTGAAAAAAGGGAAAGGATAAAAAGGAGAACAAAACAGAGATTGAGAAGCAGAGGCTGTGTTTTTGGAGTCCAGCTGGCCCCTGTTTCCATGTCCCTCGATGTGGTCATTGCTGTCCCCTTGGAGAGAGGTACATAGAGACCTCTTTAGATCCCTGCGAATTAATTTTTTGTTGATGTTTTGTAATAGTTTCTAGCCATGCCACTGGTCTGTGGATGTTGCCATCCACCAGGGTTTTTTTTTTAATTTCCCTTAATTAATTTCATAAAATAAAAAAAGTCCTCTTACTGATTCTTAGTTTCTTGCCACCATTTCATTTTGCATCTCTCCTTGATGGTAAATAACAGGTCATAGCATCTGCTTTTCGTCAACTGCATTTGTGCAGATGAGTTGCAACACGGGGCCAGACATGGCTGAGATGCGGTGGTGTGTGTTGAATGTCAACGTGTGGCCACAGGAAGCGAGGGAAGGAGCAGGGCATGGGCTAGTGGATGAGGCTGGGGATGCTCATCCTGAACACACTTCTCTCCATTGGCTCCACAGAGAAGGGATACAGGATTTTGGATCAATTTAACATAGCAAAGAACAAGAAATCGTAATAGCAGTGGATGAAAAGTACATCTGGGTAGTGTCTTTTCACTATTTTTTTTTTAATGAATAGTGATTTTTTTTTGAAATGGAGATTCAGGAGGGACAGAAGATATTCCTAAATTCATGTTGAATTTCTGTGGGCTGGGTAAAATGTGGGAGAAAATTTCTGGGGAAAAAATGAAACATTTCCCTGCAATGTTCTCAAGGCAGGTCCAAAATGCCAACAGATTTCCTTGGATATTTCAAAATATGACCTTTTTGTTTGAAAATTACATGCTCTCTTTAAAAAAAATATCCCTATGTGCAAATGAAAGGCATTAAAGGGAGGAGTGAAATGCCCTCAGAAGGAAACAAAACCAGCAACTGAGCTCAAATGGACTGTTAAAAGCTGAGCCAAAAGGACATTTGTTGTTCTCTGAATTCATTTTTTGCTGAAAAGCCTAGGAAAAAAAAAAACAAACCCCTTTAGTCTTTCCAATCTACCTGAACATTCTTCTGTCACCACTTTTCCAGCCCCTGCTTTTTGGGGTTCAGCCTCCCTTTGCCTGTCCCTCAGGAGATCCACCTCTCTTCAACCCCAGGCCGAGTACGTGCGGGTTGGCAGAGAGGAGCCAAGAGAGTTGTCCAAAACCGCTCACCGCCAGTTCTTGGATGGCAGGCATCTCCCCAGGGACCTGTCCTCCCATGCACCTCCATCCTGCGAGCAGCCACACTTATTCAAACAAAAGGGGAAAACTGCTGTTCCTCAGTCCCTCTACGCCCTGTTTGAAAAGCCAAAGCAAGAAGAAGTTGGTTGTTTTTTAAGAAGCTCTGGGAAGTTTCTCTGAAACTGTCGACAGTTACAGTGGGTCAAAATGGTGGGATATTTCTAGATTTACTGAGGGGTCATTTCCCCAGTCCTACACCACTGTCGTCTCTTCAAGCCATATGAGTAAGCTAGCAAACCCATCTTATTGAATGCCAAAGCAGAAAGGATCCAGCCAAGAGATCTGGCAACCCATCAGCTGCAAACAGCCAGAAACAAACTGAGCGAAAATATTTTTGTAGTCACAATATCAAGCCCACCCATTGAACATGTGTCGAGTATTTTCCAGCACTGCTGAAAACTCTCTCTTTGCTTTTATTTTTAGATGAAGGGTGATTTCGGTCATGTTATTTCACTTTTTGGACATTTCATGCTAATAAAAGGGTTTTATTTCACAGTGTTTAGCCTTCTTTTAAAGTGAGACTTATGATTTACTGCTGTAACTGAAATGTCATTGTCTTGAAGGTTGTCATCTGTCTGGTCTTCAGCCAAAGAGCCTAGGAGCTGCGTGGTTTTACCTGTGTTAGTGCATGGGTAGACTGCTAGATTTTTGCTCCGAGCCCTGAGCTGGAAGAAGCTTCTCATGAGTGAGTCCCCATATCTGTAAGAAAAATTAGCCTTTTGAAAGAACAAAACTCAAGCACAAAAGTCAGGATTGCAGTCATTGGGCTGGTCAACTGTCATGCTCCCGAGTGGGTATCTGGCAAAACACACAAAAACTCGGTGGGACCCAGCCCTCTCCGTTCAGAGGTCTCCAGCGGAGGTGTCCCATGTCTGCTGGACACCTTAGCCCCTGACACAGATGAAAGGCATGTGTCTGTTGTCAGCAAGCTGGCCTTAGGCACCATGGACATCCACTCAGGGCTGGCAGGTATGATGCAGAGACCTGTGTCTTCTGGAGTGTCTGAGTGTAGAGTAGAGGATCATTCTTGCATGCTACCTGTTTGCTTCCAGTCCTGCTCTCTGCTTGCTTGCTCAATGCTTAATGCATTCCTGCACAGCCAGAGTGATGAAACAATCATTTTGCAATGTGCTAGTTGCAGCTCAGGCTCTTGCAAACCATAATCCAGCCTACTACATCTCTGAAATCCTTTACCACTTGTTTCCATTTAAGTAACAGACAGAATAAAAATACCAGAACTCAATAGGTGTGAAATTCCAGATCCCCACTGCTGGGGAAAATCTAAATATCAGCACTGCGCTAGCTGGTACAGCTGGGGTGTTCTCCAAACATAGCCATTGCAATGACTCAGGGCTGAACTGTGTGATGCCTTCATATTTAGGCATTCAGATACCATTGATGGTGGGACATCATCATGATGACAAAGGATGATGGCAGCATATACTACTTGATCCAGTGTAAGCCCTTATGAGCACATCTTGATGTTTCATAGAATCATAGAATCACAGAATGGTAGGGGTTGGAAGGGCCCTCTAGAGATCATCTAGTCCAACCCCCCTGCTAAAGCAGGTTAGCCTAGAGCAGGTTGCACAGGAATGCATCCAGGCGGGTTTTGAATATCTCCAGNGGCACATGGGGTTGTTCCTCCCCAGGTGCAAGACCCTACACTTGCCCTTGTTGAACTTCATCAGGTTCCTCTCTGCCCAACTCTCCAGCCTGTCCAGGTCACGTTGAATGGCAGCACAGCCTTCCGGTGAAGGTTTCCTTCTGTTTTCTTCCCTCCCTGTAGCCCATTGCCTTCCGTCTTAGATTGCAAGCTCAACACCTAATACAGTGTCAGAGGCAACCTGAAACCCTGCTGTCTCACAGCATCCAGCTTTGTGTGTCCACAAGCTTCTTGCAGATGGGCTGAATCTTCCCAGAGTCCAAGAGTCCAAATTTTAGGAAGAGTCCCAAACTGTGTTGTCTGTTTGATGTCTATTATATGACATTACTGTGTGGGCAGGCTGGGTAGTTCGTAAGCAGAGCACTGAAAAGCAGGGTCCATCCACACTGTTTAACTGCTGTCTGTGTGCAGTCTATAGGGCAGGATACTCATCCTAAATGTACCAACTGGGTCACTCCAGATCTGGCACAAAATCCACCAGCTGACATATAGTTGGTTAATCTGCCTTCCATCCCATCCTTAAGTGAGATTCACTGGGTTGGATGCAGATGTCTGCTGTGTAGACACGTCCATCTGACCTAGATGCTCACATCAGGCTCTCTTTATAGCTATTGGAGATCTATGCAATATATGCAGTCGGACCTAATAGGCAATTATTCTCCCCATAACATCTAAACTCTCATCCTAGTCAGTGGAGACCTAATTAGTACAATTCATATATGAGAATCAGTTGTTTTAACACAAGCATCTTGTGCCATTTGAAAGGACCCAAGTTATCCAAGACAACAACATGCAGCAGATATGACTCAGGTCCTTCTGGATCAGTACCTGTAGGCCCACAAAACTGGCTGAGACGACATCTCCTGCCCTCCTGGGGGGCAGGTCTTGAGAGCCAAAATATGCTTAGTCTCTTACAAGCACCTTTGGTAGAGTTTCTGATGCCTCAGTGAGCTGGAGGTGCACTTAACTCTTGCTGTCCCTGTCTTTGAAGGACATACATACATCAGATTGAAAGAGCTGGGCAAAATTTCTTACTTAAAAGAAGGGGGAGTTGTTGGAAATCAAAGATTTATTTTATTTTTCAAGCAATTTGTGGGAGGAAGTGGAGAAGAAGCTCGATAGGTGGAAAAGTTTGTCCTTATTTCTTTCAAATAGATGTTTTGTTTCAAAGTTTCAGTTCAAATGGTAGACTTACTTTTTTATTTCACTCTTCTTCTTCCCGGTCCCAAAATAGACCTTTTGTATTCTGTTTTCATCTTTAGTATACTAAGTAACTTTGGAAACCTGACTCTCAGGTAACTTTGGGGATCCCAGATGTAGCTCTACCTTTAGGGAACTTCCTATTTCAGTATTTCCAGGAATACTGAAATTTCCGTGAACCCTGAGATACGCCAAGGAATATCTCATATGCCAAATGTACAGCTTGCAGAATATCCACCCAGGCTACATCCATGTGCTAGCCTGAAAAAAAAAGTTTCTTCCCATCACAGTACCTGGTGTTTGTGTCACATCCGCATTTTGATGACATTCAGGTGGAAGAGATTCCCCCTTCATACCATCACATCACCAGTTTTCCTTCTCTTTTGAAATTAGAGAGGTGGGAAATAAAGTTTCCTGAATTTCCAGTAGCACCCACCAAGGACAATGACAGGTAATAAATACAGGACAGCTAAGCATGCACAGAACAAAACCACGAGGGTTATGGTTTGATGAGGAAGGCATCTGACTGACAAGGCAAGGATGGTAAGCAATGCAGAGATTAATTAGTAACGCTAAGCTAGAAAGGAATGATTAATTCTGCCCCATGCAAGGACTGATGGGTGTTTGGCCAATACCTCCAGATGAGTAAATTTGTGTATTTTAGTGGCTACTGAATTCAGGCACAGCATTTCGGCAACTCATAGGCACGTTGCATGCAAAAGTGAGGGTGAAAAATGAGTGGCAGCTATTAAGTCTCCCAGGGTTTGATACAAAGCATGGATTTGGGCAAGATTACTTTCCAAGGTCAACACGGTGCAGATGAAAATGTGGGGAGCACCGGCCCCCGGCACGCGGTTGGTTGCGTGAGGGCCCGAACTGAGTCATTACATCGCAATATCCGCACAGGTCTGTCAGCAGCAGCACTGACGAGATGGGCAAGTCGAGGCGATTTCTGTATGGGACCCATTGTTTAGCAAACCAGAGGGCCTTCCTATTTGGTTAATGGGTCAGCAAACTCTGTTGCTTTAATGGTTAATGATCTACTTACATTGTTCAACAAGTAAACCCACGCAGATAATGCTCCCTGCCTACAGTTCATGTGACAGGCTGACTTCCCAGCTGTGAGCAGGGAAAGTATTTGACACTGGGAGAATAAGTGAGAGCAGAAATGCCAGGCTGTGAGGCTCTGACTTCAAATTGGTGGAAACAATGGGAGCAACAACACACATAAATACATATGTATGTACATACACACAACCTTACGTGCATGCACACGCAAAAATGTCTGTATGAACAGACACACACAGATCCATGTGAAATGAACATTTCAACCCCAGACCATTTTCCAATAGTTAAATTAGCTGACTATCAGTTATCACACAAGTGACTGCAAGCTGACATGCAAAATTTACTCCAACCTCTTTTAAGCAGCAAGTCAAATTGAGGGCCGTCACCATTCAGGATTTTAGAATCACAGTAGTATCTCTTATTCTGGTTGCTTGAACACCATGCAACTCCAGACTTACGGATCTCAAACTCACACATGTGACCCCCGCACCTTGTGCTGTCTGAATAGATGCAGCAGAGATGTTGTGGAGCTTGGAGTCAGGTGGCCAAGTTCTACTTACCAATGTCCCTGATTCGCCGGTGCCATTGAGTAGGTGTCTCTTGCTTGGACATCTGTAATACAAGGAATACACCACTATTTTGAGTCTTGAAGAACCTGGAGTCATCCAGATGAGAAGTCAGAGCTTGTTCAGGGTCAAGGCAAGAGTCACTGGGTCAGATTTTCTGGTTTACTGCATTCAGGCCATCAAACTGCATAATTGTGTCTTGACCTAAGAATGCCTGTCTACGTGACAGTGACAAATACGCACTTTAGCTGGTTGAGAGTAATGGCGATTTCACTCCAAGCTCCCCTAATTTGACAGGAGTTTAATTCTACATGTAGTCTACACTGAGCATCCAGCCCCACTCTGTCAAGACAGTCACTTCCAGAGCATGATCTGTCTCATCCCAAGGCAGGTGTCTATGAGTTGATGGGAGGAAACATCAACCGGCAATACGCTGGGGAGATGTCCTTTATAACTAGCCTTGATACCTTCCCATCACACTGAGTAGGATGTAATGATTTTCCTACCTGCTAAAGCACACAGCCAGGCAACCCAACACTGAGAAAACCTGGCATTTACCACTAAATGAATAAAGAAACGTCTGAGACAATAACAGCTAATAATCCAGACAAAGGAATCCCCGTGGCAGCCTTGAAATTCTCGTGACTCAATATGGTCAATACACTTCAAGTCCACTTAGAAACAATGGTCGGTCTTGACTTCATGTCATCATCTCAGGGTAGTAAGAGGTAATAGGAGACTAGTCTACAAACACTTGGAGTGTTTGTTCCTCCCCAGCAGATACTTGTCCCTTGGCAAGTACTTCCAGCCTTCCAGGACATGGATGGGTAACCTTTGAAGTAAAGGTCCCTTTCCCGTCTGGAGAGGAACGTCAACACTGCAACCTCACCAGATTTTTTTGTCGTTAAGCAGTGAACATTGCACTGGATGATGGGGAAAGGTCATGGCCACCAGGTTAGAGAAGAGGATCGGCAGTAGAAGTTAGTCCCTGTCTCCAGAGACAAAACGAGCTTAACTTGCATCCTAAAACTGGGGAGAATGGCACAGTCTGTAGTTTCTCCGCATGTAGACTGAGGTAAACGCTGACGGTCTGAGCTGGTGTGGATCTTTTTGCTCTGGTTTCAGACATGAGTTCCTCCACTTGTCTGTGTGCCAGAGGTTCTAGAGGAGCTTGTGGAACAGTGCCCACAGCCCAGCTACTCCAGATGAGCCCACTCCCTTGGACGAAGTGGCCAACCCCACTGTGGGCAAAGGGTAACAAAGAGATGGACCTCCCTCCTACTTTTGCTCAGGAACCATAAGGCAAAGCCTTCTTACCCTGTAGTCCTGGATTTGACCTGTTTCAGGACATTGTCCTCATCCCAGCACAGGAATCCATATGTCCTTCCTAGCAAAAACAAGCCTTGACCTGTCTCAGGCTTTCCACTGCTTCAAGGAAGGATGTGTCCCCTCTAGAGAGCCACAGGACAGCAGCTGAGATGGAAAGAGGTCTCAAAAGAGGGCCTGTGAAGGGCAGTGGAGGAATAGAATTGTTCGGTACAGGGGAGACCAAGAGGTAATGGGGTCAGTGTATCCACTTGCACTGCTGGGAAAGGGAGGGAATAAACTGCTTATCTAGAGGGGAGGCAACAACGGGTTCCGAATGCAATGGCACAGGCTGAAGTTAAACATTAGTGTGACCCGTCTGCCGGCTCGGCTGGCAGCAGCATGGACCGGGCTCAAGTGTGAAGGGGTCACTCAGAAAACACCAGCCTGGGCCTCCAATCCCAGCAACCTGAGGATATACAGCAGTGCTCTGGTGCCTGGTGAGCTAAAACTCCCCTGCTCAGCAAGGCAAATAATTTAGCTCAACAAACAGTGTTTTACTCAAGGGAGAAAAGGCAAAGCTAACGAGAGAGAAAAGCTGAGTAACACACAAAATCCCTCCCCAGCACAAAAAATTAACCTATGTAAAATAAACACAGCTCACAGTTGCCTGTTTGTCCCCTGCTATTTTAGGTCTGTTTCTCTCTATCCGATGCCAACACATCCTCCTGCCTTTGGGATCCTGTTCCCATTGAGGACACCCGTGATGAGTGGGTTGCTTTGTCTTTCAAACTTTGGCTACCAGGCTTGTGTTTTTTAACTAGGAATCCAGTTAAAGCCTGGAAACAACCTGCCGGTGGAGGTCCTTAAAGGTGTATTCCTGCCCGCGGTGGTTTGGCAGATGTGATGCTGTCTTGGGGCAGTGCAACAGGGTAGGTGAAATCCCCAGGACTTTTTTTCCAGCCTAGCCAGTTACAGCTTTGTGAGAGCCACCGCTCCGTTTTCCAAGGGCCCTAACTCACGAAATTCAATTGAAATTCAAATCCCACCTCATCTTCTGATGATGATACTTGCAAGGTACAGAAAAAATACACAATTGAGCCGTGTGTTAGTCATTTCTAATAGCTTAACTGCCTGCAGATTGCTCCACTGCTTCATGTAGCCAGTCTCCAGTTCCCCCATCTCACTCTCTCAAAGCTTCATCTCCCCTTTGCACTGTCAAAAAGGGTGGAAACTGAAATTCACTGCTGTGCCAGTGAAAAGAGAGGCCGACAGTATCCCCAAAATGCCCTCTTCACAATGTGATTGCTGTAAAAATAGCTTAGGTAAAGTTATTGGCATTGATTCTCGGTGGTTCCCCTTCTGAGTGTCCACCACTTCCCTGTAGCAAATGGTTTTATTTTATCGCTTCCTAAGTGTTCCACGTGAGCTCTGGGGCTGTCGAGTCTATGGCCAAGNAATAGCTTAGGTAAAGTTATTGGCATTGATTCTCGGTGGTTCCCCTTCTGAGTGTCCACCACTTCCCTGTAGCAAATGGTTTTATTTTATCGCTTCCTAAGTGTTCCACGTGAGCTCTGGGGCTGTCAAGTCTATGGCCAAGGGCAAGACTGGCAGCAGCCCAGGACAGGTCACTCACAACTAGCTAGAAGACTGCTGGCGACAGAGCTCATGCCCAAGAGAATGATGCAGAGGGTGAAGACCCACCTTCAGGTCCCAGTTGGCAGGTATTTACCAGCTTGGCTGTTTTCTTCCCATTTACCACTGCCTTTAAAGCCCTGCTGACCATAGGAAGCCTTTGGATTAACCTTCACCTTGAAACAGTTGTAGGAGTGGGGTTTGCTGCACATTAAAGCACCTAAATTTTGGTGTCTACATCTGGAGGCACAATTCAGTTGCTAAACCACAGGCACCTACTGCCATCTAAAATGCTCTGTGGGATGCCCCTCCGGCTTCCAGCTGCCACCCCATCTGAGTGCCATCATCCAAAAGGTTGTGTCCTGCAGGCCAGGCTCATGTGGATGTCTGCGATGCCCTAGGCTGTCTCAAACAGCACTAGCCACATAAATTGAGGCAGCTGATTCAAGATTTGACGTCTCAATGTAAGTGGATTTCTAAGTTCCCATTACAGTCAGAGGAGATCTGATTGATGGGGACTGCAAAGGGTTTCAGGCAGCCACATGCTGGTGTCTCTGAGTCTCTTGTTCATACCAGCATGGGAGAGAGCAGCCTTGATCGATGTCGGTGAAGCGGGCTCAGCTTCCACAGCACTTGCCACAATCACAAAACACATAGACAAAAACTCAGCTGATCTTGGCAGACACATAGTATCTGCTTATCTCCTACTCATGTGCCTGGATCATGTCGAGCCACATGGAATGACCTGGATATAAGGAAATGTTACCTGAATTTGCTGGATTCAGCAAAGCCTTTTTCCGGGAGGTTTCTGGGGCCCAGAGGTCCACAAGTGTCAGGTTAACTTGCACATCATCACCCGATACCCTCAGATTTGACCTGGAATGAGAAGCAAAATCTGACCTTGGAAAAAGCCACAAAACAGACTCACCATGGTTCCGCATTTGCATCCTTCCTTGCCTGCCAAGGAGTTTATGGAAGCCCTCACCACTGGGTTACCGTTTAGTTTATCTCCACGTTACTTTTACTGTGTTCATCTTCTGTTTTTTTCGGATCAGTGACAGATTTCTGAGAATGAGATAGATAGTACGAAAATGTTCCACTGTATGCACTGCAGATGCTGGGTGCTCAGGCCTGTTTCTTTATGTTTCTCAGAAATAGTCACACCACAACATTGGACCATGTGTATGAGTTGCAAGTTGGGTAGTTCGCTCAGGAACATTTTCCCAAGCTTTTTGTTGTTGTGTGAAACTAGTGCACGTGTATATTTGGTGGAAAGTATCAGTGTATGTATGTACATGTACATGAGTATGTAATATTCGCTGGGGACTCATCTTCCAGTGCATTTCTGAGGAAAATATCATTTTACTGGAAGCCAATTTGGGGCAACCACCCTATTTGGAGGGAGGACACCATGCAGGTATCTGGATGTGTTTGTGCCATGCTGTTTGCCCTGAGATGCAAAGAACATGCTCCAGCTTGTTTTGTCTAGCGGCACAGCTTTTGCCACAGGGTCCTGGCTCAGTCCTCAAGTTGTTGGGCAAACACAGGAAGCATTGCGGCCAGCCTGGCATACATGAGTTCAAAATGCAGTATGACATTTTAAAATTGCTGCAGCCAGTCACATGTTATGTGCAGGGTTCACCCCACGTTCATCCTGCTGCCGATTCCCCATCACCCATCTGCCCTCCCCTTCTCTCCTCTGATTTGGTTATTGCGATATCTCAATGCAGAGCAAGGGGGAAGCAATCTGCTCTTCTCTCTCTCCTTGCACAGCTGATGGCACTGGACTGGAGAGGCAGAACCTACCTGTCCCATACCAGGGCATCCTGGGGGATGGAGGGGAGTGCATAGCTGCCAACATGCAAGGGCATTTCGGCACCTGTGAGTGTGTGTGTGGGCATGCAAACCACTCCTGGCCTGTAAATCATTGTCAGCGTTCACACATATTAGGTCATAGTTCAGGGACTAACCAATGAGGCATCCACTCTCAAACACGCTGTCGTACTGCTAATTTACGAGCAGTCGCAGCACAACACTCCCGAAGCGGTTCCTCATGAAAGTTCAGAGGGGCATCAGGCTATGGGGAGTGCGAGACATTTTCAGGTGCTCCTGCGGGTGGGAGGAGATGCAGCTTTGTCACATTCAGATGCCTCACACATGGAAAATGCCGATTTTAACAGCAAAGAAATGATAGAGCACACCTACATCATCTGTCAAGAGTGAGCCGACTTGATCACTTGGCCACTACATGACCAGACTCTCATTCTTGATTTGTGTGGGTAAGACATGGGCAACGTACAGTACACCGCAGTCCATCAGCTCTGTGCCATGAGTCTCCTTCAGGTTATCTACTAAAGAGATTTTGTGTTTCTTAAGCACAATGTTGATTGTTAATGTGACCTGGAGCCAGGCAAACAGCAATGTGGACGGAAAATAAAAAGATCACCATGGTCAGCTTGCATAAGCCTCTCTTAATCCCCTCCTTAACCTTTTTATCAGACCAGATCTTCTCTTTCCTCCATTCTCACATTCTTTCTGCATCCCTTCTCCAGGCCAAACAAGTGCCTCCCATCCATGTCCCAACAACATCTGTCCTCATCCCTCACTCAGCCAGACACCTCCTGAGATCCCTCCCAACCCGAATCATTCTATCTTTCTGCAATTAATGTGGAGCAAATTGGAGTCCTAACCCTAACCCAGTTAGTGCAGGGTTAGAACAGGGTTTCCATGCACCACAACAGTGGTAGGAAGGGACCAGCATGGGTGTCCCAGGAGGTCTGTGTGATCCCACGTTCGAGGCGAGGGTGCAGCTGTTTTGCCTCCTGCAGAGCGGAGTCTGTGTGCCATTCATTCCCTCCACAGTGGCACGTTAAAAACCTGAAGGCACGTGCAACTTCCAAGCGCGTGTTTCTCCTGGCCTTTGCTGTTGGTCAGATAAAAGTCATTCTCATGTATTTTAACCACTCACTGTAAATCCTCAAACATATGTATGAGTTGGCCGAGGTCTGTTGGCACTTTTAGTATAGGCTGGACCTAATCCATCCTTCCTTCAGGTTCTGTCTTGAAGCAAAGCCATTCTGGTATTTGTAAGGGCTCGTGCAATTCCAAGTTGCAGCAATGCCTGGGACAGGCGGGACAAGCTGGAAAGCACTGAAATACGTCTACAGCAGCAGGTGCTTTTATAATGAATGAAGGTTTAGCTGCTGAAGGCGGCCTTGATGCTGAAAGTAGGTGTCCTTATAGTCTTGACCACAAGCAGTAGCAGGAGCCTAGATCCTGGGAAGAGGCTTTTGGGTGAAACAGTTGGCCTTGAGAGAAGATGAAGGACATGGAGTCTGATGGAAGAGAAGAACTAAGACAATCTAGTATTCGTTATGGTGCAAAGTTTGGGTATCCTCTACCTCAGAAGCCCAAGACTTGAATTTCCAGAGAGAAAGTGGGAATAGATTTCTTCTTTTTTTTTGCAGTCAGGAAGACTCTTATCTCCAGAAGGTGGGAAATTTTCTTTGAAACTTCACCTTTCCCTGTTCTGGAGGAGCAAATGCAGTTCACTCCTCTAGGAAGGGAGGGTTTCCTCAGCTGAACATCTATTTAAATCTGTGGTGTGCAGATGTTCACGGAGACTTTACTGAAATTTCCTTTCTGAGGGACACCAGTGCCATGCTCCTCTGTCTTGCTGTAATTTCTGAGCAACAAGAGTGATGCTGTGAGGGGATGCAAGGCTGGAAACAGAAATACTTCCACAAATGTCACTGGCAGTAGCCTGGTGAAAATACAGGACTAGCACTCACCTGTGCTGCTGGTTTATGGTTGGGTGACTTGGGCATGCCCTGGGTTAAAACTGAAGCTCGCTGGGGCTTCTTTGGTATTGAGGTCTTTCTTGTTTCTTTTGGGTTTGGTGGGGGGTTTTTTGCCCCACAGGACATGAGTAAAAATTCAAAGGTCCAGGCAATTAAAGCCACACACAGAATGGCAGCTAGCAGGCCAGAGCAAGTCAGAGCACTGCTCCCTTCCACTTGGCCATTGCATCATGTCTGAGGGCAATTAGTCAGCAGGAAAATTCTGCTGCGGGTGCCATTCTATCTTTCTTTTTTTTACATGTTGAGGTCTTAATGCACAAGGGATTGAAAATGACTGTTGAAACTGGAATAAAAGAGGAGCTCCTATCTTCCTCTCCAGCTAGTGTTTCTCATTTTTCCCTGCTTTTCCAGATGTGGGAGAACTGGGATTTTCTGCCATTCTAATGGATCCACTGCTGGTCCCAGATCCTAGTCTGGGAATCCTGTGATTCATCAGTGAGCATTTGACCTCTTTGAAGTGCCGTGAGTCACTAAATTATTAATAGCTAAATTTCCTCAAGGCACAGAGAAGTCCCGTATCACCGTAGGTGGAAAGTTCAAGGACAGCATGGACACATTGCCTCTGGCTCTAGTAGGAGTGGAAGGCCCAGGGGAACAGCTCAGTGCTGTTCTCTGCTGGGGTCCCCTGCTTTGGCAGGCTGGGAAAGCTTTGCTTCTCCTCTGAGGAACCAATGCTATCCTCAGGTAGTTTCTCCAGGCTTTATTGGGAGAACTAGCAGGGTTTTATCATGGGAAAGAAGTAGAGCAACAGGAGACTTGCTTCTACCTGCCTGCTGCTCTTTTGCAAAGGGAAGACAGAGAGCCCAAGCACTGACCTTCCTCCTGACAGCATTCCCTAACCACGTACATAGGAAGCTTTCATCCCACGGACACAGAAACCACCTTCCTGTGGGCACTGGGAGAACCTGCCCTGATGGACCTGAAGGTAGTAGATGTGGAAATGGCCCCATCTATTGGCCACAAAACTCATCCGGAGCACAGTGATGTTCAAACCATGCTGAAATCATACAGCACTGCTCATCTACCACTAGAAGACAGCTCTCAGTTTCTCACTTCTCCCATGATTTCTGTGGGCTTCTTGAAGCATGGGCCCATCATCTGCTGGAATGAGCAGATGTACATCTTCAGTGGCTGTTGATTAGCTGCAAGTGTAGAGATAAGTAGCAATTAACCTAAAACAGTCCTTGTCCTTGCCAAGCTGAGTACACTTATGTCAGGCGCTTTTTCTCCTTAAGAAAGCAAGGCTTTGTGATGAGGGAGTGAAATACCACAGAAAGGGAAAAAAAAGGTGACTTTTTTGTACAAGTGAGGAATTCACGCTGCTTGGTCTGCACTAGTCACATTGGAAAAGTTGTGAATCTCTGGGATCTGGGCTCTGGCCAGGTGGGGATAAAGCTACCCTTGTGTTCCTGCTAAGCCAGCAACCTGCAGGATTCCCAAGAAGGAGCATCCTGGGGAATGTCTTTAACCAAAGCTGAGGAGCATAAGCAATTGGGATGGGTAGGGATGCACCTGTTCCCACATGTTGCTCCATGGAGAACCAGTGCCATCTTCTGGCAAATAAGACCTTTACCAACCCAGCAACAGCAGGCAGGATCGCTGGCGGGCCAATGCATAACACCAGATTTGAGGGTCTCTTTGGGCAGGAATGTCTCCAGAAGATGCACTGACATTGTTTGTATTATCACCACACTTAGCCCTGGATTGCAGCTGCGTTTTACTAGGCTGTGTGTGGATGTAGACTAAAAGACTGTCTCTGCCTTAAAGAGCTGGAATTCCACCTCTTTTCCTTGTCCATGCACTATTATGCAATTGCACAATGCTGTGCTAGCTCAGGTTTGGATTTCTTAGAAACGATGCAATGGAGAAAGATAACACAGCCTAACTTTGACTTTCACTATGACCGATATGGGACTAATTGTAATTTCATATAATCATAGAATGGTTTGGGTGGGAAGGGACCTTAAAGACCATCCAGTTCCAACCCCCTACCATGGGCAGGGACACCTTCCACCAGCCCAGGTTTCTCAAAGCCCCATCCAACCTGTCTTTGAACACTTCCAGGGAGGAAGCATCCACAGCTTCTCTGGGCAACCTGTGCCAGTGTCTCACCACCCTCACAGTAAAGAATTTCTTCCTAATTTCAGTTCCATTTTGCTAACCCGCTGAGAACGAACCTGAAATTGTGATCTGAAATGTGGTTTGGAACCATCCTGAAGTAACTCATCTCATGGGATGCTGAGGATGAATAGCTGAGAAACCAATCCCTTAAATCACAGTTCTTCCTAACAGTGGGCCCCTCTTACCCTGCAAAACGCTCTGCTAAGTGAAACTGTTGGATGCACCTTTGCAGCTCAGGTCTAGCTTGAGCCAAAGGGACAACTATAGGAGCTGAAAAAACAATAGGTGCATAAACCTCCCCAATCGCCCTCTCCATGGACAAGACAGCTTTTGCTGAGGATGGGAGCCGGTAGTTGAAAATCCCCAGAGATAGTAGGTATTAAGGACAGTTCAGTGAAATGCATATTCCCTTCTCACCTACTCAAGAAATGCCAAACCAATGGACAATGAAATGCCTTCTCCAGCTGCAACCCTAAATTAGCTTCATGTGTACCTACACATAGGCTTAACGACTTTATCTGACGCTGACTCGCCATCTCCTTCCCCACGTCCCCTTGCAATTGCCCCTCAGGAAGCCGGGAAAAGGTTTTCCAGGAGCTGAGAGCTGTTTATGGTCACTAGATGGCAGTGACTGTTTACATTTGGCAGCTGTTGACAGGTGAGGGCCAGCTAAGGCTGAGAAGAAATCCGTGTCACTTGGAACGAAGATTCTCAGCGAGGACACCTTAGCGGGCTGTGGGGACAGATGCTGCCTGGTAGCCCACCTGGAGAAGCTACCTAGTGAAACAGCGAAGCTCCTTCTCCAGCTTTCTTTTTAATTCTGGATCAATGTGTCACAGTAAGTCAGAACGGGGGGGCTTTTCACTCCTTCCTCACCTCTGGCCATGCATACCACCAGGAGAAGCAATAGCTTCAGACTGCTGCCCACTTAGTGCTACGATCTGGATGGGCTCAGCTTTGCATCGGTACAGGACACAGGAATCCTGACAGACATTTAGATCTGTAGTTCCACAGGCTCTGACTGCAGATGGCATAGAGTGGTCTGAGCTCGTTCAGGCTCTCTGTGGCACAGGAGACACGGGGCTCAACCCCATCCCTGAACAATGTTGGTTCCTTGGGACATATGGGTTCAAATCCGCTTCACAGAGTTCTGACCACTTGGCGGGCGTCTCACCAGTGCAGGAATTGCATGCAAAGCTATGGAGTGCAGTATGGTTGATGCTGCCCAAAGCCCATCCTGGGAATCTTCCAATCATTGTCTTACACTAACAGCAAGGGAGGTAGCAGAGTACTTTGCTAGTGACTCCTTTTGTCCCCTGTAAATCCTGTATTTGTAGTCACATTCAGGACATACTTGTGGCTACGAGTTTGGGAACCATTGTCTAAAAGGTTGCAGTGCCGTTCTGGACACTGCATGCGAGATGCTCCTACACTTCTGGAGCCTGTAAGTGTAAGTTTTGCCATAAATCATTCACCAGTGGAACTTCCTGCTGCAAGATACTGAAGCAAGGCAGTTACCAATAATTTATTTTGACAGCAAAATGGATTACACATTTCTCCTCACTACAAAAGCACAAGAGATATAACAGAAATTAAAAAAAAAAAAAAGGAAAGAAAATTAACATTGTGACAAGGTAAGAAGCATTCCTATCCCAGGGCAGAACTCAATCCATTACTTCCATCTGTGAGCAGTGTCCCACAAGACCATTCCTGAGGAGAGCTCTTAATTGGGCACTTTGTCAATGGCTAGTAAGTGAGGTAGACAACTAATCTGATCAATTATGGTTGACCCAAGGGTTGCATTCTTGCCAACTATATTTATCTGCTGAGGCAGAAAAGATGATGTAAGAAAATCTTTGAGAATCTGGGCCTCAGGACATGGAGGAACCTATCTCTCCTTGGTTAACCACCACTCTGACATTTTGAAGACCTGAGATGCTGAAGGCACATCTGAACACGATGCTTTGCCTTTGTGTTTGAATACAGAGCATCGGTGGAGCCTGGACTTGTCCTCTCCTGAGTTTTACCTTGGCTTGGTGTCTGGCTCAGGTCTTTCCAGCTCTACAAGGGATGAGTTTCCTCTGTGACCTCAAGTGTGCATCCCTCGAGTGTCTCTGACAATGCAAGAAACTGGGAGAACAGAAGATATTGTCCACTGTGTTGTCTGAAGCATACTAGGGAATGGAGAGAAGGCAGGGGAAGGAAGGGGTCCGCTGCCTATCAGAGAGCACTGCCCTCTCTTCTGCCAGGGCAGCACATGAGCACGGCAAGGCCGTGGTGGTGGCTGACGCCATACAGTCAACCCTGGGAAAGGAAAAGAATATCTTAAAAATACACTTTTTGTGACAATTGTAGAGCATACATCCAATTCGCCAATTTTTCTTCAAAAGCGCGAGGCAGGGTTTTAAAGAATCATCAGAATCCAAACAGCTATTGCAAAAAACACCCCTAATCTGTCCCACAGAGTAAGGCTGTCATGGTGGTCACGACTGTAAGGGCCTACCCTAACAACAATGAGAAAATTTGGGTTTTGAGCAAGATATGTCTCAAGGTGCAACAAACAATGGTGCATTTTCCTGTCCATCTGACCAAGGAATAAAATTCTTAAAAACAAAACAAAAAAGAGATCAGCTGATTTGGTTTTGTTGATTTTCTAACTGAATAATAGGTTGAGATGGCTGGAGGTATTGTTTTAGTCTGATTTTTTGCGGGTGGTCAGTTCCATAAGCTTTTAATGGAAGCTGAGATGAGACCTCTCTTAGACTACAGGCCAGATGGGCATAGCACAGTGGGTGCTCATCTGGGATGGACGTTTTTATTTTTATGTGTAATATCCCTTAGCAGTCTACAATTATCCCTTGTAGTCAGTGAATGCTCATGTACCAGCACAATGAGTATGGAGGGAAGAAAAAACCATTTATTTGCACCTCTGTTTAATCTCTGTCTGTGATCAAGTACCATCACTTTGAGAGCTACAAAGCAACCTTGCAAATGCTAGAAACTAGGTCCAGTGCAAGCCGAGGTTAAAAATCCTCAAGGCACCTCTAGCAAGGCCCGAAACAGAGACTCCAAGCCATCCTGGTGGTGTTACTACAACACTTTTCCAAAACATAATCTGGAATTATTTGATTTATCATTTCTTCTTTTTTTTTAGTTGAATCCTGCTAAATGTCTGTGCTGCCTTGTGGCAGTGAGTTCTTCAGTTTAATCATTAGCTACATATCTAAAACTATCTGCTTTTACTGGTTTTAATTTTGTTGCTTTTAATTCCATTGGGCTGGTATAATGGGTCAGAACAAATTGTAACTTCTTGACTGATTTCTATACTGTTCATTATGTTGTACATCTCTTACTCAGCACCTCTTGGCAATGAAACCTTGATATTTTTAATCTGCTCCTCTTCTGTCTTTCTCTGCCTGTTTTTTTCTGTTTTGACAGAGCGTGACTGGAGCTGAATGTGGTTTTCATGTTTAGGCAATCTCATGAGGTACTCCCGGCATTATTCCCAATTTCTTCCTAGACATATTCTAACTCGTTTTCTTTTTTTCTTTTTTTTTTTTTTTAATAATCATTCCTACACAGGGAGCTGTCCATTGAGGACAACAGCTTTTTTCAGAGTGGTGGCAGTATGTGGAGAAGCCCTCCGTGGTAACCATCAACCTAGGTTCTTCAAAGGCAACATCACCTGCTACCTGGATGGGATGCTATCAATCCTTGCCCAATGCTAATCAACGCCTGATTGCCCTAAACCATCACTAGGTTTTTTACCATTTTTTTGCCATACCTATAACCTATCTTTTAACCAGTAGGTTTGACTTGGGTGATTCCTTCTTCCTCCACCTACTTTAACAGGAACCAGCATTTTCCCTCCTGTCCACATGCTTTTACCTCTCCTTTTCCCTATTCTTCCCATGTCTTCATCTTTCCATCTCCCTCAACAGAGTTCATTATTTTCTTTCTGGTTTTGCTATTATTTTCTTACGGACAGCTGCTGATTTCTCCGTGAGCTGCGCTCCCTCTGGACTCTGAGAAATCTATCCTGTATTTCATAGTCCATGGTGTTGCAGTAATCCCCAGTCTAATGGAGGTGGCAGGCTGCCGTTTTACATCCAAGATGATGCAGAAAGCTTGAAAATGCTTGAGAAGATTTTTTTTCACCTTTCATTGGATGTTGTCCATGGTCCCAGGGAGATGTGGTGTTGTATCTGTTTAGGGATGCCATTGGTGGTTAACTGCAGAGACTGAGCAACGATGGTCCTACTTCATCATGTTGTCCCTGATGGGCAACAGCACTGAGAAGGGTTATCAGTAAACCCTAAAATGTTGAGTTTAAAGTAGGTTCAAAGGGTGTGCTGTGGTGTTTGATGGTGCAAAGTTCATGAGATTATATTTCCTTCAACCATCCAGGGCAACGCTAGATTTCTCAACCCATACAGGTCCAAGAGACTGCTCACTTCTTGCAAACCCTATACTGGAATAAGAGACAGATTTTGATCTTCTCTTGTCAACTACCGCTCCCTTGAAAAGCTGCCAGTGCCCTTTCTTTGTCTGTAACCTTACACTGAGAAACACCCTCCATAGCTTTAAACAAGGTCATTGGGGCCTTTGCTTTAGGGCATTTTCCAACTGTTTAACTGAGATGAGAACTTCCTTCTGTCGACCCTCCTAAAACTCACTGTCCCTTGTAACCAAGGGAGCTCCAGAGTTTGCCATGTTCAAAACTACGCAGGAAGTGTCAGGCAGGCTTTGGATGCGGAGGTGGCAGTTTGGTCACCATGGCTTTTTGTCCTCTCCCACCAGCAGCTTCCCTTAACTAGCCAGACCAAGTCGGTGGCAACTTGTTCAAATTGCCCCTCACCCCCAGCTCTTCAAAAGAGTGACAAGGAGATGTTAGAATTGTAAGGAAATTGTGGACACTACATGCAAATAGAACTTTCTTCAAAAAGAATAATGTTTCCAAAAATGTGTTATTTATGACCAGTCTTGCCTACCCCATCTGAGCATACCTATCACTTTCATGCACTACTTCCCCAAATGTCTGTGTCTCCCAATGAAGTTACCAAATATCTCAATGTTCGATAGGTATTATGGGTTTTCTTCTAAACACACCAGCTTCTGGAGTCATTTTATTCTGTGCAAATATGCGTCAAGTTCCATGGTGTGCAAAATATTTCAGAAACCATCTTCCTCATCGATTTTAAAAGTTCAGAAACTAGAAAGTAACTCATGACTCCAAATATGTTTGATTCCTTAAGACCGTTTGGGTTCTGGGAGAAGGAAACAGAGGCAGAAAGAACTGACTCCTGGTGCCTGGAGTGCCAATGGTTTATTGCTCGATGTCTTCTGAATTTGCAGGTTCAGACTTGGCAGATTTAGTTCTGAGGAGTCCACTGAGGGAGAGAGAAGACGAGAGGATGAGGAAGCATTTCAAGAGAGGACTCAGCAGCCGTGAACTATCTGCAGGGCTTTCCTAGCAGGTGGCTGAATATCTCATTCCTCTCCAGTGCAGGCAGTATTGCCACAATGGCCCGGGAATGGGAGTAGAGCAGTCCCTTTTCTGGGAAATGCAGGGTTAGGAAATGATGGACCAAATCTTTGCAGGAGAGCCAGGACTTTTGAACTGACCTGAATACGCCTAACACTGTGAATTTGCTACCTACNTTTTTTTTTTTTTTTAATAATCATTCCTACACAGGGAGCTGTCCATTGAGGACAACAGCTTTTTTCAGAGTGGTGGCAGTATGTGGAGAAGCCCTCCGTGGTAACCATCAACCTAGGTTCTTCAAAGGCAACATCACCTGCTACCTGGATGGGATGCTATCAATCCTTGCCCAATGCTAATCAACGCCTGATTGCCCTAAACCATCACTAGGTTTTTTACCATTTTTTTGCCATACCTATAACCTATCTTTTAACCAGTAGGTTTGACTTGGGTGATTCCTTCTTCCTCCACCTACTTTAACAGGAACCAGCATTTTCCCTCCTGTCCACATGATTTTACCTCTCCTTTTCCCTATTCTTCCCATGTCTTCATCTTTCCATCTCCCTCAACAGAGTTCATTATTTTCTTTCTGGTTTTGCTATTATTTTCTTACGGACAGCTGCTGATTTCTCCGTGAGCTGCGCTCCCTCTGGACTCTGAGAAATCTATCCTGTATTTCATAGTCCATGGTGTTGCAGTAATCCCCAGTCTAATGGAGGTGGCAGGCTGCCGTTTTACATCCAAGATGATGCAGAAAGCTTGAAAATGCTTGAGAAGCTTTTTTTTCACCTTTCATTGGATGTTGTCCATGGTCCCAGGGAGATGTGGTGTTGTATCTGTTTAGGGATGCCATTGGTGGTTAACTGCAGAGACTGAGCAACGATGGTCCTACTTCATCATGTTGTCCCTGATGGGCAACAGCACTGAGAAGGGTTATCAGTAAACCCTAAAATGTTGAGTTTAAAGTAGGTTCAAAGGGTGTGCTGTGGTGTTTGATGGTGCAAAGTTCATGAGATTATATTTCCTTCAACCATCCAGGGCAACGCTAGATTTCTCAACCCATACAGGTCCAAGAGACTGCTCACTTCTTGCAAACCCTATACTGGAATAAGAGACAGATTTTAATCTTCTCTTGTCAACTACCGCTCCCTTGAAAAGCTGCCAGTGCCCTTTCTTTGTCTGTAACCTTACACTGAGAAATATCCTCCTTAGCTTTAAACAAGGTCATTGGGGCCTTTGCTTTAGGGCATTTTCCAACTGTTTAACTGAGATGAGAACTTCCTTCTGTCGACCCTCCTAAAACTCACTGTCCCTTGTAACCAAGGGAGCTCCAGAGTTTGCCATGTTCAAAACTACGCAGGAAGTGTCAGGCAGGCTTTGGATGCGGAGGTGGCAGTTTGGTCACCATGGCTTTTTGTCCTCTCCCACCAGCAGCTTCCCTTAACTAGCCAGACCAAGTCGGTGGGAACTTGTTCAAATTGCCCCTCACCCCCAGCTCTTCAGAAGAGTGACAAGGAGATGTTAGAATTGTAAGGAAATTGTGGACACTACATGCAAATAGAACTTTCTTCAAAAAGAATAATGTTTCCAAAAATGTGTTATTTATGACCAGTCTTGCCTACCCCATCTGAGCATACCTATCACTTTCATGCACTACTTCCCCAAATGTCTGTGTCTCCCAATGAAGTTACCAAATATCTCAATGTTCGATAGGTATTATGGGTTTTCTTCTAAACACACCAGCTTCTGGAGTCATTTTATTCTGTGCAAATATGCGTCAAGTTCCATGGTGTGCAAAATATTTCAGAAACCATCTTCCTCATCGATTTTAAAAGTTCAGAAACTAGAAAGTAACTCATGACTCCAAATATGTTTGATTCCTTAAGACCGTTTGGGTTCTGGGAGAAGGAAACAGAGGCAGAAAGAACTGACTCCTGGTGCCTGGAGTGCCAATGGTTTATTGCTCGATGTCTTCTGAATTTGCAGGTTCAGACTTGGCAGATTTAGTTCTGAGGAGTCCACTGAGGGAGAGAGAAGACGAGAGGATGAGGAAGCATTTCAAGAGAGGACTCAGCAGCCGTGAACTATCTGCAGGGCTTTCCTAGCAGGTGGCTGAATATCTCATTCCTCTCCAGTGCAGGCAGTATTGCCACAATGGCCCGGGAATGGGAGTAGAGCAGTCCCTTTTCTGGGAAATGCAGGGTTAGGAAATGATGGACCAAATCTTTGCAGGAGAGCCAGGACTTTTGAACTGACCTGAATACGCCTAACACTGTGAATTTGCTACCTACCACAGGGCTGTGGCCACAAGGTACCTCTCCCTTCTGATCCACTGGTCCCTGGGAAGTTCTGCCTGGAGCCCATAAGTCAGGGCCATGAGGAACCGATTGGAGCTCAAAAACTGCCTAAAAGAGGAATAATGTATGCAGTGGGCCCCACTGCAGGTTCCAGGGTTTGACACTTGTCTTAATAGGTAAAGGCATTTTCCAGACACTGGACCAGCTCACCCCTTGTGTGACACAGGCAGGGCAATGGCGTATGGGTGATCCAATGCCCTGTGAAGACCTAAGCACTTTTTCTACCTGACATGGTTGCAGAGAAAGAGTATAACCCTTTTTTCTTGGGGGAAAAAAAAAAAATGAGTTGCACAGCTGCCAACGGGGCCAAGCCCTGCAGATTTTACTCCCTTCTTCCTCCATGGAGCCAATGGGATTTCTGGGTAGGATTGAAGCCAAGTAGGGCTGCTAGGAGGCAAAGTTCTTCCAGACCTATGATTTCCTTGCGATTCCCATGAAAAAAAACAATTCGAGCAGAGCCCAGCTCTGCTCTCTTGCAGAATCCAGCCAAATACAACCCACATTAAGGGAGTTGCCCTACATTCATATTGAAAAACGGGTGCTTGCCAACGTTATGTGCGTTAAACTTCTTGTTTTAAACTCCTGAGCACTGGCCTGGGGAAAGGATTGTGTTGAGGAATATGTTCATACAGTGCCTGGCACTGGGGGGTTCTGGCTCATGACTGGGGTTTGTAAGCAGCTCCTGCAAGACTTGTAAAGCGCTGTAATGCATTTGAATTCTGGTTTCCTTGGGAAACTTGGTTTAGCTGATTATGTTGTGCGTCTCTATCAGCTAGTTTCCTCCCCTCCAACTTCTGAACCCCTTGGCCAATTCCAGCCCAATTTGGCAGAAAGATAAAAGTTTCAGAGAGATTAAGGTGTATGAAAATAAGTGTACAAGTAGGGAAGAAAGACCTCATTACTCTGCTTCCCTCCTTTCCCCCTGGGAGAAAAGGGCTGCAATGTGAGCTCAACCTTTATTAAGCACCAGAGAGCCTACATAGGAAGAAGGAAGGTACAGGGGACGCTGAGCATCATGAGCATCATTTTCTACTGAACTACTTGCTGCTTAAGACACTTTGCTTCATGCATAGGGCTTGGAAACAACCTTTTACAGCAATGTGAAGAATGGGAAGATCTGGGCTTAATTTTGGTCCTGCAAACCTGAGGTTGAGAGCAAACTGCACTGATGCAGCCCCTGCTTTTGCTCCATCACCATACTCCAAATACCCTGGCAGGTGTCTCTTGGGTCCATAGAGCACCCAACATACATCAGTCACTCTGTCTGGGTGCACAGCCCTTCCTCAAAGCATCCCGTGGTCTTTGCAGACCTATGCACCGATCTTCACCGTTGCTTACACCAGAGCAAGATGGGTGCAAATAACATCATAGAATCATAGAATCACAGAATCATAGAATCATAGAATGGTAGGGGTTGGAAGGGACCTCTAGAGATCATCTAGTCCAACCCCCCTGCTAAAGCAGGTTAGCCTAGAGCAGGTTGCACAGGAATGCATCCAGGCGGGTTTTGAATATCTCCAGAGAAGGAGACTCCACAACCTCTCTGGGCAGCCTGTGCCAGTGCTCTGTCACCCTCACAGTAAAGAAGTTCCTCCTCATGTTCAGGTGGAACTGCCTGTGTTCCAGTTTGTGCATTTTGTCCTGTTTTGGCACGTGGACCTGGATGCTGGGCGAGAAACCATCTGCAGGTGTCACTCCTGCACGTGAAGTAAATACGTTGGAAGAAAGTCTGGGACAGGTGGCCACCCAGCAACTACATTAAGACATCATAACTTTGACTAATTTGTAAACAGGCTGAAAGAACATCCACCCTCCCTGGAAGGGGGAGAAGTGTCTCTTTAAACCCTGGGGATATGACCTCTTGTCCTCTCTGTTTACAAGAGGGAGGGGAAGGGGGTAAAAAAAAAAGACAAAAAAAAAAGGAGAGAGAAAGGGAGAGAAAGTCAGACTTGTTGCCGTGTTAAAACCTCCCCCCCACCATCAGCTTTTGTGATTAAAATGGTAAGGGACACTCTGAAGAGCCTGGTTTTCTCTCTTTGTCATTCAGCCTTTGCAAGGCAGAGCTCCTTTCTGTTTATTTATCAGCTTGGATCCCTTGTCAACACCTCACTTGACTGAGGTTTTAGCACCTTGGTGGGGTTTTGGAGATTTTGTGGTTCTGGTTTGTTTTTTTTTTTAACTCTCTCAGCCAAATCTGTCCTTTTCCTCCCCTGAGTGATCTTTTCCTCCCATTACTTTTGCAAGAACACATCTTCTCTCGGCGTGAGAGCATCCTACAGAACACACCAGACAATCCCCCATCCAGCCCTGTCCAGTCCTTACCGGTGAGAGTGATTTTTTGGTAAGGATGAGAGATGTCATTGCTTATTTCATTATTTCCCACTGCATGGCAAAGCTCTGGCCCAGCTCATCAGCCCCGCCATGTTCCACTCTCGCACACCGCGGAGGGCTGGTACCCAATGCAACACGTCATGACAGCATTGCCGTCGTGATGTTTCATATTAAGCTGTTTTAAAATAAGCCCGATGACAAACAATCAAATAATCTAAAAAAAAATCTTGATGTTCTGTACTTTTAAAACACGTTTTAAAAGGGTATGGAGACCTCGACCAGGGCACTATTGCAGTACTAGACAGTAACAGCAGTGACAGTCTTGCAGATGCTCCTATGCTTTCAAATTGTACCCTAGGATCTTAGTTACTCATTTTAATGTATCTTGATTAGCTTGCTCTGTGGCTGAAGAGAAGATGCTCCAGTCTGGGTGGTTTTTCAGTCCAGTGCTTGTCAACAGCATAGAGTAATCCCCATTTAAAATGCGTATTGATTCGCGAGCACAAGACTGAATCCCAAGATTTGTCTCGAGCGATAGTATCACTTGGGTTTCAAAGAGGGGTGTGAAAAGTGAATTCATAAAGGGATGACAGTCTGGTTTCAATTTTAATTTTTTCCTTTTGTTTGCACCTGCAGCAGGAGTGTGGTTAGCTCCTTGAAAAGGGATTACTTGAATTGTGTGTTAGAATGGGATTAGAAAATGTCAACATTAGTGCATCATTAATGATTTAATAAACAACTGTTTCTGTCATTGATATTTCTGTCTCACAAACACTTGGTTTTCCTCTCTTTTTTTCTTAATGTAATATATACCCCCAAAAATATCACTTCTATAAAGGGAAATTGGATGGAGCAGAGTAAAGAAATTAGAATTTTAAAGTCAGTCCTTATTCTGAATGTGAATTTGGAGGGAATCTTCCCCAAAATCCCTATTCTGCCCCTGTGGTTTCCTTCTGAGACCAGCAATATTGCATTTGTAGTAATGCTCATTGCAGTACTGACCATTAATGCTGAGACCCACCTTACTTGACTTTAGCTTTCAGTATTCAAGCACATAGGTGAAGGTAGATGTCTAGGCAGTAGTTAATGAAAGGGCGGCAGAGAACAAGGACCCCCAAAGGACATTTTATTCCACCCATCAAAGGCTTTTCACTTCCAAGGACATGATCTCCCTTTGGGTATGTACCCTTAACAAGCTGTCCTCCACCTTTTAGATGCTGAGACTTGGCAAGACAGATGTCTCCAGAAAGGGATGCAGGATTTGCCCCCAGGAACTAAAAATACCGTAGCCTAAAATGTTTCTCTCAAAGAAAGTGGGCGATTATTGTTACTCTCTTGTAGAGATTTCATTGTCCTCAGTTATAAGCACCTAAGCCTGCATTGTCCTATGAATGGTTATTTGTATACTTAATAGCAGTTTAGAGATTATCAGCTTCCACTGCTGATTAATAAATTTTTAATCTGAATCTGGCCTAGAGAACTTCCACATAAACAAACACGCATTACACACAGAGGGCTCAGGTTATGTATACATTTATTGAATTGGAGTCCTTTGGGGAAAACAGATTCTTTAGTTCCTATTTTGGGTTATATCCTATATGAATCTGGACTTCTCAATGTGCCAGAAAAGCAGGCGTGCTCCTTATGTATTCAGGGAGTTAAGTTTGCCTTCAAAATAAATTGGTTTTCTCCAAATCTCAGTCCTGTGAGGAAGATCCCAATTTACCCTTCGCAGCACTCATTTGTCAGAGGATGGTCTCCACCCAGCAACGGCAACAACCAGGCAACTCCTGGTGGAGACCACCTCGAAGGGTCTTCCTCACCATCAGCAAATGGACCTATGGAGCAGAGTACTGATGCCTCTTGACACAACCCCGAGAGGCTGCGAGAGGCTCTGGAGAAGATGGTTGAAGGTGACCAATTCAGTGGGTTTAGGAGGAAGAGGCAATGAAAGGAAATGTTTATCTGAACACAGACATGGCACTGATTTCTTGGCTGCTGCTGCTGTCTAGTAAAACTGGATACACATGTTTGGTTCCCTTCTGTTGTCATTTATTAGGGGAGATTTGAATGAAGCTCATGATATTTCTAATTGCCAACATCAGTCTCAGCAGGTATTTTGCCTGCCTGTGTACCTACTCTTCACCAGGGCAGAAGGCTGGGGCCAAGGATGCTGGTGTGCCCACCTACCCTGTGCCATTGAGTGTGCAGATCATAGAATCATAGAATGGTAGGGGTTGGAAGGGACCTCTAGAGATCATCTAGTCCAACCCCGATCATCTAGTCCAACCCCAAGATGACAAGGAAATAGCTGCACAGCGGCACTGCCCAGAGCACTGATTCCTCCTGAGCACGCATGGAGGAGGCGAGGGAAGAGGTAGCACCCACAGTTCATCCTCCCACCTTCCAAGGAAAGACCCTACCATCCTTCTGCCCACCAAGCCTCCCTGATATCCCACCAGCGACATAGAGACAAGCCCCTTCCCCATCCTGGGCTCTGCCAACAATTCTGCAGTGGGAAAATGGAACCAGAGCCCTGGTGCTGCAAATCCCTGTGCACTGGCTCTATTTTTACTCCGTTGTTTTTTCTCTCCCAGTTTGTTCTCCTGCAGTACCACTAGGTGGGCCAAAGCTACACCGGTGAGAGTCCTACCTCTCTTGAAGAAGACAGACAAAGGCAGGTGCCTGCCCGATCCCTGCTGGCCAGTGGACAACCAGCTGATGGGCAGGAGACTGGAGGGAAGAAACAGGGAAAAGTGTCAGAAAGCCCCAAGTTTCACCTTGAGTCTTGCTGCCATTCAAGCCCCTCCTGTCCTAAAGAAGCGACCATCTCAGGGAGAGCAATCCAGCTAGGACATGACGTATGCCAGTGAAGTCGCTTGCACAAAGTCACATCACAGACTGGTGGCAAAGGCAAGATCAGAGCCCCCACCATCAGGTCAAGACCTGGCCTTACCACCTACTGCCTTTCTAAAGCGGCTCATTGATGGCCAAGACATGCTCTTCAGAGTCTGATATGGAAGAAACTGAGTCAGCATCAGTGCCTGCAGGTAATAACTGGAACAAACAATATGAGAGAGGGACGCTCCTCAAAATAACTTTTTTTTCTCCCAAGGTGAGGTGACAGAAGGTCCTGTACATGTAAGTCTAAAGGAAAGGATCATTACCCATGGCAGATCAGTTCTTCTCTGCAAAAGGTCTGGCACATTGCAGTGCAGCTCTTTGGGTGCTGTGCCTCAACTGAAAGCCATGCCACGTATCTAATTCTTCCTACCCTTCTGGGGACATATCAGTACTGGATCTTATTCTTTCAGCCGTCCTCCATTTCTCTTAAAGAAACGCTTTGATGGGAATCCAGGGGCAGCCAAAATCCCAGTCTGCCACTGGCATAGAATAACCTGGGCATAGAATAACCTGGGCAGAAAGCAGCCATAGCCAAAGGTGGCAGTGTCAAATACATACTGTTCCCTTGCAGTTGAGGACATCTCCTTGCAACCTAGAGAGCTGAGAAACCCACCCTGAATGTGGTCCTGATTTGTTCATTGTTATCAGCGCCTCTTGAAAGGTCAGAGAAGAGGCAATGGCCTGTAGGCATCTCACCTAACTTCAATTATCTGAAGATTAGGCACCAAACCTAAGCTAGATCCCAAACAAAGAGAAATGCAACTCCAAAAGTAATCCACCCCACCTACCATAGACTAGTGTCTACAGTGGACTGAGTTGCTCAAGTCTCCACTGCATCTTTGACCACAGAGGTGGTCAACGTTATGTGAGTAGGATTCAGACAGTTGTAGTCAGGCAAGGTGAAACCCATGCTATTGGTGTATTTACTTGGCACGTTTCTAAAACCCTCTCCATCTCCATCATTGGACCAACCTCCACTTCTGGACAGCAGTGACCTTTCTATGGTAAAACCAGCTGGTCACAGAGAGACCTGTCTTGAAGACAGGACATGAATTTAGAAGCAAAATCCATATTTTCACCTATTCTGCCACTGAATCACATCACGGCCCAGTCGTTACCCATCTTCTGTCTCGTTGTCCGCATCTGATGAGATCAGTATTATCCTACCTTGTCACTACTTGTGGCGATGTGACTTCTGGTCAAGATGTATGGATGATACAGGTGACACGGATCTCAGTCTTCAGGAACCTTAAAAGTCACAGAAGCAAAATGGAAGATGGAAGCAGAATGACATGCCACAAGTCAACAGGCCCATGCCAAAGCCAGACCTCCAGCAACACGGCACCCAGGCATCCAACATCCCAGCATTTATATGGTATTTTCCGAGCATCACTGGAGGGAGGAGGTTTAGTGCTCACAGCATGTTTTGATATCTGGGTCTCCAGATATCTGTAGTAATTCCTACGTGCTATTGAGGTTCCTCACAAGGGCTGACTTTAGGCAAGGTGGGTTACAAAGCTGTCTGGTGAGGTTTTACTGGTGCCATCGTTGTCGCAATGTGCTGCAGCTTGGGCTTATTGCCATGGAAGGAAAAATAGGCTGTGGCTTTCCTACACTGCCATGGTGGCTATGCCTAACTATGGAGACTACTGTGTCCAGAAAGTCATGTGTGGGGCAGACAGTCAGTAAATTGCAAATGAGGAAGATTAACTGTCTTCCAGCAAGAACTCGTTCGAGTTGCAATTTGCAAAAGCAGCTAATGATTCAGATTTTACTAGTGGACATTCAAATATTAAAGCAGAAAGGGCTAGAATGTACTTCTGTCCTCCACCAAAAATAAGCAAAACCTTCTCCCCTGCAAGGAGCCTTCCCTGGCTCTGTGTTTGCTCTCAGTGAGGATGATCTTCCCATCCTGCAGCCATAACAAATCTTCCCCATGTAGGGTAGAGGGGGAAGGAGAGCAAGCGAGTGACACAAAGAGTATTTGAGAAGTGTGACAAATTGCGTTCCACCAGTCTGTCCGCCTTCCTGTCTGCCTGGATCCTTCCAAACCTCCTCCTCTTGCCCCTGATCTCTTTACACAGACGGCTCTGGGGTGGAAGCGCCCTGGACCTGCCTTTTTTGAACACGGCTGAACGCAGCTGTTGCCTCCTGTGACTAACTGCACCATGCAGCAGTCATGTTTCTAAATCCAGCTCTATTTGCACACTCAAGTGGGCCCTGAAGATGCCAGCTGGGCCATCCCCATGAGTAAGCAAGATAGGACCAGCTTGCTATGCCTTCATGAAACATTCCAACCCCGTGATGACAAGGCCTGCTCAGTGTCCTCCCATCCCCTTTTCCCCATAACTGAAGCTATCCACCTTTCGCAGCAGGCTTATGGGGGCTAAGGAATTTGCCCCACAGCTGTGAACATGGCCAAGACTTTATTCTCCCTTTTGACAGTCATGGTGATGGACCTTCACCTCCGGGGGAAGTCACGAAACAAAACTGGTGTTTACTTTGCTGGCGTAAGGATGGACACTGTGGAAAATCTGTGCAAGGCAGGTTGCAGCTCCACCAGGACGGAGACTTGGTGTCTACCACAGACGATTCACAGCTCTGGGACCTGGACTTCCCTCAGAACTTCTCCCTCGGCACTGATGAGGAATGCCAAGAGTGAAGAAACTAAAGCCACACTGCTGTCACCCCACCGAGGGCCAGATCCTGCCCATTGCGAAGCGTATGTCTGAATGCACGTCCAAATATTTGGGAGAGGGATGGAAACCAATGGATCAGCAAGGATGAGCCCAGCCAGGTTTCGACATCAGGCCCTGACACCAACTGTTGGGAGAAAATGCTGGAGATTTGGGCAGCCAAATGCCAGCAGTCTCATATCCTCAAAGCCCGTGGTAGTGTTTTAAATGACTCTAATGGACTGCAAAATCTGGCCCTTAAAGGGTTCAAAGGTAAGGTTGATCATGGATAACTAACCTACAGTAGTGCTCCTAGTGATGGCAATAGCTGTTATACACCCGACTACCTTTTTATCAGTTAATTAAAAGTGGTTAGCATCAGAGTAAGCAGCAATGCTGAATGCTGAAGAAATCAATACGATCCCTCTTGCGTGTGTGCGTGCATGTGTGTGTGTGTGCGCGCCTATGACAAAGTGGATTATCTCTACCCTCACCAAATAGCAGCTGCAAAGCAAAGAGGAAAAGGGAGAGTGGCTGAATTTGTACCTTCAGGTAAAGTTGCCTGGTGCTTCCTGGTGGGAGGGGCAGAGGCTTTGGGGGATGTTTAAATCTCTCCCCAGGAACAAAAGGAAGGGAGATTAGCTCTGCCCCTGGAAGGGATGTGTGTGCTGCCCCTTCCTCCCGCACCGTCCCCAGTTTGCCGGGACCCCCGCTCCCCGGCGGGCGCTGGTGGCTCGGGGTCTGTGCGTCTGGGGGCGTGTGTGTGTGTTCCAGTCTGCAGTGTGAGCAATTTCACTTGAAAAGACAGAGAAATCCCCTCCTTTGAAAGTCTCAGCGTTTGGTTCTTTCCAGTAATGCTATAATTGGAAGGGATTTTCTCTAATACAGAGGGAAAGTCCTTAAGATGATTTTTCACACACCACCAGCCTCCTCATTTTCCTCGTCCTACCTTATGCGATAAAACTCCCTTCTCCCTCTCCAGCCTTTTTGGCTCCTCTGGGGTGGGGGACCTGCTGACGGAGGTGTGTGGGGGGGGTGGATTTAATCCACTCCATACAATCACAGCGTCGACACCACTGGGATTTGCCGGGAAAGCCGGAGAGTGCATCCGTTCCTTCTCTGGAAGCAAGCGAGAAGCTGCTCAGATCAACTCGAGCTTGGCTACACGGGGCGATTAGATCTCGGAGCACTTGCCAGAGCTCACATTTGCAATCACTTGTCATCCAGCCCTAAAGAAAATAATCAGGGCCCGACCCCTGCCAAATTCCCGATGATTTAAATATCCCCGAATGAACTGCATTTCTAGTGTAATTTCACTAGAATGAATATATCTCTCCATCTAGCTAAACACAAGCATATCTTTATATATATGCATATAAAGCTCTGTGCATGTAAATAGAAATATTCCCTACTAAGGGAAAATATATGTGCGATTCTTAATGAGAAAGAAAATGCCTTTTGATTTGAGCTAACGCAAGGTTGCAAGCCTTCCTCCAACAAAGTCATTAAAAATTGTACCTCTCTGTTCCGTGCGAGCCACAGAAATGTTCTGATTCGTAGATAAAATAAAATGAAGTCAAATAAATAAAGAAAATCGCGTGCAGATCGCTCTGCTAAAAAGAAAAAAAAAAAAACAAACCACAAAAAATGGCAAAAAAGCCAACAGGCAGCAGCTACAACCCTCCTCCCCCTCCAAAAAAAGTCATGTAAAAAGGAATCATCCTTGCTGTTCCAGGGAGAAAATATCTCCTCGCTCATCCAGTGCCTCTATCCTCTCGCTGTCGCCTCTCCAGCGCCCTTCCAAATGACCCAGGGCAAGGGGAAAGCCTGTCAGCTGGGTGACACTTGCTCACGGACACAGCAAGCTTTAAGCAATATGTTCCGGAGGAGCAGCAAATCTAACGGCGTACCCAGTCTCGAGGAGCTACATCTTTCTAAGAATACCGGCAATGATTTTTTGTTTTGCTTTTCTCTTCTTATATCCGCCCCACCGAAAAACCCGCCTGTTTTCGGAACCACGCGACGCCACCCCAACTCGCCCCCCGCCACCACCCCTGAAAGGAGAGAAATTGTTACAATATGTAGAGAAAGAAATTAAAAAAGAGATCAATTACTAGTGCCCTGGGGGGTGGATCTGGTGGATGAAGTCGTTTGCAGCGGCGCCTTCGCAAAGTCCGGAGCTGGGACTCCTGTAAATTGGGATGATCTGGATGAGCCTTGTTGAGATTTGCATGGGAGAAGTTGGATTTCTTAGCCGATGTCTTCAGTGGAGCTCGTGGCTATCTGGCTGGTTGGAAGGGGTGTGCGTGTCTGGGGGGGTGTGCGTGTCTGTGTGTGTGCGTGCATGTCTGGGTGGAAATCCTCTTTTTTTTTTTTAAATGAAAAAAAGGAAGGGGGGGGGGGGGGGGCAGAATAAGAACCAGCAGAAAGTTTCTAGAAAGTTAGTTCAAATGCATCCCTGCTGTCACCGTGAGGAAACGGAGATTTGAGAAGAAGACGGAATGGCAGGAAGGAGCAAATCGAGGAAAATAATAATTTAAAAAAAAAAAAACCGACTACCAAAACTTCACACTTCCCCCCCACCTTTTTTTTTTTTTTTTTTTTTTTTTTTTTTTTT
>VZSC01002206.1:76501-150626 GCA_013398225.1 Steatornis caripensis | reverse complement strand
GGGGGGGGGGGGGTGGGAAAAAAAGAAAAGAGAAAGGTGGTGAGAGGAGGTTGAACAACCTGGGCTGGTTACGGGAAGGCAGAGCAGGGAGCAGAGACGGGGCTGGGGGAGATGTGCCCGGCGCTGGCGCGGAGCTGCCCCGCGCAAGATCGGCGGGGACTTGCGCACCCCGCTTCCCCAGGGATAACGCACTTTTTTTGGTGGTTTGGTTTGGTTTGGTTTGTGTTGTGGGGGTTTTTACTCCCGGCTTGCATCTCCTTGGGGTTGGTTTTTTCTTTTTCCCCCCGCGCTTTGCACCCTACGCCTTTAAGAACCTTTTTTTTTCTCTCTCTCTTTCTCTCTCTCTCTCTCTCCCCCACAAAAAGCAAATGGTGCTGGGCAAGGCATGTAACTGCAAGATCTGCGCTAATTACCCCGCGGAGGTAATTGGGCTGAGGGAAGCCCTAGCGCAGGAAGGCTCCCGCTCCGCAGGCAGCTCGCGGGCGAGCGCGTAGGAAGCGCGGAGGCGCAGGGCAAGCGGTGAGGCTCCGCTCTCTGCCGCTGGCTCCGCGGGTGCGGAGCTGCCCGGGGTACGGAGCTGCGAGCTCCGCACCCGCGGAGGGGAAGGCGGGGGAGCTGCGCCGCCCCGGCGCGGTGCTGTTAATAACTCTGTAGCGTCCAAAAAAAAAAAAAAACCTAATAATAATAATTAATTTATTTGAAGTGCGCTTAATCTCTGCCACTCCCGGCCATCCGAGGAGGGGGGGGGTCGCGGGGTTCAGGTGCGATCCGCGCGGGCAGGAGGGGAGCGGGGGCCCGCGGGCGCGGTACCTCCCGCCCGCGTCCGCGCTGCCCGGCGGTGCAGAGGTGAGGGGTGTTGAAGGCAGCCTCTCCAACTATTTCAGGTATGTCTGAAAGCAGGGAATTCGCTGGGATGGGAGAAAGGCAATAAAATGCAAATGTGTTGTTGGGAAGAGAGGCAAGAAAGAGCACCTGGACGGGAGTCATTAAAAAGCAATCTTTTATTCCCAGCCACCATCTAACTTATAATTAGAAACCCCGGTTGCATTCCTGATTGGAGAAGGAAACGCATTCCTCTAATACCAACATAAATATTCGCTTGTCACCCACCGAGGGGAGAAGAGGGCAGAGCGGCCGCGGTCCCCGGTGCCCCCGTCCCGGTCCCCGCCGCCCCGCTCCCGGCTCCGGGGCTGCGGGAGAGGCGGCTGTCGGGGCTGAGGGGGGGGGAGTCAGGGAAAGAGGCTGTCGAGAGAGGGGCAGGAGGTCTCTTTCCAAGCTGGGGCATCAGGTGTGTGCAAGGGGACGGCAGCGGCGGTTCTTTGGGGTTTGGGGTGGTTTTTCCCTCCCCCCAACGCCACTTCCATCCTTCCCCGGTGCCAACCAGCGGGTTCAGACGTTTCTTTCGCAAACGGAGCAAGCCCCCTTAGGCCATGGAAATGCAAAGGAGCTTTTGATTGGGGTGGGGGAGTCGGAGGAGAGGCCGGGTGCTGTTACGTTGGCTGCCCAAATTCCCCCTCACACACCTCTCCCCCACCCTTTCCCTCTTTATTTATCCTCAAGCAAGTTATAAACCCATGACCACCCACCCCCACGGCTGGAGTCGGGGGGGCAGCCTTGGAGACCGGGGAGTCAGGGGCTGCAGGGTGGCACGAGGGTCCCCGAACGCACCCGTGCACATCCCGACATCACAGTGCAGTTCTTTTCTGCTAGTCCAGGACAGCGTGCTTCCAAACCAGCTGATTTAGCAAATCGATCGTGCTTCTTTATTCTATTTTATTTTATTTTATTTTATTTATTTTGGGGGCATTTTGTTGGTTTTCTATTTTGAAGGCACTGCAGATAGGGCCAGGAATTTTTTTAGTCTGGTAGCGCAAGCAAAAAACATTTCATCTCAACCATCTCCGTTTAAAGCCTCCCCTATATTAGCTCATAGCAACTCGACTGCTTACAGCAGAAAATCTGTAATTTACCATCCCCGAATTGTGCCCTCCCACAAATAATAGTTTCTAATTAAAGCGTAAGCTCATCCCAAAGAACCCAGAGCGATGGATACTTACACTCCTTTCAGCTTCAAGACATTTAGAGCGAAAGCAGAGACTGAGAAACGATATTGTCCTCTAGGTTTTGGTTAATTATTCTCCCAAAGGAAAGAAATTGGAGGAAACATCCAGTCAGTATTTGTTAGGGGGAGCAAGTGGGCACGTGTCTCTTGCTGTGATTTCTGTCTGCTCTGAGCAGAGGTCCTCACTTGGCTGAGCTGTTTAAATTGCTGTCCTCACCATAGCATAGGAGCACCTGTTTAAAATCAGGCCACGCAGTGCTGGTGGCTCCCGCACGGACCCAGGTGCGTGGCACCTGCAGAAAAAGTTCAGTGTAGCAAGAGGGAGACGATCCCTCAGAGCAGCGATGCTCTCGCACTCCGTCCACATCCTTTCAGCGACCACAGAGGGGAAAGCTGCGGGTGCTTCTTAAAAACAGAAAATTCCCAAAGAGCATGTTTACAGAGAGAGATGAAATAGGCTTTGAAGATAATAATTTAAAAATAATAAAAGGGCACGGGTTCCCATCAGGACTGATGCGGCAAGTTTTTTAGGGGTGTGCTGGCATCATTTATTGCGGCACACTAACCCCACGGGACCTGCTCCAACGCAGGGCAGTGTTGCGCTGTTGAACCTAAAGGAGCTCCTGGTAGCAGCAACAGGCTCTTCCACACCCAGGGGGCCAGATTAATAGCAAAAATGTGGTGGTTTGTTTTTTTTTTTTTTCCCAAATGTTAGTGCTGATCATTTTTTGGTTTGTTTTTCGAAAAAGAAGGGAGACTGGAGTGAGGGAAGGAAGACTTAGGAAATTCAGGAGCAGAGTTTATAGGTGGAGGAGGATTAGATGTAACCTGTCCCCTGTCTTGTGGGGATCTGAGGTCCACACGGGGTCACGGTAGCTGCACAAACGAAATAAAAACTTTATCCAGCTAAGTTGTCCTGCCTTGGCTGGCTGGATGACTGTGTATGGAATGGAAGAAGAATTTTGTTTTATTTTTTAATCAGTGGCACGAGGCCTGACTTGGTGTGAGGACAGCCAGAGTGCAGAAATGATCCAGAAGGGAGAAGGGTTTGGTTCAGGAGGCAGAAAACAGCACTAAAAATTAACACAGAGCTTCAGTGCTGGGGATCTTAACCTCCTGTAGCCCAGGAGGCTGGTACTAAGGGAAATGATTACGGGAGAGGATCTCTGGGCTAAATTAGAAGTACTGGCAGATCTCTTCACCATGGGAGAAAGCTGCCAGCTGGCACCTAAAGTGTCGTTCTTCCTGGGGTGCGAGGCAGCTTGGTGCTTGCTGAGGGATGCGGGTGGTTGGCTAAGCACGTGCCTGGAGAGGGACTGGAAGAGGACATCTCACAGGAGGAGATAGGCGCTGGCCGGTACCTCGTGTGGTGGCATCGCTTTAGGCAACCATGTCTGTCCCTTCCTCTGTCCTGCCGGGCACGGCGGAGCTCCTGCCTCCTCTGCTGCTCTCTGTAACATCTGTATTACCTCCTAAGTGGGGCGGGACAAGATCGGCCCCGTAACAAACTGGGCAAGGAGATGAGCCGTAACCACTAGCGACAGAGTGAATGCAGTGTTACTGGAGATGCCAGGCTGGTATCTGCAAGGTGGATGTGAAGGATGTGTGTTAGGAATATTTTCCTGACTGTGACCTTGGCTTCTCATTGCTTATTCCGCAAGACTGGTCACAGAAGCTCTATTGGTTGAATCATCCATGTTGGATGAAGCTGGCCAAAGCCCGTGATGTCCTGCAGTACCCACTTTACAGCCCATGAGGGCTGGAGAAAGTGATCTGAAAGATCTTTCCATCTCTAGTTTTTGCGATTCAGGAAACGTAAGTGCACGGGAGCAGAGAGTGGGAGGGAGCCTTGCCAACAGAAAGGCAAGTAACCCAGTGGCATTACTCCAGCAATACGCAGGTGCAACATCTGAACGTGTCCCTGTCAGACTTTGACGGCATCACCACAATAAAAGCAGCACATGGATGAAGTCCTGGCTTGGGACCTGGTCCAGGTCTCCCCTGGGATCTGTCCCACTCAGGGTGGATGGAAAAGCCCCCAGTTTGCACCACGGTGGGTGAAAGCCAGAGCAGGTTCTGGATCTCATGAGAAACCTGATTCTCCTTTTCTTGCAAATCCTGGAGTACCAAGCTGAGTCTTGGCAGGCTCTGCACTTGAGAAAGCAAAGCTTAGGTTTGGCAGGGAGCAACCGTGTTAAGTGAGAGATGATCATCCCTCGTTAGCCAGGAGGGAGGCAGAGCCGTGGAAGGTCACCCAAGGGACAGCGTGAGCCATGTGGGTTGGCACCAGAGCTCCTAAAGCAATCTCTAGAGTTCGGAAATATGAATCGCATCTACCCGCTTCTCCTCTGCTCGATTAGCCGGAGCTGAGGGTTTTGACATTTCCAAGGCGATGGCATTCGTCTTCATTCCCTCTGCTACCGCAGCAGGTTGCGGTGTGATGTTGAACAGCTGTCATGCTTCTCCGCAGAGGTGGCTGCATTTCAGCTGTACATGGTGCAATCCCTGTACCTGCAGCCCTCTCCCACCCTTGCCCCAAGGCTCGGGAATTCTCTTTATATGCCTGTATCCATGTTACAACAGTATCTTACACGGCTCTGCTTTGCCAGGCAGCGTAGAAGCACAGAATGATGTTTTAGCCTATTCTCAGATATAAACTGGCCCACCAGCTTGGATTTTCTGGAGCACAGCATGAGCGATTTGCACCCAAGCAGCAATGGGTATAGAAGGCAACTGGGTCAAGGGGATCTTGCTGTGTAGATGTAAGTGGTAAGAAACAATCCTTGCCTCGTCCATGCGTAAGATATAGTGTGCAAAGGGTGAGGGAAGTATTTTCCCGTCTCCATTTTTTCGTGGTGAGACTGGAAAAACAGACTCTAGTGGTATTTGTGTTGCTCCTGGCATAGTCCAGGCATGGAGGAGCTGTGCTGGTGAGATTAAATAACTGGACCAAGATCACACAAGAAATCTTTCTCATGGCAGGAACTGAAAATTTTGCAAGGTCTTAGGGCAAAGGCCCTGTTTCACACATGGGGAGGGCTGGGGCTCTCCCAGAGAGCACGGTGTGTGTTAAAGGAGAGCCCTCATCTGCTCAGATTTTAGACTAATTTTATTACATTTATTTTTTTCCTTTCAATTTGAAGAGGCCTTTATTAGATAAGTTAACCTGAAAAACAGCAACTTGGTATTCAAAGCACTGAATGAAGGCATTTCTTCAAACAAGCAAGCTTTTCCTAACTAAGATAAGTGAATTATTTTGCTCCACGGCCCTTTTCAGGTAGCCCCAGAGGCAAAGTATGTCCTTTACAGACATTCGAACACCTCTAAGACTTCTCACCTGAAAAACTTTGAGCACCTACTAACATGGCTTAAGCTGTTATATGTGCCCAGGAAGAAAGAGAGTGGGTTTTATCTCTATTTCGCACGTGGGTAGGGAGAGGCAGAATTTAAAGGCCGTGCCCTGGACCTTGCAAAGAGCCTGCAACAAGGCTCGGTGTAGCACCAAGACAATTGGTTGTCTGGTTCACCAAGGGAAGGCAGGTCTTTTCTTCTCTCTGAAGACCTTTCTGCACAGGCCACATGTCCTTGGGTGCTATTGCAGTGCACAGCACCGCGGTAGGGTGAGGAAGTATGTGCTTGAGAGGCAGCAGACATTAATGAGGTAGGTGGGTCCTGTTCTCCTCTCTGAGTTCCTGTGCCACCTAGATGAGCTATTTCACTTGTGCACATGGCGTTTCTTTTACCAGAGTCAGCTCTACAGCTAGACCTGCTATAGGTAGAGTAGTTGGAACAGGGGGACGATCATATCCCCACTTCCCGTTGGCCAGAAAAAAGACTTTTTGACTATTCCCTCTAAAGGGTCAGGCTGGAAGAACCTTGACTTTTGCTGTGATCCTGTGGAAAGAAAAGCCAAGGATTGCTGATTGTACCAGAGGAAATGAGGCTGAGTCACTGGTGTCTCCATCCCAAATCTATGGGATCACTTTCCTGCTTGCATCCCCCTTTCTGCAACTGGGATGAGCCAGCTTGACGCCAGCCCTGCAGCAATGCTGCTGCCGCTTTTCCAGGCAGGGCCTGCCAGTCTCTGCACCTCTTCCCATGTCTCTAGTGCTTAGCAAGGGTGCAAAGCAGCAGAAGGAAACTGTTCTGTACTAGACCGTTTGAGGAGCAGGTGTTTTTGATTTGTGTGCATGGAAGCACAAGAAAAGCCCAATGGGACAACCATGGGTTGATGCTCCCACTTCCCTCTTGCTCAGCATTTGTGCTTGCTAGCCCGGCCACATTTCAAAGGGCTTTATTGGGCATAATGACAGCACTTAACAATCATTGCACAAGTGTGTCACAGGAGGAATCCTCCAGGCTCTGAGTCAAGGTGCTCCATTCGGACAGCTGAGCTGTGTGCCATACAATGACGGCAGTTGACTGTGCGCTGAGCATGCAGTCTCATCCCCAGGGTGTCCTGTGAGCAGGAATGGACTGATCCTACTCCCACCAACATCCATGTTGAACTTTCCTTCCCGGAGCAGGACTGGATTCATGATCTTGTTCTGGATCCCGAAGGAAACCTGTGGGGCCAAAAAGTGCAGCTGGGAAGAGGGGTGGTTGAGCTCGCAGGAGATCTGGAGACCATTGCTGCAAAGAGGGGCTTTCTAGGCTCAAAATAGGCACCCACTGTCTTCTGGTGATGTGGAGCTTGGTGCTTTCTGCCCAGTCAGGTGATGGCAGGCACTGCGGTGATGGTGGCAGTTAAAACCGCTGAAATATAGTGAAAAGGAAGGGGAAGTAGCAGGGGGAGAAGTATTAGCCAGAGCACGTATGTTTTGTCCACAGGCTCAGCTAAGGCTGAATGAGACACGACCTCAAGGCTACAGCAACACCTGTTCCCATCCTATCCCACTAAACCCATCTTTGCTTTGTCAACACCACTGACAGCCAAATGAATGCCCAGGGTCTGTAAGAGCCAAAACAGTTCAGTGGGGCTTGATACTGGAAGGAGATGATACTCAGCAAAGTACGTAGGGTAGGAACCCTTCCATGATGTATCCATCAGGGCTTTGCTGGATCAGGCCCAGGGTTGATCCTGCAGTAAAGCCACTCCTGACACTATGCCAACTGTTTCCATCTAGCCTGGGCCATTCGTAATGCTTTTCATTGCTCCTGTCCCTTTAAAAGTGGCAAGGTTTTCTTTAAGTCCTGTTGTCACCATAGCACAACATGTACAAATTCATCAGTTTATCAGTTCACTTCAAATTCTACTGGTACTTGCAAAAAAGAAGGGAAGGGAAGGGAAGAAGAACCGATACATTAACTCCCTTGTTCTGAACTCCTAACATAGGGCACTGCTTTTAAAAACAGCCTGTATGCCAGGGGAGAGCGTTACGCATCACAAAGGTGTTGTTTGTCTCTTTATCCTTGTTTGTCACCTTCATATTCACAGTCCCCTTCCCACTTGGATGTTGCTGATACCCAGAGAGCTCTTTGCATTTGTAGAGCCTGGGCCATCAAAGGAGTTCAAGATGCATCTGGCCTCCTCATTAGTTTCTGTTCTGGTGTAAATAATAGTCAGCTATGCTTTGTATTTGTATAGTGATAATTCTTAGTAGGGATGTTGTTACTCTTTTCCAACGTGGATATTCCTCCACACTATATTGGTGTGAAATGCTTTTCTCTTACAGCATATTTGCACACTCTCAGGCTTCATCAACAAGGTCACGTCATAACATGTGGGCTGGTTCCCTCCTCACAACATAGGCTTCACAAGGCATCCCAGGTGTTTGGGATGGCCATTTCTCCTCTTCCGTGGGGGCTCTGTAGGCTCAAAGTGTCTTGGAGAAGGTTTTTCTAGAAGGCTCAGAGAGTACCTCAGGGCTTCCTTGAGCTCAGATCATGGTAGATTCTCATATTTTTGGCCTGGCCTCATGTTTATTGCAGATTATGGAAACTCTCCTGGGTCACCATGAATCAATCCTAGCGGTCAGTTTAAGCATGTCTTGCAGAAAAGACATCTAGTCCAAAAAAGAAGATGCCTGGGTTCCCATCACATGCATAGGTTCTACTTCCAGTTAAGATGTCCAATGGCATCCTGGTTGTCCTCAGAGGCCTGGCAGGGATTGTATACAATCCACTGATGATGTGCTTCTTTCTCAGCAGAAGGTGAAGGCCAGTCAAGAATACCCTAGAGCATCTCAGTGGTACTTGATGCCTATTTACAGCCAACTGACAAAGTCTTGGGACGGAATTCATTTTACTCATCACATGTCTGCAATTTCAATGTCTCCATCCAAGCCAGGTGTTCTTGTCTCCTTTCATTGATGGGGAGAAATGGGCAGTTTCTCATGATGCAATTCATGTCTCAGTTATTTGACTGAGCTTGGCTGGTTAAGTCCTCTGCAACTATAGGGGAGTTGAGGCAACCATCTCAGAGACATCTCCACCACCACTGTCATCCAGGTTTAGTCATATTATACCCAAAACAGGGAATTCTCTTTGAGAATTTGCTCGTTTGCCTGTTTCCTAGCTGTTAAAATATGAGCTCTGATTTCCATTCCCTGGCGTAATTTCACACGGCTAAAATCAAGTCATGGGCCTTTTCTCTGTTGTTTTCCTGTATTTTAATAAGCTCTTAGGTGCACGTGCTCATTGGTGGAATGCGTGCAAACATGGTATGCTACTGCAGGAAAATCATGCCATCCAGGCTGGTACTAAAAACCTCTAAGCCACCCCCCTCCTCAGCAAATTCACACCATGTTATATTTTGTCATGTCTCAGCATAGTTGCTGAAAGCCTAAACAGCTTGGGTGTTTTACATCTTTCTCTGTAAGATACTTAATCCTGCCTCTAATCCTGCACACTCTGGAGCACAAATACCTCTTCCTCATGGTCCTTACCCTCAAACACATCCCGAGTCTCCCAGCACCCTCCAACCACATCTACAAGTCATTGGCTCAAGCTTGTAAGAGAACTTTATCTCAAAATCTTAAAAAATATATATAAAATGGCTTTCTTGCTTCCCTACTGTGACAGTTATCTCGGCAGAAGACATGGTCGCTCTTATTAATGCAAGAGTTGTAGCTGCATTTCGGAGACTTCCTGTGACTTTGTTTTACTTTCTGTTCTCTGAAATCAAAACCTTTTCTCTTTTCCCAGTCTATACCTCTTAATTTCACTTTTCAGGTTCTTATTTCCTCTATGTCTCTGCTGGAAGATGAGATTTTATGGCAGAGGTTATGCACATTCATATTTCCAAGGAAGTTGCTGTTATTCAACAGAATTCACATTGTGGGTTGGAGCAGCGAGAAAAGCCAGAGCCCATCTCTGCTATAGCCAAGCCTATGAAATGAAGCCAAATAGCACTGAGCAGAGCAGGAGTTTCTTCTGCTTCCAAAAGGGTGCACCTTGTCTAATAGAGATATTTACTAAGGAGCGGGAAGGCAGGAATGAAACTCCTTGAACAGTTGCCAAGCCTACCATTCAATTTGTCCCTCTGCCCCTAGAAGAACAACAATAGAGCCTGTTGCTAGAGACTGTTGTGTGGCATGACAGAAAGCAACTCTAAATCCATTGCAGGCTGAGGGAGACGCTTAAGGGAGCCTTTCTATTTTTTTTTATGAGCCTACAGTAGCTGGGAAGAAATGGGACAGTCTAAGCTCTGTCTGGACAGGTAGGACCCCATCCAAAGCCCAGTGAAGGCTAGGGGAACACCACTGAGCATCAGATGAGATTTGTAGAATTTACTGGGAGAACCACAGTTCTTTTAGAGGTATAAAATTCTGATTAATGCTGGGGTTTGGGAGATCCAGGTTTGGTTCCTATCCATTCTGGAGGGAAAATCATCTTGCAGTTTTAGCAGTCTCTAGCCAAGTTTCCTTTAGAGTTATTGGTGAAAAATAGGATGCAACTCATCTGACGTATGTTAGACATTTACTTTCGGATGAGATGAATCACATCGCAGCTGTGTCAGTTTTCTCGCCATTGCCCGCAAAAGGATCCTGGATGACTAGGTCAAACAAAGATGTATCCTTTCAGACAGATGAATCCAGCTTCTTCTTCTTTTTTTTTCTTCAAATATACTCCTAAAGGCTAGAAGCATCTAGGCATTTTATGATCTACCTAGACATGTAGAATACTGGAAGAGGTTACTTCTATTGGAAGACCCTTTTGAAAATCATGGTGGGCTTGATCATCATTGCTTTACATCTTCAACGACCAAATGACCTTTAAAAATTCATCACTTGAAGTCCTGGTGTTGCATTCCATATATGTATGTAAGAGCTGAGAAAAAATCCTCTATTTCAGAAGGGAGTTTGAAGGGAATTCTTTTGAAGTATCATTTTCTTGCACATTCTTCCATGGGAAGAGCAGTCCAGATGCATTTGTCCTGAAATGATATGCTTTACCAGTACAGACCAGGAGATCTGGGTGCCTCATTTGATCCTTCATACCACAAGAGTACTGCCTCTCCTTGTGGATTGCCTTTGGAGTGGTGGTGGAGGGTCACCCTGAAGACTCTGAGAACAGTACCCTTCTGAAAATGTGTAGATGCTAGGAAGATGGACTAAAGCTGTTTTGAATTGTGTGTTGATATAGTCTATTATTTTCTGGCAGTTGAGGGATCCAGGGACTGGGAAGCTCAGACCAGCCTAGCCCATTCACCAGCTGGCTTGAACAAAGCGTGCTGATTGTTTTTAAGGCCTGGATACATTCCCATTTACAAACAGTGTAAATCTACAGAGAAAGAAAGTGACAGTCTGATCTCCATGGCCTGAAAGTTGTTTTGCTGCAATATTAGCAGAAGTATGGTTTGGTCACCATCTAGAAAGATTTGTTTGTGGAAGTGCTCAGACAAAACAATAAGAGGCTAAGTGGAAGAGGACAGAAGAGTGAAGTGCAAGGCTGTTTAGACACATAATTCTTGCTTTATGACTTAGATTTATTGACTGCATTGCTGCAACCTGATCAATTAACTGTTTTTATTGAGCTGCCCCTTGTCAATGATTGCAGTGACTGGTCAATGAATACCCTTAGCTTATTCCAAATGCGAGGAGAAGTGGATTAGCTCTGTTGCTTTTATTGGCATCCTTATTTCTCCTCACATGCTGTAGAGAGAAGAGAAGATAAGCAGCACAGATTTAGCAGTTTATTGGACACCTTAGGTTAGTTGAGATGCATCCCACTATGGGTTTGCAGTAATAGGTGTAACAGCTTCTACCATCATTAAATCATTTGATCCAGGAATCATCTCATCCACCCTCATCTGCCCTAAACTGGATTAAATATACCTAAGTAAGAATTGTGAAGAAGTAATGCGTATAAGAGCTAGTTAGCACTGAGTCATTACTAACAATAATATCACGTGGATAAGGAACGAGCTTACTGGATCACAGCTGTTTTCTAACAGGACAGGTCATGGCTATTAGTGGATTGATTTCAAAACCTAAAAGTCACTTACAACAGAAGACTAAGGGCGCAGTGGGAACTAGTTTTTGCCTGAAAGAGTGTCCAGACAGATGGGGCAAACAAGTGAGTTGAAAGAGAATAGATAAGACACATTAGCAGAAGATTGGGAATCAGACAGGGAAATGCTAGTTCAGTGGCCACTGAAATCCTTGGTTCAACTTGCCCACAGGCACATGGGAAGTCTGCGATAGAAACTAGCATTGAGTCCATCTGTCCTGCTGACACAATGTGTAGTCTCACTCTCGTCTCGTAATGAATGAAAGATTCAAGCTCAGTCATAATACAAGGCAGTGTGCTGTCATTAGAGCTTTGTAACAGCTGCACTAAAATTGCAAGTAAACTGTAATGTTTACCAGAAGAGTCCCCAAACTCTGGTACAGAAACTAAATCAAGGGTTATATAGTCTAGCATATATTTACAGCCACAGATATAGTGGTGGTGTCTGCCACCAATACTGATGCTAGCGGTGGCTCATATTGCCTCTGACACAAAATAAATTGAGAAATTCTACCCTGCACACAAGCTGCAGAAACAGAGCAATACTCGCTCTTGTTTGGATTCTTGCATGCAAGAGCCCAGTTTTGTCCACGTCTAGTACAAGAAAGGTAGGGCAATATTCAAGACCTTGGCTATCTGATGAATTGCAGCCTTTGGTAAACCAGGGGAAAAATTACATCAGGGGTTAAAGCACATCCTTAGGACATAGGACACCTGACCACATCCTCTCTCTGCCCTCCACAAGCCTAAACAAATAGCTTGGTGTCCTGGACAGACGAGATTCAGAAGGCTGGAAACCAAGACAGTTTCCTACACTCTGTGGCAGAGGCAGGCTGCACACCTCCTGTTTCAACGTACAGTATGGGGTCACTGAGCAGAGCCTGAGGTACAGGAGGAAAAACTGTGCTGGAGTTAAGTTTGACTCACTGTTTCAGAAAAAAAAACAAAACACACTGGGGTGAGGATAACAGCCAGGGCAGCTGGACACACATGAGTCAGAACAACAGAGACCATGAGTGAAGGGTTTAGGTTTGTTCACTCTATTGTAGAGACGTACATAATGCTTACGCACTGCAGTCAAGCTGAGCAGGATTCGTCATACTCCATCTCAGAGCTGGACATCTCATCTGAGGTAGTCATCTAAGCTCGCTTTCTAGTCAATGAATGAAGGCTAACACTTCCTCACTGTGATTCAACAGACCTATCTTCGATGCCGATCTTTAGATACAATGACTCTCTCTGTAGCAGCTGATCTGTAGGTTGGTGATCAGGAGAACCAAAATGACTAGTTGGGTGCCTGACTTCTGGATGAACAAAGTTAGGTCAAATGCTCTAACTCCATCATGCCCAAATCATGGGGCTGTGGGACCCTGTGGACAAGGAATTTGTGTTTCTTCAAAAGTCTATACTTTCTGTTTTTCTAGCTTTGGTGCTAGCCTACAACATGAAGGCTGATTCAAGAAAGGTGCTCTTGCAGAGGCGTCATTCACCAAAGAAATAGTCATTTGGACTGAGTTTTGTAACTGGTAACGAGCTGCCAAGCAGAAGTACCATGACAGAGACCACCCTGAAGGCCACTCATGATCCTGAAATCACTGTGGCAAGAGTCACCAACCCATATTATCTTTCCCTGAGCTTGAGAGTACGGTTCTGCTGACCTCGCTGATAAGATCTGTACAAATTTATTCACACACTTGTGCTGTCTAGTCTTCAAATTCCCAGACTGTTTCTGTTACTGTGAATAAGGAAGAGTTTGGCTTATCTTAAATTTCCTTGATCTTAAAGATGTCAGGAAAGATGACTGGGATTTTCTTTGATGCCAGAAGAATATGGTGGCAACAATATAATAGAAGAGTGAGAGAAGTGATGTGAACATCCTTCTAAACTGCCTAAATTTCAGGTCTCTACATAGGTTTTGCTATTAAAACTGTCTGGGTGTCTAAGTTAGGCATGAACTTAGCCTTAGGCACTACTATGTTAAGGTAGAGTTTATTAGTAGTATTAGGAAAGAATAGATGGAGACACCTCAAGTGTAATTTCTGTAATTTTCAGCAAGTGTCAGCCCCCTTCTCTATGAAATTCTGGCCCTTCCAAAATGTGTTTTAAACCCCCTTTAATTGTAAGCGGAGAGCTCGTGTAAAGGGACTGACGTCCTTCAGGTCACATGCTAGGCATGAACCTAGGCTTAAGCAATCCTACTGCCTGTCTGTTTATCTCCCTAATGAGATTTGAACCTATTGCCCTAATGAACTTCATTTGGCAGAGGTTCTCAAAGCTATTGGATACCCACTAGTCTCACAAAAATGGGCAGTTAAGTAGAGGAGATACTTGACCGGTGCCCTACAAAAGGGAGAGCCTGCAGTGTGTGTGCATAAGTGTGTTTGCAAGCGCACATGTAAGTAAGCATGCATGTGTGTGTGCATGCATATCTGTGTGTGCAATGTTCCCTGGACATCATAAATCCAGACAGAAGGACAGAGAAGTCAGTGCTCATGAGTTTCAGTGCCCACAGAGTAATTACTTTCTCTACTTTTTTTTTTTTTTTTCAATTCATCTTCCTTTTCTCCTCCCTTCCTTCTCGTTCTGGCTATGTGATTGCTGCAAAGGAGAACATGGAGGGAGTGGGCCATGCATTAATGTCTTTTTTTAATGTATTGTGTTGTATGACTGAGGAAGAGATGAAGTGAATGAACCTTCTCACTAAGTTCAAGGAGGATGGAGGGCTCTAATTCTTGGAAGGTCCATGCTTCCAAGCCACGGCTTCTATCTCGTACCAGGACAAGTGCCATTATATTCTGCACATGGTAGGCACCTGACAGCACAGCTGGGCATTGCAGACATTTTGGTAGAATGTCACAAGATAGAGTGAATGAGAGTGATGAAGGGTTTGTGAGAATGGCCGGCTTGTGTTTTGTGAGCATGGGAGCAAGGCAGTTGCAGAAATGCACCCACTTCTCTGGTGAATTCGTGCTAGCAGCTCCCAGTGACATCTCCTAGAATAGTCCAGTTAACAACTACTTTGAGGGTTTTTGAAGCGAAGAAGTACCTATTATGAAGGAAGATACTTATATACATATACAATACATATGCCTATGTATACATATGTACATGCATAGATAAGTACATACACATGTCCCTCTCCTTAGCTTTAGCTTCTACTTTAAAGACAGGACAAATTTAAAGAAAATCTTCCCTTGACTTTAACAGACTTTGGAGCAATCTCTTTGTCTCTTGCCTTAGACTCTGAGCTCCTTTAGGTCTTGATCCTACAAGTTGCTTCATACTTTGATTCAGGGCCAGGAAAGTCCTGCTTAACTTTGTGTTTATCCTTAAATATCTGGACATTTCCGTTCATTTTCTATGCACAGGCACCAAGCTGGGTTGCACAGGTTGAGATCAAGCCCGAGAGCAGGGAGAGTCTTTCCTGTGCTGGGCTGATACATAGCACATTATTATACATGCTATCAGGGACATACAGTAATAATATATGTAAATTACAGGCATATCTCAGTCCCATCTCCTATCCCATTGCAGGAGAGAGGAGGAACCCAGTTAAGGCTTGTATATATCTGACAACATGCATCAAAACTTGGCTAGGAGCTGGATGGGGTTTGGGGGCATGCAAAGGCAGAATTGCAGAACTTTTGTGTATATCCTAATGGGCTTCAGCACTTGCAAAATCCATCCGTACACTACCTATCCTGATCTGCACCCAGGTCTCTGATACGATGGGTGTTGAGAGCTTCTGCTCTGAGCTCCAGAGGTTTCTGGCTGAATCCCACATGTTGGCCAAGACTCAATCAAATTGAATAATTGATTTGGTAGTTCCGTGAAACAGCATAATCTGTTGGCTAGGGTGTGCCACTGAGATTTGAGAAACTTGGGTTCAAAACCTTGCTTCAAATCAAGAAGAGGAAACTTATGAAGTTCATTTTCCCATACCATGGGTAAGTGCCCTAACCACTAAGTTGCTGACTATGAGTATAAAGGGGACATTGCGTCTTCTAACTTCACTTTGGGAATGGCACCTTAGGGGATGGGCACATGAACAAATTACCACGAGGTAAGTTAGGGTGTGAACTAATAAGACGCCAGTTTTTCTGTGGTAACTGCCCGTGTGAATGCTCTTACCCTGCAATAAATACAAGATGGTTCATATATACCGGGGGTAAGAATGTTCACATGGGTGTTCACATGGCTCACACCCTAGTTTGACTCCCAGCAACTTGAGTCTGTGCCTCTAACCTCAGTATCCTTGAGAATCCACCCTGAAAAAAAAAATAGAATCAAACTCTTCTGTTTTACAAAACCCCCAAATCAGTCATTTCTACATTTCCAGTTATAATTATTTCAGCGCATTTTTGGTTTGCCAGAAACAATTTGTTGAGCTTGACTCCACTGCGCTGTTTTTGCAGAGAACAGTTCCACTTGAGATCCTTGAGGCCAACTTTAGCCAACATGGGCAGATGGTATCCTGACGCCTCACAAGCTTTACCTGCCTTGTAGTCAGAGACCTTCTGGGCACAACATAATGTTAATATTCTCATTTCTCACAGCCAGCCCTTGAGCCCTGAAGAGTTTTAAATATCTGGAGATATGAAGTTAGGCACATAAAAGACTATCTAGGCATTGGAGAAAAGGTGGTGTGGTTGTGAGATGAGCAGTGCTTGCAGGTTGCCTTGAGGTCACTGGGTACTCACCACTTTTTCATGCACTTCCCATAAGCCTGAGAAATGGCCACAAAGGAAGGCAGCAGCTCCGAAGAGAAGAGCTTGATTTAATTTCTTGGCATACTGGTCTGGGAGCCTTCCAGGGTTGCAGAGATAGACAACTTTGCCTAGGAGCAGGCTGAGCGTAACTGTTCATGAGCCCAAGTGACTGAACAAGGGAAAATGCCTTTAAGATGTTCCAGGAACTGGGCTCATGGTTCCAGTCAAAATAAACCCCACTGGCTTATGGGATGGGACCTTGTTTCATGATGATCCCAAAGGCTGACCAATTCAAGCTATCTTGAGGCATGTCCTTTCAAGTTAGACTGCGAAGATTCAATTCATGCTTGAGAAAGCATTCCACCAAAGTGGGACAACTTTGGCTTGAAAACAGGGCTTTCTCAGAAAGTTTGAGAGCATCTTCTGTTTCTAAGCGTACAAAGGGTTGTATCTGTACTCTATTGGGTGACAGCACATTCTCCCAGCAGACCTCTGGATGGAATTCTCTCTCTTAAATTTAACCATGTAATGCTTAACTATCTGAGCTAATCATCTCACCTCCCTCTAGAAAGATGGGCATCTTCTGAAGGCGATTCATCCTTCCTGAGATAGGTATCTTTTTAGTGGATGTGATGAATCACTGTCTGGAGTTGCCTATCTTTCTCCATCCACTCTAGAAACAGGCTAAATACCTACCTTTTGGACAGCTAAAGTTGGGAGGTATGACTGAGTGCCTGAATACCCAACAAATGTCATTGATGTGATGCCAGTTGGTGTCTGGAAGGATTTTATCCCTGTTTTAAGAGTGGCTGATGAGAAGCCTTAAGTGTTTGTCAGGTCCTTGACCTTCCTTGGTGATTTTGCCTGGAGACAAGAGGTAAAAGACCCAAATCCTCTCTGGTGCAAACAGCACAACCCTTCCAATTTAAGCACATAAACAAACTGAAGGAGACACTGCTTTGCAGAGTTCCTTCAGGAGAAAGAAAAAACTCGCCATTAAAAAAGGAAAATTGAACAGGAAGGCAGGTCTACTCCACAGACCAAAAAGACCTCAGAAAGAAATGAAAATTACATCCCTTCCCACGAAAAGTGAATTTTATATTCTGTCCTGAGGTAGAAACAGAACCTGCCAGTTTTTAGCTCTGGGGTGAACAACAAGATGTTAATCAGGCCAAAAAGTTAACAAGGTTAAAGAGGATTTTTCAATAGAATTTTTCAAGGTGATATTTACAGAGGTATTACAAATATTCAGGACTATCATAGTTAATGAAAACAAGTATTTTTGAGCTTTTGTTTCTGGGCTTCAGGTGACATTTGGCTATTGAAGACCAGAATAAGATTCATGCAAGGAAACAATGTTCCACAATGTCCTGTGCAGGTAACTTACATTTTCTTCTGGAACAGCTGGTTCTGGACAATCTAGGAAAGAGTTACTGGCCTCAGGTCTGCTAATCGCGTTTTGCTATAGGACTGGAGCGTTATTGCCAGCCTGGTGTGCAAAACGCAAATTTATTTATGGCTGCAATGGGGACACCAAGATCTTTGTAGAGAAAATAGAAGCAATTTTTCATCACTGCACCCTTCCAAACTTTGCGACTGGCCCATGCCTCAGTACAGTTTTGACGATGTTTTGGAGAAATATGAAGATGAGTTGCCAACAGGGTGTGCTAACCATGCTGAAAGGTGATTTAAAAACCTCTCCCTTAGAACTCACTGTTGATTTTTTTGTGTGTGTATATGGCTCATGAGAAGGGTAGGACTCAGCAAGCTTCTGCCATCTAAAAATTAAACATCTAGTTTATTGCTTTCATGTAGGCTCCTTTTGTAGGGACTAACTCCACCAGAAGACAATTCAGACCACCTATATTAGGATAGAGCAACTTGCCCTTCTGAGGCTCTGATCTCTCTGTTATGAGGACATAGGGGGCCCAGGTGATATCATTAACTGGATTCCTAACTCTAGGTGCCTACAAAGAGATGAGATGAACGCTATTCCAGGTGACCAGCTTTGACATGAGCACTGGTTTCTGCCTTGAGCATGTGTGAGGTTTCAATCCTCGTGAATCGAGAGGTTTTTGCAAACCTATTGAAGTCCTGCAGCCTTGAGAACCTGTTTAAAGCTGAAATGGTATGAACTGGCACAGCTCTATAGCCTGGAGGATGGGGACCGCAGATGACAAATATCACACCAATGGTATTACAGTGCAGAGATGAAATATGAGGTCATTGTGGCTGAGGAAGCTGCTTGCACAGTGTTGTGGCTTGAGAAGTTTACTAGTACCTACACGTCTTTTCAAAGTCTAATTGTGCTAATGCTATAGCAACCCTGACTCCAGGGAAGTTTTTAACCCAGCTATGAATCTCTGGAAGCTTCCTTCTTGCTTTGCTTCAAACATCTACAGTGAGAAAGTATCTGTCTCCAGACTGATTTCATAAGCATAAACCTCAGCATTTCATTAGGCTTTTGTGGATGTGTATTCAGGTGAGGCAACCTGGAAACAGGGAGATTTCCTCAGAACATCCTGAGCAAATGAGAGAAATCATTGCAACTAATGTGGCTTTGCAGAGCATGAGTCTGCTCTGCACTGACCACCTTTAAAGTCCCGTAGCAAATGCTTTTTAATTATGATTGCCCCATTCCTACCGTTTTGGCAAAAGTGACAACAAATGAATTTCTAAGTAAATGCAAAGTTTCAGCTTTGTAAAAATTAAACAAAATTGACCTAATTTTTCTCAAATTGAATCATTCATCTACTTTCCTGTAACTCCATGATGCCTGAACACCTATCCCTTCACGTTCCTGCTCTTTGCATTGTGTTTCACCTAAGTTTTAAGAAACTCTTTCATTTGTCAGTACAGTGCAATCCACAGATTGATGTTATTTAGGAAGTGAGAAGGAATGGTGCAAGTAGCAAGCTCAGCTTTTTAGCATAACACTGGTCTACGTTTCCAGGGCTTTCTTATAAATATTGAGAGCTTGGTCCCAGAGGCAACTGGGGACCCCTGCAGTCTTGGATAGTTAAGGTTTAATTGCAAAATACTCTGTGTTCAGTGGATTCAGTAAAGCCAGAATTACCCCTATTGGACATTTTTGTATGTAGATATCTATGCGTATGTTTCAGTCTGTGAACCGAGTCCCTTCCTGAGAAACTTCAGCATTAGGTGATGGGTAGTTCGACCCATTTGAAAGTGAGTCTGGGCTGTAAGGCTCTATGGGCTCATTTAAGATGACAACGAAGATTTCACCACGTTTTCCCCTACTCATCCAAACAATTTATAATGGACTGAAATGTGTTTTGGGGAAGAGCTTTCGGTTGTGATCTTGAAGATGTCAAGAGGGAGGGAGAATCCATCCTTTCTCTTGATGGATTTGGCCATTTGGGGATTCATCAACTTCACCGTACTTCAGGTCTACCTCTGACCTGAATTTGGCTAGTTTCAGTGAACCATCACTGGTTTTCATTTCACCACTAGATTGAAAAAAACCCTCATATAATCCAAGAATCTGGTTGCGAGTTTGTCCCCTGCTGAGTAAGTAATTTCAAGAGTGCCCTATGGACCACTGGACATCCAGAAAACAAGTGTTTCTGTATGCTGTCCTGGGCTTGGTGAGGTGAGCAGGTCTCCTCTTATGTTGAGACTGCTGCTGATCAAGTCTATGTTCTGCCTGGGGAGCAGGCAACATAGATGGGATGGGGACAAAAAAAATGGTCAGTGTCTCTCTTGAAAGATGTCTCTTCTAACAGCAGTGGTGTTTCTGACTTAGATTTAATTCGACTTTTGTGTGTACCTATGATTAAAGTGACCTTTATTTATTGTTTCCTGGCTCAGAAGCAAGCATACCATTAACTTATTTATAACATATTTGTAAGAAATAAATGCATTTCATTGTTTTCTATTAGGCACAGCTCTGTTAATAAGGGGTGCTGGCTGCATCTAGTGAAATAAATTTGTTGCTATTTGATACAAGTAAGCTGGAAAAAAACCCCAGGAATTTAGGTTTCTTTATTGTTGCCACTGTTAGCTACCTCATTTGTGGAAAAAGGAAGCTTTTGGAGGAACATGGACTGACACCCAAGATGTCGTACCCAGCAGAGAGGGGTATTGGTGTGACAGCTCCCTCTCCCTAATACAACTTTTAGTCAATTTTGTACTGCCTGAGGCTTTAGAAGAAATTAGAACCCAGGTCTAAGGGTTTGCCTGTGTGTGGAAGTTATAGCAAATTAAACTCATGATCGAGTTTCTGCGGTGCAACAAGTTACCACACATCAGCTGACCCTTGGTGACTGCCTGTGTGCTCGCTGCTAGCCTGCAGCAAGTGAGGTAATTAGACTTTGCTTACCCACAATAAAAAAGGGTTAATTTAAATCGCATTCACTAGCTTTTGCTGTAGGCTAGGAATCCACATGTGTAGGATTGCTGTGGGTCAACTAGCACGTAGTAATTTGAGCTCCACTTGCTTGACCATGAGATTGAGTCCTAAGTGGAGATCTAAATTTATCGTGCAATGGTGTCTACATACTGATTCCTTCAGGATGTGCTCTAGGACATCCAAGTTCAGACATCTGCAACAGAGGTATCTTTTTCTGTCTCTCTTATAGTCGATAAAGAGGAGAAATAGGTGGTTATAGTGAGACATTTTTTCACTCTAAAGAACTTAAAAAAAACCCATGTGAAAACACGTTGAACTGTGCCCTAAAATGGCATATTTCTGTTGATTCCTGAAAAGGAAATCTGTGTGACTTGTTCAGATGTAGACAACTACAATGCAAATGTCATCAGCTGGACAAATGAATCCCACCTCCCAGTGTACACTGAGGGGTCAATTTTGTTGCAGGCCGTAAGGATCTAGTGCCATCCAAGGGGCCTCCACCTGCCCTTCCGAAACAACTCAGATCTCCCAAGATCCTGTGTCATATCTGTCAACCCCACAAGCATATCTTGGAAACTATGCCCTAATAGTGGAGTGACTTGCCCCCTTTTAAAGAAGAACAAGTTACTTTTGAGATATTCCACTGTAGACTATTCAAATGCACATGCTGTTGACTATTCGTATTTTAGGGTTTGTGAGGAATAGGTAGCAGTATGTTTACAATCCAGGTTGCTATGCAGTAGTGTCTCATATAGATAAATCATTAGTGATTTCTATACATGTTCTACAGGTGTGTATGATGACTCGGAGAACTGGAGAATCCCTGTAGCATACAATTCCTACCTTTGTGTGAGCCAAAATAATAGGATTGGTCAAATTCCAAGGTAGCTGGATACTCGAGCCCACAAGAGATGAGTGGAGAGGCTGAGAGTTGTAGAAATAATGGCACAACAAAGCTTTTTTTTTTTTTTAAGTCAGTATCTTTCAATAACCTGTACAATGCTGCAAGTTTCCTTTCCCCAAGACAGATAGCCCTTTCTGTAATCTCACTTTTGTGATCCCTTATCTCTGGTACAATCCTAAGCAAAGAAAAGAAGGAAGATTTTAGTGCTATGCTGTACATAGTGAATTTTCAAACTGAACGGTGATAGTCCTCACTGCCAGTTCGATACATTTGGCTAAACATAGGTGTTTAAAGTCATTTGAGATCTCCCTGGAGTTCATGTGCTGCTCCAGAACGGTACAAGTCTCCCATAGGTCCTATGTCATATCTGCAAGCCTTGTGTAGGTATCTCATATAGGGTCTTTCATGTGGAAATATTTAGGCAATTTAATTGGTTCCTGAGCTTGAGATTCAGATATTTTCGATTGGGTTTCTACAATATGGACATCAATGCCTAGCTAGTTTTCTGAGTCCCACTACAGTTAGTGGAGATTTAAAATTCAATATAGTCATGTACGCAGAAGTATTTAGTGCCATTCAGGATGCTTTATGTCATCTGAGGTACCCACATGCTTTAGAAAGGTAAACTGGAGCCAGGCAGATACCGTAAAGCACCTCAAATGGTACTCAACACACCTATGCTTAAGCAATTGAATTCCACTTCGAGAATTCAATGTGATAAACTAAGGAAAAAAAAAAAAGAAATAATTTCAAGCAGGCACATAAAATTTCTCCCTAAAAGCATGTTAGCAGGCTCGCTTCAGAATGTCTGTTTCCCAACTAAAAGTGGTATTACATAAAATAATGTTATCTATCTAAATTATGTGTAGACATGAACATTTATCCTGGTAATGGGAATGAGATTTGAGAGGTCTGCTATCCTGGCCCTGGAGCTCTCAACTGTAACAGAGCATACTGTCATTGATCATGGAGTTAGTGAGTTGAAATATGAGAGAAAAGAATTAACTACCTTCCTGTGATTTGGTTCGGTTAATTTGGATCAGATTAACCTATGTTTAAGGAAATAGAAATTCACTTTGCCAGTGGATGTGTGACTAGTAATCTAGCACCAGCCACTAATTTTAAATTGACTTTAAATGCTTTTCACTTTCCAGAGTAATCTAGTATTACTGATTTAGATCTGTGTCTGATTACTGTTGAAGAAGAAAATTAATATCTTAGTCTTACCTAAAAGGATAAGTTGTGGTGTTGTATAGGATAATCTTGACTTTATTACCACAGTAGGTGCACTAAAGTTAGAGACAAGTGGATTACCAAAACATTTAACTTTATTTGTGATAAAAAAAATGCATCATCTTCAGATGACTGAATGCGGTGTAGTTTCTTTGACTCAACATGTTACCAGCCATCAGCAGCACCGCAGCACCGATACATGACCTCAACTTAATCTAATGTCAAAGTGAAAGAAAGCGACTTAAGCCTCTGTGTCTCCCAGTTGGTGTAGGCTAAGAGCACTCACCGGGACAGTTGCAGCAGCTCTGCTGGCAGGCAGGAACTTGTCAATTACTTGATCTCATTCATTGTGTGCCAATACCTTGCTTCTCGTCACCTTGGTGAGTAAACAGAGGGAGGCAGAGCTCCTACCTCCGCATTTATGAAAAGCGTTGCCATGTCAACATGCACAACTTCACATAGATACACGTGAACAGATCAGCTATGCACAGACATGCATCCTTCAGCCTAAGTGTGAAATGCAAGGTGACGGGAAAGAAGAACCCACATGATCCAATGCACTGAACACTTGACTTGAGTTGATATGATGATACAACTCTAAAGTGAGTGCACCTGGACTACTGTATTTCATCCCATGCTCATGCCAGAAAGATATTGACAAACTGGAGGGTATTCAAAGAACCAGAGGGCTAGAGGGACTGATGGTGATGAGCAAAGATTAGCAAGTACTAATCCAGACCAAATAATGATATGATAACAGCTCTGAAACATTTGTCAGATATATATATTAAAGGAAAGAAAGGAAGAATCATTCCACAGGGTACCTGTGGGAAATAACTATGAGAAGAAAATAAAGGGGGATACTAGTTAGATATCAGGGAAAGCAACTTGTCTGATGCCCTAGAACGACACAGCGTAAAGAAGTGTTATTGAAATGATGGAAGTGTAATTATTCGACTTACTCAACATGATCCCAGGCAAGACCATGGAGAAGTTGTGATGGAGGTTTCTATTTTATGGCTGGGTGGAACCAAGGTAAATCAGTATTTTTTTAATGGAATCCATTGCAGGCCTATCTTCAGCTGGTGTTAATCACCATAGCCCACCTGACTTTTGTGTAGCTGTTGCAGGTATCCAAAGACCACTGAAGAGCTGGAATTGAGGATATAACTGTACAGACTCCCTAGGCATTAATCTGTGTACTCAAACTGAGGACTTGGACATTTACTTATTTAGATATAAATTGGTGAAATTGTCAATTTGTGACTTTGTGTACCAGGTCTAAAGAAGTGTGTAAACTCATAATTTCCCATTGACTTAAATAATTCGCTGAGACCAGGTTTGTGTGCCTTCACAATGTTAAACTTGAAACATATCTTCTAGACCAATAAGTAACCATATTTAGCCCCCCACAACATCTTTCTCTCTAAATTGGGGAGATAAGGATTTGATGGGTGGACTGTTCGGTGGATGAGGAACTGGTTGAATGGTCACATCCAGAGGGTAGTAATCAATGACTCAATGTCCAGATGAAAATCAGTGACAACTGGTGTCCCTCAGGGTCTGTGCTGGAACAAGTACTATTTAATCAACCAACGACATACACAGTGGGATAGAGTGCACCCTCAGCAAGTTTGCAGATGACACCAGGCTGAGTGGTGCGATTGACATCCCTGAGGGACAGTAGGCCATCCAGAGGGACCTGGACAAGCTCAAGAAGTGGGCCCATGTGAACCTCATGAGGTTCAACAAAGTCAAGTGCAAGGTCCTGCACCCGAGTCGAGGCAACCCCCTGGTATCAATACAGGCTGGAGGATGAAAGGATTGAGAGCAGCCCTGTGGAGGACTTTGGGGTATTGGTGGATGAAAAGCTGGACGTAAGCCAGCAATGTGTGCTTGCAGCCCAGAAAGCCAACTGTATCCTGGGCTGCTTCAAAAAAAGCATGGCCAGCAGGTCGAGGGAGGAGATTCCACTCCTCTGCTCTGCTCTGGTGAGACACGGCCCTGCAGTACTATGTCTAGCTCTGGGGTCTGTGCTACTTATCTCTTTAGCATTCTGCTGCAGAGTTGGGCAACCAGCATGTTCAAGCAATCGAAGAGTTGATGTAGTTAGAGAAGAGGGTCCTCACAGGACATGTAAAATGGCCAAAGGAATGTATATATCTATATGGGACAAAGAGTCAGAGTTTGGTTGACTTAAGATACAGGTAGAAGAAGGGAATTTGTAACTTGCAAACTCATCTTTGGGGTCCCAAAGACTGTGTTGAAATTCTGGTATGCTGGCTGTGTAGTTGCCATCAATGCTTAACTCACTGTGTAAATGCATATGTATCCGTCTGGTAGGAAGGAGGAAGGGTTTTGTCATCACAGTCAAAGTGGGGTAAGTATCTTTAGAGACAGACCAGTTGCTAAATGCCTTTAAGGACCTGAGTCCTAGTTTTCTGAGTCCAGGAGTGCTGCTGTTTGACACCACCTGAGGATCTGTCTTCCCTCAGAGCTGATAGAGATCACTGGATTTCAGCAGTGTTGTCATGTTACATTATGTACTGCTCCAAAATGCCTTGGGATGAGATTTATACAGAAAGCTGCAGAGGACAGAGTCTGGATGAATTACATCTGCGGTGAGTTCCTTCCAGCTGAGACAAGCTCGGGAGCAGAATCTCACACTTCCCATCCAGCTGGCGGCCAAATACACGAACAGATCCTCCCCACCCCTTCTCCCAGCATTGGCTGGACTTCATGGCTCATGTGCACATTGCACAGAGACCCTCATGGTCCTTAGGCAGTAACTCTATTAGGTGAGTCAAAAATGGAGCCTCCACCCCGTTGGCCGAGCTGTGTGGAACTTGTCTCAGCTGGAAGTCACTGTTTGCATATTTTACCATAGCTACTGAAATAGGATTGATTCCAGGCTGAGGCATGACATGCAGGTTCCTAGCTCATATGAGCAAATTTGCCTAGTGAATTTGGACTGCCTCCCAGTTGCTGAATTATCCAAGAGAGATACTTTTTTTTCTTCACCTTCGTGATGTTGTATTCCAGGATCTGGGGTGCACCAGGAGCCAAAATCTCAGGCACCCAACATTTGGGTCTGAAGTAATCTTTTTGCTCAGGATTGGCCTATCAATCCAATCTAACTGACCTAATGCCTCCTCTCACAGCCCGAGGTAGAGATCGTGTTAGGCACATGGCAGGAATTCTGCCATGCAACAGCATTCCTGAGATTCCTGGGTCATTAAACAGCTCTGAGAAGCTCCAAGGTTATTATCAATAATGCTAGTATCTAGGTTAGTCCCTGCCCTGTCACTTTATCAGTAACAGAGTCACAAAGTTGGCCTTTGTGATTCTTATCTCCTCACTTTGATCAAATCCCTGAATCCGGATTGCCCGCTAAGTTGATCTTGTCGGCAGCTAGCTGGCAGAAGCTATCCATGGGACTCAGGGTGTGAAAGATGACCAGGATCCTGCTTTATTTTATCGAAAGTCCTGGTAAAGCTCTGAAGCCAGGTCTTGCCAGGCAATACTGCTGTCATCCAAAGCAGATTGAAGTGGTGTACATACAATGAAGGGAGCATGCAAAATGCCTTTCGAGTTCCATTCTTTAGGAGCTGAGCTCCTGGGTCAAATGAGGACAGCTTATTCTTGACTTGTTTCATCTGGGAAAATGTATGTGACAGTTGTGGCCACCTGAATCCAACCTTTCTCCCAAGGGACAGCCTGACCACATGATTCCTTACCTGCCTCTGTGAAAAAGTGAATAGCAGAAAAGGCAACCTGAAGACTGACATTCTTAAAAATTAGGGTGCTTGACTTGACTGTTCCAGTGGTTTCTTTGCATGTATACTTTAAAACAAATACAAACATCAGCTCCCAAATGGTTTTAAAGAGGAACTAATACAAGAAGACACTAAAAATACACAGGCCACATGCAACAGTGGTTGAGGAGAAGTGAAGTGAATATGAGAGCTCAGGACTGTTGTCTGAATTGTATTTGTGTGATTGTCTTGAAGGTCAAGGTCTGCTCAGGACTTTTGCCTTCAGCTCTGTGAGTACCAGATCTTAGACAATTATGAGACACATCTTCTCTGGGTTCATCTGAGCTTCCTATCTACTTGTGCTTTGCAGGCTGAATTTGGCCTATTGGCCACCATTCAAGAAAATACTATAATAGAAAGAATAGGTGAAAACATGTCAGTCAAAATATGCATTGTGCAAAGACACAAATGTGCTACCTTGGTACTCTCATTTCCTAACTCAGGATATTGTATCATACTTCTGCTTGGGAACACCTTTAAGCCAGCTTCAACCAGCTGCAGAGGCAGAGGTTTCCTAGAGGTCTCTTTAATGAAGATGTCTGCTTAGGAATAGTCTTTGGACTACATGGATCAGGCCTTCCATCTAATGTAAGTGCATGATGTGCCCGCTTTTGTCTACAACTGCTAAAACATCCCTATAGATCCTTGCTGACTTAGGAACTGATATGAAGAAATAGTACCCTCAGTAAACAAATATTGAGTTAAATCCAGAAGTGGATGATTAGGGTTAGTAAAGTAGAGCTGAATATAGATTTATTGGAATTTTTGTTGTTTTTTTTTAACTCTTGGAGATTTTAATGTTTTTAAATTATGGAAGTCTTAATATGTTTAAAACAGAACAGCAATTTTTTCAGAGCTGGATACAATGTTACAGCATCTAACACGGGTATATCTGGGTCAAGTGTAGGATTACTCAGTTTTATTGCATTGAATCTAATCCTTCAAAAACTTTGGTTCAGTTTAAGCACCTGGGACGTCCTCCTTACATACTTTCTTATGTCTCATTGATCCATAGCTCGGCTGGGTCACTGGGTAAATAGGAAACAAATGTAATTGACCTAGGAGTGAGAAAAGGAAATTTATAGCTTCCTACTGTCTGCCCTATCTAGTAAAGCAGGTTGAAAGATTGAAAACAAAAATCCACCAGTGATCAGACAAGGCTTTACTAGAACTGCAGAAAATAACAGCACTTGGTGTTGTTCTGAAGACTGCTAGGAGAAAACTTCATGGATGAGGTTGGGGGATTCCCACAAAGATATAGATGTGAAGCCTCCCTCACCCAAAATAGTGTTCATAGGTGCTACAGTGACTTGGAGGTCGTATTTCCATACTTTATCTGTTAAAAAGCTGGTTATAGGCAGAATCATGTGCATCTTAGCAGCCCTTCTAGAAGAAAATACATTCAGCGATCCATCAGCTACCTTCTGTTCCTGCTGTTGGCATGAGCCTCAGTTTACCACTGCAATATGACTTATTCGTTAATAATCCATCAGCTAAGCGTTAATGGCTTTGTTTTTAATTCCTTAACTACATGGCTATTTTAATGAATGTGTATGGTAATATTATTCCCACTTCATAGATGGGAAATTGAGGCAAACCAAAATGCCTGATTTTCCTCAAGTCCACAGGGGATCTTTTGTGCAATGAGGTATTGAACCCACAGTCCTCTACCCATGCCTTAATAGCTACGCCATCTTCTCACCTAATTAAATTTAGTCGCTGATATAATTGATCCATGTGTACACTGGAAGGATTATTATCTCAAATCTAACGTTAGTTCTGTTAAGGACAGGTTCAAAAATCACCTAATCTTTCATTGTTGAAGGTTCTGCATCTCAGAGCACTGTGAGGTTTCATTTGTCAATGCTTGTGAAGTTCCTATCTGTGCTTAATCCAGAGTCGTGAGTCTGAAATTATCATTCTTACGGTAAAACAAAAAACCTGGGGAAAATCTGCTTCAGTTCTGATTGGCAGTGTTTGATGATTAAAAATATGATTCATCCAAAACCAACCCACGCCTTTCAGTCTGTTCCCAGAGCTCTGGCGCCAACCAAATTCTGGGTACCGAAGAGACATTTCTGTCCTGTCACAGCAAGCAGCATAGAAATAGCAGCAAGGACAATCCCTTTTCTTCTGCTAGCAGGGTGTCTTTCACAATGACAACCCAAACTGAGTAGAGTATCACTTACAGGAAGAGTCTGAGGTGCAAAAGCCTGTCTTGAGCAGGATGCTGCAGGACAATGGAACTAAAGAGCCACAACTGAGATGATTCCAAACAGCGTTTTTAGTTTAAGACCTTTGCTGATAAGCGATTAGATGCTCTAAACAATAAGGTGGTGCTAAAAGGATCAACAAGCAAAGCCAGAGCTGAGTAGGAGCAATTTGCTGGTGAGAATCAACATCCTTATTCCTGTAAGGCTGAAGAAGGCTGGTAATTTCACGGCATAAATCCCTTTGAGGCTTGCCACATCCTGGTTTCACCCAACGCTGGGATGGGTTAAAAGCAGGAGGGGCAGCATTGTAAAGACATGATCTTATCCAGCTCTCATCCAACTAGCTATTTATATGGTTGTAGATATATTACATCCCATTGTCTAAGGCAGATCTTGGTACTCAGACCTTTGAGGGCTTGTGGTGAATACTCCTCTGATCAGAGAATTTTACAGCACTTGGTGATAGGGGACTTTATGGCCTGAAGCCGTAGACCATCTTGGGTCTGATCGTGTCAGATTCTTTACCTAAAACAATAAGGAGGTCGAGTCACTACTTGGGTGGGAAGCCCTCAAGGAAATCTTAGTAAGATTCTGTCTTTGGACTATTGTGACCATGGTGTTTGAGAGCTGCACCTGGTCACTCCTTTGTCTGGTCTAATAACCCGTGTTTGAGCTAGAGCATTTAGAAACCTTGTTCAAGGTGGCATTTCCTAAAATTCCAGTAGTTCTCATTCAGAATGCTATTCTTAGACCTTAGAGGAACTTATCGGTACATACTATGGCATCAGAGATCAAGAAAGTAATGAATAAGTCCAGTCAAAACTCTAGCGCTCTCTGAGTCACCAGAAAGAAGCTTTGGTAATGTTCAAAGCATCTCCTGTATGTGTCTGACTTCAATCCTGTGTTTGCTTTCTTCGTTGTCTGCAAAGGGAGGAATGATGCAGCAGCTATGGACTGCAGATGGCATGAATCAGTCATTCGTCTCAAACTTAGTTGTCTTTCTGTTTCTCTGGGTCTTCCCCAGCTTTTCAGTTCATCTGGATGTGGTGTTTTGGTAGTGTCCTCGCCAGTGCCGTGCACAGAGATTATGGTCTCATCTGTCTTCACAGCCTTGTTGTGCTCAACATTCGCATCCTGGGGGTCAGTCCTCAAAACCCTTCATCCTCTTTGAGCCTTGACACAGCTGCAAGCCTGACTTGGCATCTGGGGCATGAAGGTGGACACATCCTGATCCCTCACTTTGTGCTGCTGTCCGTATCCTTCATTCTCACTCCCTCAGTGCTTCAGTATCCTACAGACTTTTTCAATAATTATGTGATACATTTTTTTTTGAACCATGGATAAGAAAGTTAAATAGCACTGAAATGATCTCAGAGAGTTTCAGTTATAAATAGCCCCATCCGATGATGACTGCCTGGCAGAATGACACTGGAGAGCTGTCAACTGTGCATCTATTTATTGTGTACTATATTGATCCTATATATTACCACTATGAACTCTTTATCCACTCTTTTTCTTTATATTCTGACAAGAAAGCTGTGTCAACAGAATTACTTTTATCACCTATGTTTAACAATCGTGTCATTTAAAAATTGTATTAAATTAGTTTTCCGTATAACTGTGGTTACTGTCACTAATCATACTACAACTCTTCCATTCTCTATGGGTTCAGTCTTGTACTATCCATTTCACTTTTGGGCCAGATAACAGATTTACAGTTATCCATTTTCTCTTTAACAACACAATAGATTCCTAACCTATTTGGCATTCTCTTGTTTTCCATCATCACTTTGAGGTTTATTACGAATGTTAACAGCAGTTACCCAGAAATATCTGAGATTTCCTTCATTCTTTATCTCCTTGTTTATCTACATATGGTTAATATATTATTAGGGACTATAAATGTATTGTGGGTATGAGTCTGTGTGTTTGTGTGAGTATCTCTGTATATTCTTTAACAATACATTAAACAATTATTTATTGGTCATTCTCTTCTTAGCTCTACTAGCCATGAATTATTCACCAATGGCTTGAGCTTCCCTTATCACTTATCTGCCTTACTTAGTCCTAATTTATATTCACTATATTCACAATTTCCCACTCTTCTCAGAGTCTTTTTGAGTGCACGTAGAAATGGAGTGAGTCAAATTCATGGGCAGTGCTATGAGCTGATGGATGATTTTTAAACTGTCCCATGGGATTTCAGCTACATTGTAAATTTTTTGTAAGAGCAAAGGTTTCCTCTTAGGGAGTTACATTCACTTTACCTGAACTTCTCATGTCACTCCACATGGACAGACTTTTATTTTACTCTCCCTGGCCTAGACTGCAGTTCAGTGCTCACGTGTCACAGTCCAGGTAGAGGCATTAATTTCTTTTTCCTGTATGCAGCCAGGAAATGTGTGTATTTTTTTATCACTTACCAAAACAAAAAGCTTTAAAAAAAAATTTAGAACCCTCCCAAGCCCCTCTCAGTCAGCCTGTTGTCATTTCACACCTCACCTTTCAAGATCTTTCCAATTATTTATTAATTGCAATACATTGGTAGTTGCCAGTTCCAAGGAAGTCGAAAGGCTCCTTGTCCTAAGCACTGTATGCGGATATAGCGAGAGACAGTCCCTGCCCTGAAGCACTTAAAATCTAATCTAAAGAGACAGAAAAAAAGGTGGGTGAAATGAAGAATTATTAGTATGGCACGATGTTAGCAACTCCTTACCCCAGCTCCCTGGCAGCTTTCCAGCCCCCAAAAGGGACACGACTGCAGATGTCTCTCCTCCAGGTAAGAGCAATATAGGATTTTTGTGGTGGAAAGCTCTCCACCTTGATTTTGCCACAAAGGAAGGTTTTATCTGGGCATTTGACATACTTGGAGCTGAGCTCTATCAGTGAAGAGGCGATGGCAGTGATCAAACCTGTGTGCAGCTGCTAAAGGTGCTCCCACTGCTCTGTCAAAAAAAATCCACATTTCTGCAGCTGGGAAATTCAAGGTAGCATTCCCCTTCTCCCTGCCGAGATTTGACATGTGTGGACACAGACAAGGAGTGGGGTTTGCTTAGGCAAGGCACCAGTGCTGACTCCTGCTATTCTGCTAACTGCTCTTCAGTTTCTACCTACTGCTGCCTCTCATCCTACCTCATTCCTGGCCCCTTTTCTCTGTTTCGTTCACCCCTTCATGTCCTGCCTGAACGCAGACAATGAGCTTTCTATGGCAGGAATCAGCTCCTTGACGTTTCTCCATCAAGCTCATAACACAATAGGAGCCCTAATCTTAGACTCAGGTTCAAGGCATAATAGTAATAATTATTGTTATTATCATTATGAAAACAATGATGGAAAGATTTAGAGAAAGCAGGAAAAAAAAATGTTGCTAACAGCAAGGGAAGATTAACCTGATCCTGGAAAGAGGTGTGTATCAGCAACTTTTATTCACCAGATAGATAGATAGTCTTCCAGTGTGGGATGATACTAAAGTCTGGGAGCTCTGGTTGTGCTCCATGCCGGAGCATGTGCTAGGAGCTGTATGAATGAGTCGGTGAAGTTACAAAGAGATGCAAGAAGCCATTTTCCTAAATGCAGGTGTGCAGAAAGATGGGGAACGGACTGCAGGCGTCTGTCCAGATCCATCAGCAGACAGTGGCACAGATCTCACGCAGAGAGAGGTCAATGGTTGGCCACTTATGGGGTATGTACTACGGGGTTAACAGCCAACATGGGCATGTAGGGCTTTCTCTCTCTCTCTTATTTCTTCTGAGCACACCAGATAAATAGCTCGAGGTGAAGGCCTGCACATTCTTTATGAAGCAAAACGTGCTGTCGTTGTAAGGAGGCGAATCTGTGGCCCGGGGCACCATGTGCAATGTAATGTGTCTCGAGTCCCTTGCACGGGCTTGTTTGAAATATGTGTCAATAACACCAGCAGCAGCAGCTTTCTGCTCAGAAAGTAAAAGGAGGTTAGAGTGGTAGGGAGCTGAGGGGAAAGCAGCTAGAAGTGGAGGGGAGGTAGGTCCCCTATCCTCCTCCACGAGCCTCCTTAAACAGTGCAAACCTTCCCCTCCTCCCCACCACCAACTCCCTCTTCAGCTGGTGAGATCACCCTCATTAAAGTGAATATCCAGCAGAAACACTTCCAGGAGATCCAGCATATTTTCTTCCAAACCCTTTTTCAGCAGAAGGAATAAACGGTCTGTTGTAGGGGTGAAGTCTCTAATTATATTTTTTAAGTAAGTAAACCAAAACCAGATCAAAAATTATGGGGGACTGTCTGACTTCCCCTTCTTTCTTCCTATTCTAGATGCGATTCAGATCTCACTGATTTCAGTGGAGTCAAAATTAGCACCTGCAAGGCCCCGGAAAGCCAAATTCCTTTTGCACAAGTCTCTGGACTGTGGACTGCGATTGCCACCACTGCCATAAGCAATATGCTTCAGCAGCACTAGCAGCCCTCACCAGTGAAGGTTGTTAGCCATCGCAGCACATCCCCAGGAGGAACTGGTAGATTCCCTGTCTCTGGATATCTTTGGATTGAGACTGGGTACCTTTCTGAAGGAGGTGGCTCAGCTGAAAAAAAGCTGCTGGGTTGGCTCCAGGTGAATCTGGTGTCTGAAATGCAATGGCCGCTGGTACAGAGGAGATGAGTTAAATGGTAGCCTAGCTTGGAAAGTGTACACATTGATGAATCAATAAGACTACAATGCTGTTGAAGAGAAACTCATAAGAAAGAAGCTATTTTCATCTTCAAGAATTTTGTCAGAAATCCTGGACTTTTGTGATTGTCTCCCACCTGTTCCCTTGCCCTGGCTGGGGAAAGCTATCTCACAAGGAAGCAAGTAAAGGGAAGGGTCTTGAACCTTCATTTCAGAATTTCTTGTCTCAGTGAGAGTCTCCCTGTCCTGGCTTGGGCTACTTTGGAAATTGCTGGGTTTGGGTCCCTGTTCCTGTATTAGTTAGTTATACTTCCCATGGAGAGAGTTCCTACCCCACTGCAACCCCCGCTTTTCCTCTCAGCTAGTCTCTCTGGAGCTCCTCCAGAACCAGGTCTTTGTCTGGTCAAAGGGTTTGGTACAGGTGAATACAAACCTCCTGTTTGCCAGCTGACCAGGACAGGTCAACAACTCCCACCTGAGTTGAAGGTTGGATTGGTCTCACTAGAATTCTACAGCGTCAGTAACTCACACCTGAGGTATAACTTCTATAGCCAGTGGAGTCTGACACATGACTTCACCTTGAAAGAGATACCTAAACTAGGCCAAATTACTTGCATCTTAGTTGGGTCCTTTTCTCTCCATTAGGCACACGGGAAATATAGGATGGCTAGCTTAGGTCTATCCTGTAGCCTTCTGCAGGGCAGTGAGCTAAATCCTGCCCAGCCGAGTGGGCCACATCAAGGCACCCAGTTCTGCCGTAGATTCCAGATGGTACTCAAGACACCCAAGGTGGGCAGTCAGCTACCACACAGGTCCTACAAAAGAAGACCTGTGCCCCTTTGGTGTGGCAGCTGGGAGCCAGTTATGATCCCCAAGCGTAGCTGGAAAGGTGTAAGATGCCTGTGTGCAGTCAACCAAACTGACCCTCCCATGTCTTAAAATATCCCCCCGGGTTTTGGAAATTTGACCCACCTAGTTTTGAGCTTTTGATTTCTAAATATTATTAGTATTAGTAAGAAACAAATATGTAAGAAAGAGTTCCTTGAGGGCACTAAATGTTTCTGGTTGATGCTTGGGTGCACTATAGCAGAGAAATTTTAAATCACGCCTCCACAGACAGAGATGTGTCAATAGGTATGTCTCTGCATGGGTACATTCAGGAAGGGAAGGGAATAGAAGGCAGAAAACATCTGATGGTGTCATCACAGGTGAATATGTTCTTGTGCTCATGGTTTTTATTCCATTGCCATTTTCAGCCTTGTAGTTAAGGAACAGAGAGTTTCTTCCAAAGAAAGCTTCCTCTTTGCCCTCCTAGCTGTCTATAAACGGGCTAATGTCCTGTAGATGAAGAGCTTGGAAACCTTCAAAACCCTGGCATCTTTGTGCTGTCAAATCTCCAGGCGTTCCTGCTTTGTGTAAAATAACTGATTCCTTCTTGTTCCTGCTAAGCTCTAAATCTCAATGATAGTTTGTGAAGCTGAGTTCCATTAATTAATTCATTGATCATTGTAATGCAACCCAGATTTGTGCAGGGCCTTCTCAGACAGTAGTTGTAACATCTGTATACTACTTAATATGTTGTTCCTGTAAAAATCCTTGAAAACTGAACTTTCGATTTTCCAGGCAATGTGGACAGTTGGAAATTTCTTTATTTCTGAATCAAAAAAGTTGCTAAAATTCTGAGTGATTTGTTCTGTTAAATATTTCTGGCCAGCCAAAATATCTCCTTCAGGTTTTCACTTTTCAATGCTCTAATGCATGCAGGACTACAGTGATAAATTATAATGCTAAAAGTTGTTTCAATGTGGAAAATAAGCTACCTTTACTGTAACAAAATATTTTCATTTTTTAAAGTAAAAAATAAAACCGTAGCAGGTTAAACCGAGCAATGTCATAGGTTTAATGTTCTGTATATTACTTGTGCCTCATGGAAGAAAATTGAAAAAAAAAAAACCACAAATATCTTTGGAGGGTTTAGGCTTTTGAAGATTTCAACACAATTGCATCCAGAGCTTAAGGTTTTGGTTCAGTACTAATAGAAAAGAAATGCAAGGAAATATTCTTGCAGACTTTTTGTCTCTTTCCTTGCTACAATAGGCACCACTAGATATTTAGGTTCTACAAGAATGGGAAAGCCAAAAACTGCAGAGTGGGCAGTCTGGTTGATCGCTGCTGTAGCTGTTTGGTGAGACAGAGCTGCTTCTGCTGCATGAATGAGAGCAGCTTGCTGGCAAGCGGCGAGCTCCTGCTGCAGAGAGCTGCATGGTCCCTGTGGCTACTCAGGCTCCTTAGATCCAAGTAAAGTCCACAGGTTCCACATGAGATCCATGAGTCGATTTGATTTTCTCCGGTGGAGCTTCCTTCCAACAGCCTCCCATTGTCAGTGATCAAATCTCCCGTGAAACCTAATTATTAACGTTGCATAATCCTCCAGATACATCAGTGCATCAGTTCTGCAGGTAAACGAGGAGAAATCCAAGCTGGAAGGAATCCATCTGCTAAGTCGAGTGACCCTGCAGCTTTATTATTATTATTACGAAGATGAGGGCTCGTCTCTGGTTTCTAAAGTAAACACAGGAGGTATCTTGGCAGAGGAACGTGCAGCAGAAAGCTGGGATTGCTTTACCAAATTCTTGGCCGCTTCTCTCACTGCATGTCAAAGCTGGTATCTTTGCCTAATAGTGATCACCCCGCCGCGAGCTGATCACTATCTGGCAGCCTGTCTGCATTTCCCCAGCCACTTTCAGAAAGAAATCATTAAGGTTCCGATGCTGCACAGAGAGGTCTGCAGGTGCAGCTCCTGGCTACTGCCGCCCTCTGAGAGTCCTTCTGCAGGAGGCTTCTTGCCCCAAGCACTGGGGGCTCAATTACCCCCACCAACCAGGGAAAAGGAGCCCACTACTATGGTTATTTGCTCTTCATCCAGCAATCTTCTTTCATCCTCCAAGACAGAGACTTGGGTTAGTTGCTTCTGTTCCAAGGACAACCCCCTACCCACTTTCTTTCCTCAAAATCTTCCCCCTCCTACATGCTTCAGCTCTCTCCCTCGAGTTTCTTCCCTGTTCATCAGCCTGACCACTGATAACCTTTTTTCAGGCGGGCACTGAGTCACCAATTGCACTGAGAAGTTACTCGGCTGGAGAACAGTTATGTTTTTCTGAGGAACATCAAGGCACCACATTGCTGAGTCACTTGAAGAAGCAGCAGTTCAAGCCACTTCTCCTGGTGTGCAAACACCAAACTCCAGCAGGTTTAGGGAGAGGAGCCTGGAGCAGAAATCTTAGTCCTTCTCTGTGTGGTCTGGTGATGCACACATGGTGCCATAATTCTCCAGATGTATTCCAGGAAATCGGATAGGGTCTGTTGCTTAGTTACTCAAAGTCTGGAAGAACTTTCCTCGCAAATCACCTTTATTTGACCAAGAGATACAAAGACCCTTGAAATGGCTGGCCTCTTGCTTGAGAATCCACGGAAGATGGTTAAGTAAAGCAAGCTGGTTGTGAATGGAATCACATTGCATATATATAGGGCTTCCCATTTCAAAAACAGATTATAAAACATTGACTTAATGTTAGGTCATTGCTATAAATGTAAGAAGTTGAGGGGTTTTACTTAGCAGCTCAAGAAACATCCCTGCCTGTTCCATTCACATCAGAATAAATTTTGGGCTAAAGGAGATCCAATACATCCATTTCAACAAACAAGAGGTATCCACAAACAATGGTAAAAGTCTGTGCTGTAAAGCAAATTTAATCCTTCTCTTCGTTCTCTGCATCAGGTTTATTGCTGTTGTTATTCTTTCTGTTATGAGAGATGATCTTTGAGAGAGGATTTTTCTCTCTCTCAAAGTATATACAAATGCCAGGACATACACTGGCATTTTTCCTGTACCTTTGAGCGACTCATCAGTCTGTACCTCCTTAATTTTACTGAGATCTAGCTGAAACATGTCAAGGAGCCATGAGGATTTTTTCCCATGCAAAGTAGTTTCTTTGAAAAAAAAAAAAAAAAATCCAGTTGTTCTGTTGCAGCAAAAATTGCCGTTTCATTTTTAAAAATAATTTCATAAGCATTAAAAAAGCCTGAGCTTTTGTCTCATGGCAGTTGAGCTCTAAATAAGACTAGACTTTCCTTTGGGTTGGGGTGTTCCTCATGACCTTCCTCCATGAGGATTCTCTGTTGCCTAACAACAGGTCACCTTTTGCTGCAGCCTTTCCAAAACAGAGGTTAAGGAGATCTCTGCCTTCTGCTCCTTTCCATTTTTTTCCTGAAAAGAAAAATACTTTAAAAAAAAACACCTGAAAAGCTTCGCTACATTTTTGGATGAAAGTTTTTCTTCCCTGACCAACCTTCATGTCTCTTTCCTGTACGTTTGGACCAAGATCCAGATAAATATTCTCCTTAATGCTAGGTCCATCATGTGTACAGAAATTGTCCTCAAAGAGGGTGTATGATGTATTTATATCTAGGTATGACTTTGGAACAGTTGATTCAGTATTGATCAGTCCTTGAGCCTTTCAGAGGGGTTGAATGAGATGAGTCTTGTGACATTTCAGACAAAAGGAGGAACAGATTCTCTGATGAATGGATTATATGAAAGGAAGCATAACCATAATCCATTGCAAAGTAGTTACATGGGATTTTGATGGATAGTGCAACTATATGAAAAGCTCTTTCAGGTTTGGGATAATTTTCTTTTTTTTTTTTCAGTTCAGCAGTTCAAAATGGAAGCATGTTTTTGACAGCTGGAAACCCAAGCATTTGATCAGAAATACTCTTCTCATAGAAATCAAAATATTTCACTTAAATTTTGAGGTCCTGAGTATTTTAAGATAAACACAAAAGATTTTTTTACACAAAGCAAAACTGTATGCAAAACAACTCTCCATAAGACTGTATTTTTACAATGGTGAGAAAAGTTAAACTTATTCTGAGTGCTTGGCAAATGTGGCAAACTACATAGATATGTGAAAAATACTCAAAGATTTCAGGGTGGGAATTTTTTGCATATATGTGGTTTTGTCGGAAATAGATTCATGTGAAAAAAAAATGTGCCCGGTTCTAACTAGCAGTTTCAGTAGGGTACATAACCCAGTGCAGGAGTTTGCTCTTTCTCAAATGGTCAGGGTTTGGACACAGTGACAATAAAAAATTCCTAATGCAACTGGAGCTGTGCTCTGGGTCTAAATAGGAAACAAAGCCTGAGGTTACTCCATCAAAACTGCTAATTTGGTATCAATAATTAAAAAAAAAGCACACACAAGAGTAACAGGAAGTCCCTTACTGACTGTCTTCTTGCAATAAAAGTCCCTAAACCAATGCTCACTTTTAAATATGTTGTTAAGTCCCATTGATTACAGTGTTAATTTGAAGCGTAGACTGAAGTGCTTTTCTAAGTCAAGGCTTCCTGCATTTTTCTTAACAGTATTTTATGACCAGAACAAAAAGTAACTGTAGGATTCATTAGAAGGAGAAGGGAAAGGGGAAAAAAGAGAGAGAGAGAGTGCAAAAGGAAGGAAAAACAAAGAGGAGGAAACTTTATGGCTCCGTAAACAGCTGTAAGCAATGTCTCTGGTCGGGTCAGACCGGTCTGAGTTGACAAGGCAGTGTCTCCAATTATATAGCATGCTGTAGCCTGTAAAAATGAAATCAATTTGTTATTTTTCTGGGAGAACATTATAGCGTGAGTTCACACATTTGGTGAGCCTGATGACTCAGTGAAAGCCAAAGAAGGAACTCACAGACCTGTGTGCATGTGTGCACAACAGAATGAGAGTATGTGTGAGTTTGGTGCGACCAAATGCATATTCAAAACACATCCTTGGTGAAAGGGTGAGAAATAGGAGTAACTCGGTGTATTAGAACAGTGGACAGTGAAAATTGTGTTGTTCTTATAGGGTTGCCTAAACACCGCAATGACAGTGCTTTCCATCCATGGTTTTCATTTCAAAATTAGCTTCATCATTAAGGAGTTTCAGGATAAAATTCCCCCAAGCACTTAAGCACTTAAGCAATTTAGAAGTCCAAATCCAATCTTCACAAGGATCTGAGGTCTTTGAGCCCAGTCCTCCAAGGTATTTTGCACTGACAATAGCCCAGAACAGACCTCAGATCAGGGGGATGAGCATTAATGAGAGGTTTGAAACCACAATATGTAATTTATATTGCTGATCATTTAAAAAGGTTCAAGTTGGAATGCTTTGGGGGTGGGGGGGAAACTAGGAGGGTTAAGACTAGCCACACTCCTAATTATTATTGAAATTCATAGTAGGAGTCTAAATATCTTTAAATACTGTAGGCATTTTTCATTGCCTAATATGTTGCCTTCTTTCTTCCCTTCGTTCCCCTAATTTAGCACACCTGACCCGAAAATCTGATCTATTTTAATCTAAAACTTGATTCCAATGCCCAAGATACAGAAGCATTATACTGGGTAGGAAGAGGCGGGTTCTCTCGCAGGCCAGCCAGTCATTGCATCGCAAACACACGTATAGACATACTTTCCATTTGTCATGAAACCCTGATAGGGGTTAGGCTGGGAGAAGTCAGAAGTAAGGCAACAAAGGTGTTTACACGAAACTTTAAATTACTCTTCGTTCATTTGCAAGTAACTGTTGTTCCTCATCCCAGGTAAATTTATCCATCAGCAGTATCATTAGATGAGTTCATTATAACCACGAGATTTACAGCTCTCATAAACTGCAGTGTAGGTGGCAGATTAAAATGTTAAGGCTTATACATCTCTAATACCCTGCACTGCGATTCTGGCAAATCTTATAAGATAGATGGAGCTGAATGGAGGCAGATCTCAGCAGGGAGACCTCCAGGGAGAAGACCTAGATGTAGGATGTGGTATGGAAAAAATATCAGGGTCACTGTGTTCTGGAGCCGGGCTTGAAAACATGGTTTGAGGGGCCATTATTCTTCTGGATGGGTTGTTTTTCAGATGATATGTATAACAGAGGCGTTAATTGCCTAGGGTAATTAAAGAGTTCCTGAGACTTTTTGCAAGGAACCAGGTTGTTAATATTCATATTCTCTCCTCTTCTGTTCTGTTCTGTTCTGTAGATCCTAAGGGAAGACAAAGTCAAAGAAACATTTCTTGCACTTAGAGTGGAAGGTGCTGAGTGTTGTGGTGTGCCTTAGTTCCTGTGGGAATTCACTGTCCTGGCCAAACCTCAGCTCAGATAATTACACTGTACTTTCTTAGCATCCACTCAAAGTTGCCGTTGAGTGTGTTTTTTTCCAAATCCAGACCCAAACTACTGTTGGGATGTTATAAATAGGCTGCCATGGTCCACATGAGAGATATCCACCATCTATCTTGCAGCAAAGACTTTCCTTGGTGTCATCTTTCCGGCCATCCAGGGATTTCTGAGATTCAGCAAAAAAGGGTGAGATTCCTGGTCCCTACTTTTGGCTTGCTAAAAACAAGATGTCTAGTTTATGCTCATCACTTTTCCACAGCCAGTGCTGCCTCCTAGGCATCTCCAGTGATTCAGCCCACCTATCTGAGCCATCTATCTTAGGATGGGCTGAATTGCCCTCTGGAGATGCTGATCTTGCTCCACGGACTCTAGTAGACAGCTAACTTGGCCGAGATGCCTAACTTTTAAATGGTCAAAGTCAGGTGAGATGAGTCCCACGCTTAGAGATCCTCTGATGAAAGGTGCTAGAGAAATACAATGCTGCATCATCACCACCGTCATTATTATTAATGCAGGGTAAGGGTGAGGGAATTATTCATGGGATAAAAGTTACCTCCATGCCTGTGTGTTTGCAGGATAGGACCTATCCACACAATTGTGTGCATACTTTCTGGGCTAGAAGAGAAAAAGTATTTAAATATAGCTCTTGTGCTCTACTTTAGGATGAAAGAAGAGATATCTAACAAAAGAGGTGGAAAGAACACTTAATGTAGCAGGTTTCAATCTTTTTTGTTCCAGACCGGAATAAAAAAATTGGGAAGGACAGACACTTACACGTTAATTTGAGCTGTCTGACAACAGGCTTAGATTTCTGAATTCTTTTAGTGAACCTTTTAGGAATAGTTTGTCGATAGCCAGATGCTCAGAGATCAAAAGTTGAAGACCTCACTGCAATATATGCTACAGACACTCATAATTTCTGAATTACTGTATGGCACTTCTGCAACTAGTGTTAGAGTGCTTAGGCCTAGGTTTGATTATTTCTGGGTAATACACAACCAAAAAACCCTCCCTCAAATTGAAAAATATTTTCCATGATAATCAGTTATTTGATTCATGTCTTCTAGAGCTAAACTTACTGCTTTGCTAACCCAGGTTAAAGCGGTTTTTAAATTTTCAGCTAATATATTTTCAACTATAACATTAATTAAAATTTTCATTATTGTCCACATTTTGTAATTGCTTGGGTTTGAGATGGTTTTAATGTCATTCAAGCAAGTCACTTCCATCCAGGAGGGTCATTAGTTAGCATAATTATTTCCTTTTCCATTTAAAATGATGGACTTTGGCAAGTTCCCTTTTCTTTCTTTCCATTCAGAAGTTTCTCCAGGTTTTATTTTCATTTTCTTAGGAAAACAGATAAGTAATCACAACATATGCTACAATATTGGTGATTTTCTGTAAAAAAGAATGTCATTAAATGAATGCAGATTTATTAATGTTTCTGCCTGTCCACCCACCTGGCCTCTGGGCTGGTGGTTCAACTCTAGAGAAGAGTTTCATGGAGGCTGGGAACTGATGTATGCTATAAGAGTGTAAAAGAAGACACAATAGGCTCAACTACATCCCCTATGCCTGGTCCCGAGGTCTGGTTGAGATGTTCTGGAGTATACTTCCCAGCCTCCAGTTTTCCATGTTAGGCAGGCACCATAGCTCTTCAGTCACATATGCCTGAACGGAGGCATAGGGGGAACAGAGTCAAGGCTGACTTACAGATCCTGTCCCATGAATCTCTCGAATGTTCAGGTGCCATTGGCCATTCACGACAGTCTCCATTTTTCAGAAGCTTCGCAGCCTCCTAGTAGTTCACTTCTCTCTGAATGTTTGTTTAGGCAGCCTCAAATATATGAAGTTCATGCAGGTCAACCTTAGCAGCCCAAGGGGGATTATGGGTAGGGCAACACAGAGATCCTAATTCTGATGCTGTAGGATGGAGTAAGGACTGCCCTCTCATCACTTGCAAGCAGCTTCTCTGTAAGCCCTTCTGGCCTGGTAAGAAGAGACGTGAGTCAACTCTTGCTGGATTTTCCTTATAGCTTGACAGGACCTATGAAGAACTCTCCAGCCGCCTTTTTCATTTCAATATCTTCATCTCATAATACCAACGTTGTTTTGTGAGAGTTCATCTTTTTCAATAGACAGCTCTGCCCAACTTGTCCACTTCTTCATAGTGTGGCTGAGATTAATTTTCAAAGAGTTAGATGTGACACCATTGAGAGGCAGAGAAAATAGGTGAGAAAGGCAAAGAGAGTAAAGGGAACCTCTAGAGATCCGAACAGATTATGGGAAAGGATTTGGAGGAAGTGTGACATCCTCCTGTCAGGGGATCCCATGCGAAAGGAGCAGGGTGGAAGAAGACCTAGGGCATCTGCAAGCAAACGTAAATCCTCTCTATTATAAGCAGACAGATATCCTTTGATTTTTGCACCAGGACTGGCTGCCACCTTGCATCTGTGTAAGACAAAAGGAGCAAAGTCACTATTGTTGCTCGGTTCTCAATATTCAATGGGGACTTAAGTGCTCTCTGGGTCTTATACTGGGTCATTACACAAGTTACACTCCTTCTGTACAAGATTAATAAATGCAGTTATTTTACCTGTGTGGGACCCCAGAAGGACATCAGCTGAGGAAGCTCTCAGCAGAGCTTGGAGCCAGCAAAAGGCCTCTCCAAGATGAATAGCAAAATAGAGCTCCTACAGAGTTCAAGAATAACAGAATTCAGGAAGAAGCAAGGAGGTGTATGCACCTCTACATGCTGCTACTGATGTGTCAAGGACTTTTGACAGCCATACTGAGAAGGTAGAGACCTTGAAAAATCGGTAGAGTGGTGCTGTACAGCAAGGTCATCCAGAACTGAAGCCTTTGCTTTTTTGTGAAATACCTATGAGCATATATTTCCTGCATATTTCTTCCTCATAAACTGTCTGGAGTGTCCATTCCAAGAGGGAGGGTACATGTAATTTATTAAGAAGGTGACCAGGTACTTATTTAAAACGGCTCTGCTGAAGGAACAGATAGATTGAGATAAGGGAAATGAAGAGCTCTCTAGGTGTGTTGGCAAAGAAAAATTCTCACTGAAAGTTGAATTAAACACTTCAGGGCATGCAAGGCTTAAAGATAAGCCAAGAACTTTGGCTGTGGACATACAGGGTAGTGTTTTCCTGGCTCCTCCTGAGATAATGGGAAGAAAAAGTTAATTGGTTTGAAAAGAACCCCTTCTCTTGGTTCAAACTTGAACTGTACCTCTTCTGAGGGTAAGACTTTTTGTAAACTTGAGTCCTTCATGAATTCTACTGTGAAAAAGAAGAGATGGGTGTCAATGCATCCAGGAAGTGTTGATGCTTAAGAAATTTGAAGATGATGCCCGGTTAGACCACAATAGATGACACTTGGCACACTTCTGGACATCACATTTTCAAAATCACCCACATGCAGAAGACAGTTTAGAAGTAGATCTCAGGAGCATGGAAAATGCAAAAGACAGGTTTCATCATTGGAAACAGTGAGAAAAATGAATGATGGGAGCTACTAGAGAGTTGAGTAACACTGAAATGAGATTCTGATCTTTGTAGACTTTGCCAATCTTTTCTAAAGGTTTTGATTGTTGGGTTGTTGTTGGTTTTTTGTGGGGAGAGGAGAGTTGGAAGGTTCGTAAGGTACATATGTCACAATCAATAAAAATGATAGGAAGCTGAAAGAATTTGGTTCTCCTAAAGATAAATTGACTTTAGGGAGTGGGAGAAACCATTTACATCTGGAAGCTGGAAGCAAAATAGAGACCAAAAGAGGGTGCCCTCATAGATGTTATCACACTCCAGAGTCTGCAAGTGAGCTAGGAAGAGGACTGTGCTTAGCTATGTTTGACAGCTGAGGCACTGTTCATAGAGAGATGTTTTGAGATTCTACACTGTATCTCCAGCTCAAAGTCAAGTGACTGCACACTCCTCCATGAAATGCCAAATTTGCATTACACTGTCTCAGTGCCTGATGACGCCTTGAGAACAAGACTCTTGCTGGAGATTGTCTTTTGCAGATTAAACTTTCCAGACTGTAACATAGATCAAAGCAAGGTGTGACTGTTTCCCTACTGTATTGAGAAGGGAGCAGTGTGAAAAGCAATTAAAAGTATTTCTACATGGTTTTTTTTTTTTTTTAATCTTAGATGATCTTCCCAGCAACGGAAACGAATAGTTGAGGGCAACAACCTATAAACTCCTCTTCCTATGACTGGTGTTTTCGCTCTACCACTGTAGTAACCACCAAACCCATAGAGACAGGCATGAGTTTGGCTGTTCACGTACATTGAATTTTATGAGACTGGAATCCTAAAGCTTCATCCAGGTCCTACTGAAATAGCTCAAGAGAGTCCTCCTGGCTTCATGACACAATGGATGGAGCCTACAGCAGGTTGATTCTATCTCAGTGGATACTTTGTCTTTGGTGGGAACTGGATGGGGCACTTTTGAAAGCTTTGGGAATGATGCTGGTGACTAGTTGATGTGGGAACAAGCTCTACAGATGTTTCCAACAAAGTTAACTTTAGACACTGCAAGTAACCATCATGGACTCCTTGTAAAATGAGTGACTGAACTATCTTCTGAAAGTTGAGTCAGAGCAACTAAGTGCTCTTCTCTGGAGGCTTCAGTGAAGACAACTGTTGCTACCCATTGTTTATAGAGACAAGCACCACCTAACTCCCGAGCCCAAAGCTAGCATCTTTGAATACCTCCTAGCTCCCAGTCCTCAGGGGATGAATGGGTTGAGATTCGGAGATGTGGCACCCTAAGACTCCACATTCCCAACAAGGCCACAGGGGCAACATGCTCAAGTACTCTGAAGCCTGAAATAGTGGTTTAGAAGGTGTATTTAGTCCAGACACTGTGATCCAGTGTTTTGCATATAACTTAACAATGAAACAAAAAATGTACACAGTGCAGTCAAAGTGAAACCACCCTTTGGCTTGGCATGGGCTCCATTTCGCAGGTGCTTTTCTGCCACTAGTTGTTCCCTGAATTAATCTAAAGCTCAAGAAAACCCACATCAAGCCACTTAGATAGGGAAAACAAGTTAACTGGGTCTTTTCTTGGTCTTCTTCTGTGGGTTCCTGCAGGCTCCTGCAGGAACTTGCCTCCTTCCTAGAGATGAGGTCTTTGCATGGACATCAACACAGCACTTAGCTTTCCTGGGTGGAACTTTTTCAAGGAACTTAGCCATCCCAATTGTCAGGTATCATGGCATGATTCATCTGGAGACTTTTACAGTGCAGACATATCCCACTTAACCAGTCACCCAAGCTGTCTTGATCGTCTAGCCAATACAGTCAATGGAGGCAAGGCCATGATTCACCTCATCCCAAAGCAGACATCTAAAATGGAGCAGATGAATCGTGCCCTAGAAGTGCCTGTTTCTCTCTGCTTACTGATTACAAAAGCAGGCTGGAGTAAGACATCCATGTTGCAGACACCAGAAAATAGGTGAGATGAACACAGTTCCTAGTCAATGTGAGTTGTCTTCCTCCCTCTTATAATGTGATGGATAGAGAGAGGCACTTCTGGAGGGCAGTTCATGCTATTTGTCTCATCTTCCCTCCCTGGGGTAGCATGAACTAACATTAATTGAGATTAATTTTCTCCCAAAAGTGCAGCTGAGGTTGAAAGAAACATCTAACTTTAGGAAATCAGCTGAAAATCCTTTGCTTTCCCAGGCATTTCCTACCTTGTCCACCTAAAGTTCATTTACTGGAGGGCACATTCTTGGCTGAACTGATTATCTTGGTTCTAGACTCCTGCCTAGAATCATTTGGGATCCATAAATGGGTGTCCCTATGTCTCGCTTGCCTGGAAAGGACTGATTTGTAAAGCCTAGTCTATGCAGTTAGCAAAGCCACTGTGATACGGTTCCTGACCATCTGAACATGCGTCTTCTTTTCACTCTGTCCCTTCTTGACCAGGTACCCACCTGGAAGGGAGATAACTGGCTGCAAGGACCCATCTCCCATAAAAAGGACAGACACTTCAAAACGTTTTTTATCTTAGCCTAGAGAAGTGCTAAAGTCAAGCTAATTTTCTTGTGAACTCCAGTAATGATAGAATTCTTGTACTATATTTTACTCAGAGCAAGAGAGTGAAGGCGTATTCCCTGACTGCCCTGTTGATAATTCAAATACACAAGGCTGTTCCCAAATGAAAACCACATAGCAAAAAATGAATGTAAACAGAAATACATGCTGCCCAGGCAGGTTTCTGTTTGTCATTAATGCTGAGCAGAAAAGTCAATCAAGAGATTTAATTAGAAGAAAAGGAAATTATACTCTAAAAATCCCTTCAGTTTCAGTAATCAAGGTTATTATTAGAAACATCAGTAAAAGCACTTTAAAAATCTATCTAATTAGCTACATATCTGCTGATCTCTATACATAGCTGACTTGTTTGTCTCTAAAGCTTCAACCAACATGATGGTTCATGGACACTCCTTTCAAAAGACTTCTGTTTGGCTGAGCACTAAATTTGCACTCAAGTTTTGTTGAGGTTTTTTTTGTTTGGTTGGGTTTTTTTAACTCTCCTCACTTGAACCAAAGCACTTCACAGATTGATGGTCAAAGCAGGTTCTCCATATTCTTGTGACAGTAGAGCAAAGCTGGCATTGTTTTGTGAAAATACAACCCTACTTCTGAAAACTCCCAAATTGAAACTGTCATGAAAGCAAAGTGAAAATGTGGTAGACTAATATCCAGAAGGACACTGACAGCCATTTTAATAATTAATTTTTAAAACACTTGAACTTAATGAGAAAGTCTTAGAATTAAGCTTTGCAAAACACATGCTTGGATTAAGCAGATGTGGAAATGCTTTGCTAAACAGTAGAAAATCTTGTCTAGACCATGCTTTCAGAGATGTTACCAATACACCAGACATGACTCCCAACTTGCATGCACCTGTGCATGAATGTTTCGAGTAACATGAGTACTGCTGTTCACAATAGCATTGATATTGGACCCATATTAAGCCACAGGAGAGTTTTTCCCCAAGTTGTTTCTATTCTAGCAGGGCTACATTTCTATCCCCTTTCCTCTACAGCACAGGAAATTCAACTGCTAGTGGTAGCGCGTTTATGTAACACTCCTGCACCATTTAGTTCAGAGTTGTGTTTTTTTAAATTCTCAAAATCCAAACTGTGTGAGTCTTTAGGGTCAGTTTCACTGTCAGACATTACCTGGTAATGTTCAAATATATAAAGCACACTGCTGAGTTATATGATGGTTGCCAATTTTTGGAGTTCCCCTTCCAAAGACTTGGAGCATGGTGTCCTCTACTGTTGGTGTTATTACATGGTGTAGCTCTGAAAGTGCTTTTGACTGTCTTATCTTTGGGCTTCCTCAGCTGCCAAAATTTCCTATAAAACTTACCTCCTCTTGTGTAGATGTGCTTGGCTTTCCAAGAAAGAAATACGGGTTTGACACTATGGTTGCAAATGAAATTAGCCGTATGAACTGAGCATCTTTGGGAAGAAGCAGCACAATTATGGATTAAGACTTTGAGAGGATGAAGAAAAGGGAAGGAAGATAGTAAGGTAGAATCGCTTGCCTTGTTGGGCCTGTAAGGAACTTCAGGAGAGAGAGGATGCTCTTTTGGGGAGGGATAACAGTAGAAAGGACATTTGCTGGAGAGGGGAATGCAGAGGAACTGAAGATGTCCAAGTACAAAGGTGAAAGCCAGCCTGACAGCATCTCTTTATCCTTTTTTTTTTCCCAGGTCTCTGGCAATTGGTCACCAGTATTCCTCCCTGGGGACTCAGCCCATCCTCTGTGGGAGCATCCCAGGACTGGTACCCAAGCAGCTACGCTTCTGTCGGAACTATGTGGAGATCATGCCCAGTGTGGCAGAAGGGGTAAAGATTGGGATCCAGGAATGCCAACACCAGTTTCGAGGGAGGAGGTGGAACTGCACAACTGTTAATGACAGCTTAGCCATCTTTGGGCCTGTGCTAGATAAAGGTGAGTGCAGTGCTATGGATTTGGCAACAGTAACACCCATGGTTGAGCAGCAGCAGAGATCTTGAGAAATCTCCTGTGAATTCATTTACTTCTGATAAAGTGTTGTGTAAAATGGGCTGCTGGAGACAGGACTTGAGCTTGTTAAAGGAGACATGTGACACAGGCAGGGAAAGTTTTGTTAGCCCAGGACCCCCATGCCAGCAGTTCAAACCTGACCCAGAGGTCTTTTGTAAGGACAAGAAGATAATCAAGCTTTCTCATAGGGACAGCAAGTACATGTGTGCTTCTCCAATGTATAGGAGAGTGGTTACCCATACCTCCATTGTACAGCCAACATCCAGTCACAGGTAACCACTGTTTCTACCTCAAACCTCTGCTGGGATTGTATAGGTGACCCAAAGAACTGGGACATGCCCAATTTGGCAGCGCGCAGATAGCGGGGTCATCTCTTGACCCTTCTTGGAGCAAGAGGTTGGACTAGAGACCTCCCGGGGTCCCTTTCAATATGAATTATCCTATGATCTTATGCCTCTTGGAAGGAACACAAAGGATTATTGTGTTCTCAGTGGTGAAGCTGGATGTCTGGCTCCTTTTCTGACCCCATGGCATTTCATGCCACATTTTCAGCTCTCTCAGTGATTGCAGAGGTGAACTGATGGGCTGTTAGGTATAGTTCCTAGGGGCTGGACTTATCAGATAACATCAGTTTTAATACCGTAATGGGATACAATGAAGATCAAAGGCCTGAGGAAATCGCCATCAATTAATGGTTCTGCTTTCATTGGTTATGAACAAGCCAAATTAAGGCAGGATGCTAATTCAGGTTACTAATTCTCTCACAGCACCCATTGATATAAGTGGGAGCTCTTAGAAATATTTTGCCCTAAGTTGTTGAATGCAGTGGGATTTAAGCACTTGGCTAAGTCTGAGTACCTGGGGTTTTCCCCTGTATCTTGGCAGGAGTCTATTTTAGCCCATAAGAGCTGTTTTATGCTTCTTCATTCTTGCAGTATGCCGGTTAAAGTCCAGCTTGTTCCTGCTGGTCTCAGTAAATCCAAGTCTGCCTTTCCCTTTAGCACAGAGGCAGACTCAACTTGCATTTGATTCCTTCCCAGACAGTAAGTCCAGGTGCCCTGTGCAGAGCTGTGCAGGAGTATGGCTGCTTTCTCTTAGCAGAGCACCAGCAGAAGAGGCTTGGAAATCCTCTTTTCTTTATTTTGTTCTTTTTTGGTTTCGTGAAAGAGTAACGGTTATAGACTTCTGATAGTCTGAGAGTTGGAATTACTTTGTCTGGAATAGTGGTGTAGCACCATTTCACCTTGTACGAGGAGAGGCAGGAGCATCTGGAATAGTTTCAAGAAGTTGACATAGGTAGCTGATCTACACCCACCTTGGGGCATGTTCTTCTAGTGCTTGCCCCTACCTGGTTATAGAGCGTATGTTTGTTTTTCCTCTGCTGCGTTACTCGGAAGAGAGTTGGGCATTTCCTCTTGCATGAATTTTGAAAAATACGGCAGCCAAGACAGAGCAAAGCCTTGGTTTGTATCGTGGCAGAACCTCCATCAGCCAGAATAGTTGTCTTATATGCGCCCAGCAGGTGAATGGGTGACTTCAGCTCATGGAGTTAACCCCGTTAGAGACGGGTAGTTGAGACACCATATTAATGCTGTTGTCACTATTCGAATTTAGTGGTGAGAGATCATCCAAAAAGAATTACACCTGTAAGATCTGCACTCTGGCACACTTCAGCCCATATCAAAGTGTCATACCACAATGTTTCACATGCAACTGAAGCACCTGTTCTGGGTACATCACTCCTGGGTGACTATAGCAGTTGAATTAGGCCAACACAGCCAAACCGAATATTTTTCCCATAGGCACAATCCCAGCGTGACTTGCCCAAGAGCATTCACCAGGCACACGCAGTAAGTGAACCAGATAACCCAATGCCTTTGCCTCATCACAAGGCTGGATGTCCTCAAGGACACTTGCAGCACCTTGTGCTCCCCAGATGCTCTTGGATCAGATGCTCCACATCTCCTGTAGCAATTATACACTGTGACTGGGGAAAGTGATCCTCACCTCCTTGCTGACCAAAGGAACCCCAATCCCACAGGCTGACAAGCACTCTTATCTCACAATGGTGTTGACATGAATGGTCTGTCCCTGCTTGAGACTGCAGACTTTTGGTAGCTGGTTCAGAGAGGGGAAAAAAGGCTGAGACGATTTCATAACTGAAGAATGTTGTTCCTTGAGGGAGAATCAAACCACCCTTCAGTTTTGTTTCACCTACAGCAGGAGGGGGGAGAAAAAAACAGCTCAGTTGCATTCCTGTGCGGCAGATCCCCCAGGGTAGGAACATATTTGAGCTCCTACCCAGAAAGAGAGAAGGAGAAAAGGAGAGAAAGCATGCTAAACTCTATTTTGCAGCTTGGATTTTAAGTCACCCAAGATCTAACTGCAGCTTCTCGTTTGAGTCAATAGAGACCCCATCCTCCCTCAGCACAAACCAGCGTAGTCACTAAAGCCATACACGACTATCTGCAATTCTTTCATTGAACAGGACTAATTTTAATGCCCTCAGGAAATACTTTCGAGGCCCAAATCTCACTGAGGCTGCCTCACTGTCCGGGCTGCCCTTGCTGCTTTGATATCTCATTGCTAATTGAGGGCTAGGCTTGAGCTCTGATTCAGCAATGCCAAACTGTCACCAGAGACTGGTCCTGTTTAGAGCCATATTCTGATATCTTGTCTAAAAGTGGACTCTTTTTTCCTATCAGCCTGTTTGTGGAAAGAAATCCCATGTGTTTTAGCTACAACTATATTTATGAATTTTTAAAAAAACATTTCCATAGTCAGGCCTAATGAATCACCTATTAAACAGCAACGGTATTCATGAGCTCGGCTACAAGGGAATGGTGATGTTCAGGGGATCCATACTTGCTGCTATTTGGAGGAAATACTTGACAGGCTTTGCCCTATGTTCCTCTACCTCTTCATATGTCCCTAGGGACATATGAAGAGCAGAAATCCCCTATCTTGTCCAGCCATTTGATTACTCTGCTTTGCAGATCCTTGGCTGTGGAATAAATGTTCTCCATTTAAAAGGAACAGAGTCACCTTCCTTGCTATGCTGTGCTACCTGCGTGGGGAATGATTCAGGTCTTAGCAGCAGGTGAAATCACTACAGGGATGTTGGAAGAGGGTTTTTCTTCTCCTCCTTTGTGGTCTCAGGAACATCTGAGCAGCTGTGCAGCTCCACAGAGAAATGTTCAGAGGGGTGCCACTGTTGCGTCTTTTTTGCAAAGCACTAGGAAATGGGTGTCTTGGGTACCCTAGGCTATTAGGAATGCAAAGAACAAGATGCTTATATAGGAAAAGAAATGAGCCTGATCTCTATTCCTCTACCTAAGCTTACCTGTCTCTTTATCAGTCGTAAATAAGAGGCTGCAGTTCATGCAATTTCTAGTCTCCCAGAAGTCCAAATCTCAACTACAGGACAGCAGAAAGAACCCCTGACTTGAACTTTTCTAACAGAGTAATTTCTAGAGGAAAAAAATTATTCTCATTTGTTTCTTCACCTGTACTGTGTGAAGCAGTGGAACAGAACATGTCCATAGCCACACAAACTTAAGTGATCACCTTAGCCACAGCTTGTGCCCAGCCACTTACCTGAGAGGTTCATCTGTTTGTAAGGCAGTTTCTGTATATTCCAGTTTTCCAAGGACAAGGGAAGGTTTTTGAGTTGCCTCTAAAAGTACACAGGATAAAACTTTGGAGTATATAGTAGTGGGACATGCCATCACTGGCAACAGAAAGTGAATGGTGCAACCTAACGAGTGTTTTCCATCTCAAACTTAAGTGTCATATACTGGGAGTTGTGTCTTTCCCCCTGGTTTTAGATTTTGTGGACAGAAGATACTGTTCATGTTTAAGTTGTGGTACATTTATAGTCTCTCAACGCAGTGCTAGCTCTCTCTGAAACTCCCCTGGGCAGAAATATGAACTGATCTCAAGAGAAGTAATACAATAAAAGCTTATCATGGCCCTGTCTCTTTAAAGGACCTCAGCACATAATTAAGTCAAAATAAAAGTTTCCTCCCTCTCCTTCCCCCATTCAATAAAAGTAAATTACCTCAAACTATTTGAGCCCCCAGTTCTTTTAAATTTTAAAAGGGAGCCCTTGTCTATCTATTTCTTTCACTCACTCCCACCTCCTTCTGCTAAAGACTGGCTGGGGCTTTAAACCTGCCAGCAGGACTGAGAAATGGTTAATAGTTATTGTGGAGGAGCAGCTTTTAATGAACTATTGAAGAATGATACATTGATGGAGTAATGGGAGTTTAAGTTGCTCTGTAATGAAACAGGTTCTCAGCGCCGACCCATTGTGGTGTAAATACGGCACGTCTCTCCCACTGTTTGGTAAGGGCTAAATAGCAGAGGCCAGAGGGGGGTCAACTTATGGGGTCTCTGCTTTAGTTAATCAATCTGATTGGATTAGGGTCACTGTGATCCCTAATAATGTCAAAGGTTACGCCAAACTGGATTAAATGCTTTGTTGGGGAGTGCTCAGATTCTTTCAGCTTTTGCTGACGGGGCTTGTTTATTAGAGTTTAACACTCGTGCAACCTCGGGAAGCCGCACTGTCCCTTTTTGTACGTCGGGGCCTTTGCTGGCATGCGAGGGGTTTTGAACGAACTGGGGCGGGTACATGCGCGTCCCGTTGCTTTGTCAAGTGTCCGCACCCGTCGGATGTGCCCTCTGAGGACATATATCAAATTCCTTACTGGACAAATGAGAGCCTAATGGGTGATGAGGGGCTCGGAGGCATAAATTCTTTCCGGAAATAATTGTTGGCTGTAACCCCTGCTAGAAGGCAAATGACAAGAGCTACAAAAGTGGTGGAGTGACCCACTGTTCATGCCCCCCTTGCTGTCCAGTAAAGAGATGTTCTTTTCAATACAGCTCATGTCTGTGCAGTTGCCAGGATGAGCATGGAATGAAATACAGAGTATTCAAGACCACTTGATTACTTCATTATTAAACAGAGTAGATGCCTTGCCTTCCAGCACTTCCGAATCAAATCAAGGTGGGATGAGGTGGGATGGGATGAGATCCCCTTGTCATCTTATCCAGGGAGACCATGAAGAATTGCTATTATCTTCATTCATGATGTTCCTGAAGATGACACTGTCCTATAGAAACGGCAGGATGTCCTTCAGAAAATGATACCAAATAAACTCTTGAAGGTCACCTGGCAATGGAAAGGGGCAGCAATAATAGTGTCTTATTGAAAGAGATATGAGATGTCTGGATCTCAAATGTCCCTTTCCTCCCCTGCAGTAGAGCACACACTGCATGTTTATAGCCTGGCAGGACTGTCAGATTATCTAAACAGACTTCTTGCTTGATGCAGACTGAAGAATTTCACCTCAAGAATTTTGGAATGAAACCAGAAACTGGATTTGACTGTGACATTTCTTCCCAAAAGACATCTTGCCTTGACATACAACCAAGAGATAGACAATCTATCTACCTCCCCTTTTACAAGTCTCCACATTTCTAATGTGACACTGCTCTGGTGTTGACAACCAGTGGCTGTATTTTCCTTTGCTAGATTCAGAATAACTCTTCTAGAACAGAGCATTTTATTCACTGCTTACCCTTTATAAATAGTTAAAATCGAGGTCTGCAGAAGAGCAGTGGGTCAGCAAAAGTTTGGGTCCATTACATCAGACAGCAAGACAGGTTGAGGGAGTTCTGTCTGTGCTGAGGTCCTCTGGGCCATGATTCATCTGAGGTATTGTAGACAGTTAGGATTAAATTATTCACACCCTGAAGTTTCTACATCTCTCCATCAATCACTGGGGGAATCCAGGGAGACCGGCTCTTGATGAGAAGACTCCTGCTCCCAGGGACCACATGAAGGGCAGAGCAGGTATTTGTCTAGCTCGTGAGTGATGTGGGATTCAAGTCACATTCAGTTTCATGTGAGTATTGCTACCTTTGCAGCTAGGCTCATTTTGGACTCTACACCTTTTGGGGATAAGGCCCATGTCTTATCTCTCTCTAGAAAGCCAAAACGTAGCTGTGTTCATAAGTTGACTCTTTTGTTCCTCTTACTACTGTGGATGAGAAAAGTCATCTTGTGTCTAACAAAATCCATGTGAGTTTTCCCTCAGGTTTAGCAAAAATGGAACAAGACTTTTAAATTAAGTTATAATACCTGGGAGACACAAGTCTCCTCCGTATTTTTTTACTTGCTGTGTTGTAACAATATCGCTCCACAGGCTCTCTGATAGGGCTGATCTCATCTACCAAAGTTAGATGTCAAAGTCTGAGCTAGTCACCCCAGGCTCCCTTTGTAGTCAGTGGAGAGCAATCGGCATCTCCAGAGAGCAATTCATCTGACCTATCTTAGACACCTATCTCAGGATAACATGAATCACACCAAGATGTTTATTTCTCTCCATTGACTATAGAGGGAGCCTAGGGCTACAGGCTCAGACTTCCATGTGTATTTCTTAGAGGCCCAGTTCGAAAGCAAATTGTTCCCACCCCCCATCCTTCTCCTGTCAGAAAGCAGTCCTGACATCCAGCCTCTGCTGGAGAGGCCATTTTACTAATGCAAGAACATGACACTGAAAAGGATCTCCTGGATCACTGAATACAGGCAGTCCCTTGATATTTCAGGCATAATCCCATCTCATAATGTCTTGAATGATATAAAATTAATATGTTTAGCAGACCTCATCATATTTTCCTGATGGCATTCTGGCATCTCAGTTGTCTCTGTGCCAAATGCTTCCCCCCTTTTCCCCGCTCTAGATCAGACTTCTCCACTTCTGCAATAAAGTAAGGCATGAGCAGAAAGCCACAAGATACTGATCCATCCAGGAGGTTAGTTACATGTAGGAGGTACTCTCTGCTCTCTCATGAAACTCTTCCCAAGAGGATCTGATTTCCAACCACACCCCGTCTACCTCTCCGCTAATGGCAATTTGGGCAGCTGCCCTGGTATCAACAACGGAGATCTACAAACTCTACCCTGTAACTATGGGGAAGGAAACTGGAAGGATCAGAATTGAAAATGTAACTATGCAAGCTCCACTCAGCCGTCAAGATGCATAAATACTGTAGGCCAGAGATTTGCCAATGCTGCTGAGAAAAAGACTGGCAGATCCTGGCTCAAGACAGAAGCATCGGTTGTGTTTAGCCTCAGTGTAAATTGAGCTTGGAGCTGAAGATTACTGCACAGGATGAGACAGTCCTTAGTGCCAGCATATCTCTGCACTGCCTGAGTCCATGTTCCAGCCCACAGGCACAGAACAGTCCATATTCATGGTTACAGCATTTCTGAACTGGATGTTACCTAGCTAGCTCAGTACAGGCAGCAGCACCGGGGAGGAAATGCAGTTTGGGGAGGTCTAGATGAGCTGTAGCCACATCTCTGGTTTGCAGCCCGCATCAGTACCGGGAGATTAGCAGCTTCTACCAAGCTTTAGCAAAAGCTGCAAATTGCAACAGCCACAAACAGCGATGCTGAGGAAGCTTGCCAACATGTTAGTCCTTCAGCCTTTGGGAGCAGGATATCAACAAGATGGTAGAGGAGCTCCTTCTCTTACTGCTGAAGCTGCTGGACAGCCAGGTCACCGTTAGAAGGGGTCTCTTCAGCCTCTTGTGACTTCAGATGTGTTCAACAGCAAACACTAGGCAGCCCTCTGGTGCAGTAGGATAGCACTCAGAAGATGATGCAGTAGGATAGCACTCAGAAGACTACAGTTAGCATCACATCTGGCTGCATTTCCCCCTCCATCCCAAATGCAACTGGAGGCTGTGCATGGCCTGGGTTTGGTGGGCTTGAGTGTTTTCTGGATTTCTTAAGGGAGAGGCCCTGACCATATCACCTCTCCACCTGCAAAGTGATCCCAGAGTAAAGATCTGGCTCTTGTGCACCTGTACAGTTCTCTGGAGATGAGACAGCTTGTGTAAACAGCTGTAAACAGCCAACACACACACATGGGCTGCAAACTCGGGAGAGCGGTGATGGTGAAAAGGAAATAGCAGCAATGCCAGGAGCCGATCCTGTTTGCTTTCAGTGCTCCCTCTACCTCCCACTGCACCAACCCTCATCTGTCAACTCTGACATGGAGATTTTTCTGGCGACTAAAACATTAGATGGGGGATCAGGGAGGGGAAAAGAAACAGGACAGCCTGTGGCTACAAAACCGGTGGCGTCTCTCTCGGCAGCAGGAGGCACTGGAAATTTCTGCCTCGGGCAACATGCACAATGCGATGGGCCGGCAGGGAGCAGGCTGCATGGAGTTATAGATTTATTTCCTTCCCCCTCCCCTCCCCTTCTTCCCCTTTCCCTGCTGGGTACGTTGCATTCCCCAACTGGGCTCAGGCTGGTTGCAACAAGGAGCTCCCTCTGCCGCATCCCAGTGTGCCAAGTCCAAGCGTGGGAGCTAGTCCTAGACAAAAGGGAACAGTAGAGGGAGCTGATTAGCATCCCTTTGTCCCGGAAGAATCCCGGCCCCAAATGGGCCCTCTGTACACAACAGGTGGCACAAACACACACACACATGGATGGGAGCCAAGGAGGGAAACAGGGACAGCGGAGGCTTGGTCGCCTTCATCCAGGCACTGTGGGGAAAGGGGTTGTGGTGGGTTTTGCCCCTAAACACTGCTATGGGATGGGTCCTGAACCAGGGTGCAGCGTTCTTGGGTCCACAAGGGTGGTTTTTGCCAGTTGAGGAGTTAGACATGCGCCTGCCTACGTTCCTACATACCAAACAGCCAAAACAAGCAGTCTTCTGACAAAGAGGTATCCAAGCCTGTGAATGTGGCTTTTCTTCCCTGTGAGATGTGTTATGAGCTGGCAGTGCTGAATAGACATGGGGATTTTAAGGCCAGAAGGGGCTATGGGATCATCTGGTTCAATTCCTGTATAAGAAGCAGAGAATTTCCTCCTGTCCCTCTCCAAGAAGATATGATAGGACAGTAAGAGGAAAAGCAGAGCATATAAAGATGGCCTGCATGCTTCTTTCTGCACTATGGGCTTGCACAGCAGGAGAACGGAGCAGTCTCCTGCAGAGCAGACAGGGCAGACAGCCGAGGCATTTATCGGCAGGAGATAGTTAGCATGCTCCCTGCTAAGGTCTGCTGCAGGAGGAAGCGTGTGCCTTGATGGGTCAGCTTCTCCCGTTCCTTGCTCCCTCATTTCCATCTCTCAGGGAGAACATCCTTCAAAGGAAGGACTTATCATCCAAGAAGATACATAGGATTAACAAAGAGGCAGGGGTGAGCCACCGGGAGAGGGAACGGTTTAAAGGATTGTTATGGCCGTATTTGGATTTCTGTTGTGCATGTGAACCATGTGCTCATACGAATGGCTAGGGAACAGTTGACTTCAGACAGCAGTGAGGACAAAGGAGGAGTAAGAGGAAAGCAGACCTTTGGGAGCTCCAAAGTCTTGGGAGATACAAAGTCACAAATGAGAGAATTTCATGGGAGGCAGCAACCAGCTGAAGTAGGTAAGGACTTCCACCGCTTCAAGGTAGGCAGGGGTGCTGCCCAGAAGTGGCATTTTTTTGAAAAATAGCATGAGATGGGTGAAGCTGAGGTAGCTGAGGACTGTGTGAAGTAGACCCCAAGACATTGAGCAGGCAACTGTCTGGTGTGCTGTCTCCTGCTCGCCTTCCATGTGCTCCCACTGGTCACTGAGATGCTTCCGGAGAGCGTTGCCTACAGCAGATCACTCTAAGATGGTCTCACAGAAAAGGGCTGTAGATATGTCACAGTATAGATATGCTTTAGAGAAGGACTTGAAGGAAAATATCGTGGCTTTGTTTTGGTTTCAGCAGGCTTTTTTGGGAAGTAGAAGGCAACATGGTGAAATTCAGGGAGGCTCTAGAGCTTTGGCTGCAATTGACCCTAAAGCCTGATGGCAAAGCACAGACAGAAAGCCAGAGAGTCCACCAGATCCTGGGAAACACAAAGCTGTCCACATGGCTTGAGGTGGAACTCAAGAGTGGGTACACGTCATGGGTGGAGGAATGGAGAGTCTTTCACTTTCTATTTCATCTTGACTCATCTCACCCTTCCCAGATAAGAAAAACAGTTTACGAAGCCTACATTATTTTGATATATGTTATTTCGCTGGTGTCTCCAGACCCAGCCTGGACCAATGACAGTGAGCAATGCAGAAAAGAGAGGTTCTGGTTCTGGGTTTGCATTTGGCTGTGACGGAGACAGTGGAGCAGGTCCTCCTTCCTCTACATTTCCGTTTCCCATAGAGTGCACCACAGAAACAACCAGGTGCTTTAAAGAGAGTGATACCAAAGTAGGTAATATGTAGGGCCCTGCAGCTCTTGCAACATAATTTAGGTAGTGTTATTGGCCTACTTATGACTGTTGCTCTCAAGTTTGATTGACGGGGCAGTAATGCTTCATGGAACACTTCCTGGTAAGCTGCAGTTTGTTGACTAAGCATCTGACACAATTTCCTCTCTATTATTTCCAGGTGCTAAATCACACTAAATGATAACTAATAATTATCATTTATCATTTCCTAATCATGCTACTTTCCCATGGAAGCTGTTGCCACAGGGATGTTGTGGGAGTGTGAAAGGGTTGGGAGGGCACAAGGAGATATTTCTGTTCACCTGGAGCCATAAAAAAGTGGGAGACCCTTTAGGCTAGGCACACAGAATACAGCCTAGGAGATATTATATCTTCTCAAAAAAATATTTATTTATTTATTTTCTGGGCCAGTTCTCCATCAGAAAAGGCAGCTGCATCAAAACATACATGTTTTGCAGGACCCTCTCAATTTCAAGGCTAAAATCCTCAGCTTTGGCTTTCTTGTTTTTCTTTGCACATTTCAGGTAGTTTTAATTGAGTTCTTGAAAAGAAGCCATTTTACTTCCTTTTGTTTTGAACACAATCTTATGTCAAAATAGAAAGTCATTAAACTATCAAAGAAACACAGTGCTGTACCTTTAATACTTTATAGAATATTGGAGTGTTTTAATATTACTGAAGTTGAATGATTTTATCTTGTCAAAAAAAAAATCCGACATGAACAAAATAAGACATTTCAACAGCCTAAAATATTTTTTTTCAGTCTCTTACCACATGGAAAAATTCAGTCTCATTTTTTCCATCTGATTTTCAACTCTTAAAAGAAAACAAAACAAAATTTCCCATAATATGGAAATGTGATTTTTTGGCCCTCGTTACTAGCCTTAGGCATGACATAGTCTCCAAACTCATTCTGACAGGCTGCCTAAATTCAGATTAACTGAGAGCAAAGTATTATCAGTGCTCTCCTAAGGACCCCTCTAAATTCATAAAGCAGCCTTACAGCTCTATAAAACGAGAGCTGTAACAGGTAGGCCTCAAATCTGTGACTTATTCTCCCCCATTATAAACACTGAGTCCTGTCGTGCAGATGCTCCAACAGGAAATCACACAGTTTCTTCTTAGAGAAGAAACAAAAGGCAGAAAAATATTTTAGATATTTTAGTGCTGTTAGTTTTGGTGGAGAAAGATGTTTTGTTCATGCAACCTTTCGGTCTGCTTTCCTAACTGCATTTTGGTTATAGATTCCTCAACAGATGAATGTGAAGATACAGATGTATCTTGAGAGAGGTAGATGGCAGCTCAGTAGAGCACAGCCAGTCTATGTTAGATGTTCAGTCTGTGCCCAGCACGACAGCACTCTGGTAGGCTTGTAATGGAAGATTCCTCTGTGCCCAGAATCTGAAATGAGGAATGTTCTTTGTATTTAGCTCACTTGATCACAGTGTCTTCTCAATCACAAGTTAATGTGCACATCTCTTGCATCCAAGCACGTCAGAGGTGACTTAGTGAGCTTCTGAGGGCAAGACTGTGGCAAATAATAGGTTTTGTAATGTTCTGTTTATGGCTTTATTAGTTATGATCCTGGTCCAAACACATCCCTGTATCATGTCATTGATCCCTGTGGACCAGGAAAGAGTTGAAGATGATACAAAAGTCTTATAATAAAATACTTCATACTTCCTTTGAGCAAGACAATGAAGATTTGCCTTCTTTTGTTGGTTCTCAAGAGGCCAGATGGACACTGAAGATTTAGAACTTCTCAGCCAGCAGAAAAGCACCATCTCAGTTTTCAGTTCCATGTTTCCAGTCTTTGGGCCAAGCTTCAGTGAATATATCACATAATCAATAATCAATATATAAGAATAATCAAATGTAAGAGTTAAAAACTCTCCCTAAAAGCTCCTCACTTTGACCAAAGCCAACCACTAACCTTCAGAACACTCCTGTCCTATCAGTCATTAATACTTTTGTTCATTATTCATGTTAAGGCTGCTGTGACTTTCCTGAAATCTTTAAATCAACCTGACTTATGTCCAGTGTTTTTTCAAATAGAACAGAGAAGGAAAAGTGAAAAAAGTGTTTGTTTTGTGGGTCTGGTTGTTGGGGTTTTTTAAGGAACCCAAACATATCTCCATGTTTAACCTGACTTTTAATGTAGATACTTTATAAATGGATGATACTCTGCTCAAACAGCCATACTCACCATTACAACCCTGGCACAAGCCTCATACGCTGGTACTGGCTACAAAATAACAGTTATTCAAAATCACAGAGTTGGAAAGATGCAGTTTAAAATTATATGTATCAGCATTATAGCTCTGTTGGAAAACAGGCTGTAATCACCAGTGTTGCAACCCAGTGAGGTCACTGCATCAAGCACTCTGAACTATTAACTACACATATTTGCCTATTTTATGAGGTTGGCTACCAACATGGCTGACCAAAAGCTGAAAGTATATTAGGCTTTTCTAGCTAGGGCTGGGTATTCTGATATTTGAGAGGCTTGGATGTGACTACTAGTTTGTTAGTCCAGGCTGCATCTTCTTTTGTGAGGTTTGTGCCTCTTGATGTTTTAGACTTTTCTTTGGTTCCATCAACCTTGCCAGAAGAAGGGTGTTCTTAATTCAGACTGGGCAACTGAGCCAGTTAGTCTGGCTTAAAATGACAGAAGTGATAAGCCTGGTACTGGGATCAGACAACTTGGGATGAACCCCAGTGTGGGATGGTGGATCCTCTTCACTCTTGTGAGCCATATGTGATGTACATCAGAAAGTCTGGTGTAGAGGTGTACCAGAACTACCTCAGAGGATGACGGCAGCTCCTCTAGAGATGGCCTGGGCAAGTACGCCACATCGCAGAGTAATAGAGCCCAGTGACACTGGGCTTCTAGTGCCCACAAAGCATAGCCCTACTGCTAACCAACCATATGCCATAGCTGAGGCAAAGAACCATATGCAAAATGCTGGAGAGCCACATGTGGTTCAGGAGCTGCTGGGTGCCACTCCTGCCCTAAGAGCTTGAACTTAAGCTACTCACCCAAGCTAATATCCAAACCTGCCCTGAACTTAAGCTGCTCACCTGAACTAATACACAAACTGCCTTGCCTTAAAAACTGTTTTATCCCAACTTTGCCAACTGAGGTTAACCAGTCTGTGTGAAATATGCATCTTCTTTATGTAGGGCTTACCGGCACACCATTTCTGTGCTTGATCTCTAAGCAGCACTGTGAGACTGTGAGAATCTGCAGATCATGGGCATTTTGCTTCTTAAGTTAAATGTATTTATTCAACAGGACTTTGAGCTTCACAGACTGGCATGTTGCACTTAGCATTAAAATAAGGGTAAACACACGCCCTGAAATTTGAAGAATCCCTGCAGTTCCTCACCAAAATCTCTCCTCTCTAAATGACATGACATCTCCGTGGTGAAGAAGAAATTCATTCTCAGCTCTGCTTTGCTCAGCTCTGCTCTGCTCAGCTCTGCTCTCATTTCCTAAACACTCTACAGGCTTCCACCAATCCCCAAAATTAGCACCAAAGTTGCTAGTGGTGCCCCTAACACCTATGCTTATCCACAATAGAAAACCAAACATGCAGAATAGAAGAAAAGCATGCCAAAATCTTCACCATAGCCAAGAAACATCGCAGAAAAATTTCAGATATTCAAGAAAGCCAAGACGATGGTGGAACCTGGGAGTGATTTATAGGTAGGAGATAGCGTTTCTTACCAGCATTGGCATTGCGCCACTGCAGGATTGGGCAAGTGTAAGGATGACCCAACTTCAGCAGCTCCAGCTGGCTGACTGCCTTCCACACCAGGAGGTCCAGCAGTGTCCAGAACACCTGAGCCCTATCGCTGGTCACCAGTGCCATACCCAGCATAGGAGCCATGGCTGAATTTCTGAAGAGTAATGCTCAGCTCAAGAGAAACAATGTGGTCTCCAGGAATAAGCCAGGAATCAAATCCTATACCCTATAGCCCACTGACAGCTTTCCACCCTCCCCAGCTCATATCCATTGTCAGCACACGCAAAGGCTCCATATCCCATTGCCAGTTGCTTAATTCATTCCTTCCTGCCCCACTGTCAATACAATAATACCCCACTGAGGAGACTCACCCAGCAGCAAATCCCCCTTTAACACCCTGCAAACAAGCAGTCAGATTTATCTCTGCCACTGTTCTGGACAACTAAATGAGGACTCACCTGTTCTAATCCTCTCTTAAGATTTCAAGATGAGGCCTGTGTTCGCACATTAGCATATCTAACAGCTCCTACGTGTGCACTGCCAGGCTACTGCTCCATGGAGGTAAATCACGTACCAACACATACTTCAGGTACCCTACTATCTTCCTCTGAAGACATGAATGACTGAGCCTTTGCTACAACCTCATAAAAATGCCTGAAATGAAAACTTGGGTTAAATGGGCTTGGAGATCTCCCTCAAGAATGAATGTCATGACTCATCCACAGCCTTCTGCTGGAGAGTTTGGGGACAACTCCTTCCATGTGACACACAGTAATTCACTGGCCTCGTTTTTGGCATGGCAGCTGTGACTTTCTTGGTGTGAGTAGGAAATAGACGCTCCAGTTTGAGGAAACTTCTAAGATTTCTACAGCTCCTTTGGGCTTGCACTGGAATGACAGCGATGACTTTCAACTCTTTCACAAGCCTCAAAATGCCTTGAAAAGGTCTCAAAAACCTATAAGCAGATGTTAGCCATGGAGCAGCTGAAGTTTGGTTATGAAGGTGTCCTCTTGGGATGTGAGTGACTGAACATTTTGGTCTTTGCTGTTCTGGAGGCTTTGCTGTTGCATGCTGAAAGTCTCAAATTTGTCAGGGATCACAGGGAGTGTTAGAAAGCGAGTGGCTTGTGGTAGATGGCAGGAGGCTGGGAAGGGGTAAGGAGACAAAGGGCTACCATCAGCATTGACTGGTGTGGCACGCCATTCTGAATCACGCAAGGATTTTTTGTCTTCACTGTTATACCACCCACTGTGCACTGTGCACAACACACCCAGCCTGGTTGTGGGGAGTTGTCCAGGGCAGATTTTTGAACTGAACCACTATTACACAGTTACCTGAAATTGCTGGAGACCAGACTTTCTCATCGAGGTTGTGACTCAGGTCTGGATGGTTCTAAACTGAAGACTGGGTGATTTGATCTCAGCCTTTTCCCAAGACCCAAACCAAGTTGGTCTTCTTAGGATAAACAAATTCAGATGTTTGCTGTGGGTTTTTCGGGACATGATTTCTATCTGACTCCTTCATTTTGGTAATCTCAGCTTATCTGAAAGCAGAAAATACTAATATATCCGCTAAGTTCCCGAATGGCATTGTCCGCTAAAGATATTTGTTGGGCCATCTAATATGCAAGCCCAAGAGTTTTTAACTCCTCCCAGCTAACTTGGGAGAAGAATCTATTTGGAGGGATACATCTTCAGGCCCATAGCTGTCAGAAACTTTGTTGTGCCAGGACAAATCCCAATTCCCTTTCCATACTCAGTCCTGCGAGCCTTTTGCTGGCAAGTCTGGAACTGCACTGAAGACATGAGCCATTTGCATGATTAAAGGTTGCAGGACCAAGCTGATTAGAAAGATTCAGCAAATTCTCCAATCAGAGCGTTAACACAGATCCACTAGGTGAGGAGCTGGCTCTGGGTACGTAGTTGGCTTCTCCTCAGAGTAACTTCCACTGGTTTCCACCAAGAGCTGGAATGTCTCAGCTTCTCTCAGGATTGATCTCTGCACCTGCAGAGCGAACACTTGTGAATATTGTTGTGGTTTTGGTGGCTTTTTCTTTATAATATCAAAACCTGCTGCTTTGATTAGAGATGGGGGGTGGAAATCTGACTATTTTCTGGCATTTAGTCCCTAATCGGAATATTCCCTTTGGGTATTTAAAAAAAAAAATTAAATTGGCCCAGATATTTTTTTATGAATAACACTTTAATTAAATTTTTACATATTAAACGTACATCAGTCGAAATAGTTAGACAAATAGCATGAGTGTTAGTCATGTATAAGCAAAGGGATGAATCAGTCGAATAATGCGTATGTTACAAAAGCCTCTCCCTCTGAGGGCACATATGAGACGCTGAAAGCCAAGAGAAATTAACATAAGAGATGGAAGAGAGTGAGGAAAGAGAGCATAGAAGAAAAGGCCAGGAGAGAGGCAAGATACCCAAGTGGGATTAGTAAGGTAAGGGCTCCCTTGCTTACACAGACATAAATCATGGAGTCAAGGGACCTGAGCTCTACTCCTAGTTCTGCCACTGATTTGCTACACGCCTGCACAGTATTATTTAATTTTCCTCTCTTCATTGCACTTCCACCTCCTCCTCCATTGGTTTGTTGAAGTTAATTTGGCAAGTTCTCCTCCACGTCCTCTTCAATCACAGCCGGGGGATTGGGGCTAGACTTTAGGAGGAGAGGTCTAACGGTAAGGGTAGCGAAGCACAAGGATAGCCTCGGGAAGGGGTGGGAGCTCCGACCTGGGAGGTTTTCCAGAACAGGTTAGACAAACATCTGTCAAGGATAGTTTAGGCAGAGTGGATCGCGCCTTTGGGCAGAAGAGTGCGAGGTCTAAATCTGATATCTATGATTTTAAGGTTTTCTGAAGCAGGGGCTGAAGCTGACAGTGCATCTAGATATCAGTTTCATGCAGAATAACAGGAAGTGAGGTGTCTCATTAGAAAAAGTAAGGTTTTTTGTAGGGAAAAATATCAAGATGCACCTCTAATTACACTGACTTAACTTTTCTGCCATTTCCACTGCGTAAGATAAAGGTTATTCTGACTTACATCAGGCCAAGAGGAGAATCAGGTCCCATGTCATTCTGCTGATACCAAAATATATTTTTTACTTTACTCAATTTATTCAGTAACTGATTTTCAAAGACATTTCCTAAGGGTTCTTGGTTGGCTGTTTTTTTTTTTTTTCTCTACACTTCACATATCATCTACCCCCACTCATTCCATAGGGCAGCAGCAATGTTGCCACCAAGGGAGCTTACATTTAACAGCAAGAGAAGAATCTTTACCAGCTCCCATCCCAAGGGACTACAAGATGCGTAGCTTTGATTTTGTTGCTGTAAGATAGGCAGGGATGAAAGCCATGTGCACTGTCAGTAAACCCTTAAGGTACTGGGTTCCTGCAGCAGTTTGGCAAATGCCTTCTACTCCCAGCAAAGCCATCGAAGACAGTGTATGTAGAACAGGTCATCGCCCTTCCTTCTCTCCCAAGTTAATATGCTGGATAAGGAGCCATGAGTTGTTCCCACCAACTCTGGAGTGCACACACCCATAGCCATGGGGTATCGATGCTCTCTAACAACCCGTAGCAGAACTACAGGAGCATTTAGGATGCAAAATCAGGAATAACATCATGTCCAGTCATCAAATACAAAGGCAGGGCTGACATAAGAACAATTAGGCACTTGGTGCATCAAAAGCAGCAAGAATGAGAAGCATAAGCTGGGTTTGCGAGTTTTATTGCAATCAGGTTGGTGAAGCTCTGGAAAAGCCTAATAATGCAAAAGAAAACTGGGAAAAATACCATAATGAAATACAGCCTGAGGAAGGGAATGCTTCATCAAAGCAAATGTTATCATTTGGCTTAAAGTGAGTTAACATAGATGAACCCAGAGAACGAGATCGAAGCTGGATCAAAACCCACAGCACCTGCCTCTTCTTCCCACTTGCTCAGAGCCCTTGTCTCTCTTCAGAGAGACTCCAAACCCCACCTGCAGGTTATTCGCATTCTGGGTGCCCATTGTTTTCCTTGCCTGGGAGGGCAAATCCCACGTGCAGTTCAGACTGGAAGAGATCATCTCCATAGGAGAGCGCATCTCCGCACACTTGCAGGTCTGCTCGCCATGAGGGCTGATGAGCGTATGGCACGGGGTTGGGTGAGAAAACTGCATCTCTGTAATTAGGTAGGAGTGTGTTATTCAAGCTTAAAAAACTTGGGCAAAGTACGGTAAGCATAAGAAATTGGTTTGTCTTATGAATACAAATGATGACTGGTTGAGAAAGTTGTCTGGAGGTGTTTGGTATCTTTTGCTTCTACAGCAGGTTGGGTTTTTGGGTTTTTTTTGAGGTCAAGTAGCTGTCTCGTGCTGCAACAACCATGCTGCAACAACCATGCTGCAGTTCTGAATAGGGGAGGGCTCATGTAGCAGCAGGAGAACTGAGGCTTGACAACGTCTATCCACAATCTTGAAATGGTTTTGGAGCCACCTGTTGAAAAATCTGTGTGGTCCAGTGAGGAACAGAAATCATCATCTGTGAGAGCTTCTTGGTGGGCATCAGATAACCCAGACCATTCTCCTAATGCAAGTTGGATATTCCAGTTGGAGACGGCTCACTCCTTGAGCTGGCTCCTCTTCCCTGCTGTAAGAGGATGTGGCACTTGTCCACACCACAGGATGAGAACTGCCTGTCACCCGCTTCATGGGTGTGGGCACAGGCACGTATAGGTGGACAGTTGTCCATGGCAAGCAGCCCATTCACATTGGCAAGGTAGACACTGTTTGTGTGTGTGAGAGCTTCATTCTTTTAAATCACAAGTAGATACAAGTTATGGCTATTTTGTTGTTGATATTATTATTATTTAAACGCTGTCTGTCATTTGACGGTGAAGCTGATGGAAAACTTCAACCTGTCTTGTTTCTGTGGTCTTATATTCACCAAGAGCTCAAGCTCTGTGTCTTATTCTGGGTGTGACATCGCCATGTAGTCTTCTAGCCAAGCATTCACCTTGCATCTTTTTGTTTGTCTTCCTAAATCAAACTGATGATGCATTTTCAGTCAAGCAGAATGATAGGCTAACTCTTCATGATAGCTGAAACGAACCATTATTGGGATGTACATGCAGTAGAGCGTGAGCTCTAGTTTGAAAGCATTGTGGTGCAGATCCTTTTCTTAAATTTTTAAGTAATAGGAATCATTTCTCCACGTCCGGATGGAAACCTTTATTTTTTTTTCACTTTTTCTGTTGTGATTATTTTGATTGTGTCTTCCTAGGACTGAAAGATTTAAGGGAATGCCCCTCAGAACATGACTGTTCGTCATAAGAGTTCCTGCAAAGGCTTGGCCATAAAAGATCTATGCATCACGAAGTTTGGGGTCTGCACCCACTTGACCAGCAGATGTGTTTNTTATTTTGATTGTGTCTTCCTAGGACTGAAAGATTTAAGGGAATGCCCCTCAGAACATGACTGTTCGTCATAAGAGTTCCTGCAAAGGCTTGGCCATAAAAGATCTATGCATCACGAAGTTTGGGGTCTGCAGCCACTTGACCAGCAGATGTGTTTATGGAGGATATAGCTATTTCCTACAGAAAAGGGTGGTGTAATTCAGGTTACTGGTTTTGCTAGGTGAGCTGGCAGATTTCTTGTTTTGCCCACCCTTAGAAGACGCGCTCTTTGCTGTAGCGTCCTCACATGCACTCCCTTGGTGATGGACAAGTATAGAACTGAATACAATTTTAGACAAGCGTTCAATATATTTAGCTCCCTTTTCCGCTTGCAAATTATACAACTATAATCAGAATAGCTGTCATCCAAATCTTATCTGCTGACTTATAATTGCTTGTAAATCATCCAGTCTGTGTCCGGGGCTTTGCAATTTTCTTATTCCTCTCCATCTAAATAGATTTGCAATCCCCATTGCTTTAACAGCTAGCTGTGTCCTCAAGTGATTGGGATTAGAAAGCAGGAAGGTAATGATTGCTCTCCATTTCACAGGTGGGCAACTGAGGCAGAGGCAGGGCAGATGACCTGTTTGAAAGTAACCTGCTTAGGACTGAGCCCCTTCTCCCTCAGGAACCACGGATCCAGCCTCCAAACCATGCTTCCTCTCACGAGCTATTTATAAAAAGTGGGTTTTGTGCTTTGGGTGCTGCGTAAAACTTGTCTGCCTCCCCNATTGCTTGTAAATCATCCAGTCTGTGTCCGGGGCTTTGCAATTTTCTTATTCCTCTCCGTCTAAATAGATTTGCAATCCCCATTGCTTTAACAGCTAGCTGTGTCCTCAAGTGATTGGGATTAGAAAGCAGGAAGGTAATGATTGCTCTCCATTTCACAGGTGGGCAACTGAGGCAGAGGCAGGGCAGATGACCTGTTTGAAAGTAATCTGCTTAGGACTGAGCCCCTTCTCCCTCAGGAACCACGGATCCAGCCTCCAAACCATGCTTCCTCTCACGAGCTATTTATAAAAAGTGGGTTTTGTGCTTTGGGTGCTGCGTAAAGCTTGTCTGCCTCCCCAACTGGGTGAAACTGAAACCCACAGGAAAAAAAAAATTGCCGAAGCCTGCTGCAGGGAGGCAAGCAGTTCCCTGCAGCTCTCCCAGTACCCAAACCCCCCACCCTTCTCCAAATTGAGCCTGTAAAGCAAAAACTTCTGCAAGCCTAAAAATTGCTTAATTGCCCCAAATTGATTCCATGGTTTTATTAAGATATTTGCCCAGCTCTATTATGGTTAATTATTTGTATTACAGTAGACTCTGAGGCCCCAAGCAGAGATCAGGGCCCCATTGTGCTAAATACTGTACAAGCACATACTAACAAAATCACTTCTTGCCCCAGATAACTTACGATTACATGGAGAGCTGCAGTGGAAACATACCACAGCTCATATGAACCTTTTAGGAGAGGCTAACGTGGATTTCAAAAGTGAAAAGGGTCCCTCATGACAGCCTGGGCCGCTTCCATTGTGCGTGCTCCCTGCAGCCCGGCTCTTCTTGCTGAGCTCCAGTGGGAAAAAATCAAGTGAGGATATTGACATACAATCAACAGGGGAATGCCTGACCTGGCCCAAGGGTTCGTGGTGGGAAGCGGTGAAAATAGAGAAGAGGAAAGAAAAGTGGTGGAGACAGGTTCCCATGCTGCTTTCCCGTTCACCTTTCATTTGTGCTTTGGAAGCTCGGTTGCGGGAGGTTCATGAGGGAGCTTGTTTCCCTGGGGATTTCCAGCCTCAGACGCAAAGTGCTCCTTTGTTTAGGTTAACGTCAAGATGAGCACCATGCTTTCAGCTAGCCTTGCAGAGACCCTGCACCCACCGCCTTCCTCCGCTTCCCAGTCTGGACAAGGACAAGGAGCAGAAATGCAAAAGGAGAACGCTACGCTTCTCCTTCCCCCTCCTCCCACCTCACTCTACAGGCAAATGTCTGTGGCTGCGCCTTGCCCGTGCATGGCAGATCTTGCTTATCGAGGGGTCAGCACTGGGGGTAGATTTCCCACACCTGCAAGCGAGTAGGGAGAGCTTTGAGACCTTGAATGTTTGCTAGAGGTGATGCTTGGGGCTGGGAGCATGGCAGGCTTTGGGTGAATGGCCAGCTGCTGATTCAACCGAAGGTCTTGCTTGTACTCTGGGTGCTGCTGAGATCTGGGTGCCCCTCCAGGGATGCTCATGAGGTGCCTCACAGAGAGACCGCGCATCTCTGCATTGCCCACCTCTTTTTTGTGCTTTTCCTTGCATCGCAGTGCAGGGTTGAGAGGACACAAAAGGCAGCAAACTGTAGCCCAAAACCAAGGAAAATCCAATTGTTTCCAAACACTAAACTCAGGCCTCAAGTGGAGCGGGAACCTCCGGAGATAACGCGATGTCTGTGTGTGTCTGTGTGTAAAATGGCCTTGCAGAATCCCCCAGCTTTAGCAGGGCTTTGAAAAAGATCTGGGTGGTGATTCAAAATCCAGGTTATGACCTGTGACCTTTGGATGAGAAATTGTTGCCATTTAGGATGTGTTAGGAGGTCCATCCTTTTCATCAAATGCGTGTTTCTTCTTGCTGCGGGAGGCAATCACACCGGTATATCATTAACTCGCAGAAAAGGAGGCTGTAAAAGAAGTTGATGGGGGACCTTAACCCACACCCTGCTGGGGTCTGCTCTGAGCACAATATCCCAGCGACCATGAGATTAAGCTAAAGAGAAAAGTGAAAATGCTTTTCACGATTCACACGCCCTTTAGATTGTTTTATTAAACCATTTGAATAGGGATTTCCCTTTCGGCCGACAACGGGGCCCGGCCAATGCATAGTTCTAGGTTGCTATGACTTAGTTGGTGCTGGCTAATCACAAGTGAGGGCAAATTTCATATAAAATATCTCGGGCCATTGTCAACCTAATGCAGCGTGACAGTGCCAGCACAAAGGGGGATTCATTCACCCCAGCAGGTAATAAGGACGATTTGCCATACCAACCAGGCAGTCTCGAGGGGGGCTGTCAAATACGATCAGAGCAGCGAAATGGAGCCTCACATTCCATTCTCAGGTGGGCGAACGCGACCCCTTTGTTCAACCACGTTGCTTCTGATAACAGCATACAATTTTTTTCTTTTTTTTTTTTTTTTCCTTCCCCATATCCTATTGACCAGCAGGGCTGTTTTGCATAGCAGTCTCTGGGGCTTGCCTTTTTTTTCTAAGGCCAGAGGGGACCCCAATGATGCTTTAACCTGGAACACACCCCAGAGAATTTCATCCCAGTCCTTCCCTGCTCCTTTTCCACCTTCCCCTTTCATTAGGGACCTGGTCCTGCCACAATGAGTGTGCTATATCTCCGCTAATTACCCCCAACTGGCACACAGCTTCGTTTTGTCTAGAGCCTCTGAGGGACATCGAGTGGTTGGGGAGATGAGGACTTGGGGTAATTCGGGGTGGTTCGAAGGGCTGAGAAGACTGTGGTGTTTCAGGACTCAAGATGGCAATTCAGTATTCAGAAGGCAGCATTTATAGGACAGCAGGAGCGGGGGGATCATATGCCAATTGTTTCACACATGACGAAGCCAACAGAAAGATAAAACGTGCTTGCATCAAGCAGGGTAGGTGGGGAGACATACATGGTAATGATTAGATCAACAGAGAGATAGGGCGATAGAGAGAGAGATAGAGGGATGTTTGCTTTGCAGGTATCAGAGTTGGGTTACTGATACCAGACCGTCCTGCTGATTTGCCTATCTTGGGGGTCTGGTTACCTGCGATCACCTGGGGTTATTTTGACAGTAGCTAATTAGCGAGAGCATTCCAGGCCTTGACCCACCCTCGGCTCACACCGGCTTGGAGGGCAGCAGGAAGCACCGGCCCTGCTCCCAGTTCTGTGCACGAGGCTCCCGGGCTGCTCCCGTGTCTGACAATCTGGCTCTACCTGTTTTGGGTAGAGATGGAAAGGTTTGAAAGTGCAGGCACCGCACAGGAGGTTGCAGCTCTGTTGTGTTGGTTGCAACGGTAACCGTAAGCAACCAGTAGAAAAAAGTGGAAAAAAAAAAAAGAAAAACAAAAAGGACCCCATCGTTCCGATGTTTTAGGGGAACTTGGCCTTCAGGATTTTACAAGCTGTATTAATCCAACCTCCTTCAATCCAAAATTCCCTCTTATCTGTATCGCCTTCATGTTCCCTGGCAGGAATTGCCCATTTAATAATTTCCCTCCAATGATCTGAATCACAGCTAATCTGATCAAATGTCTTTTTAGGGCCTTTCATCTTCCCAGGGATGTGTTGACACTAGCACGCTGGTTCAGAGGAAACAAGAACTCAATCAGAACTTTGTTCAAAACACAGATGGGACCCAAACCTAACCTTTCCTTTAAGATATGCAAAAGTGTGGTTAGCTTCTTGTTATTATGCTTTGCATTTGCATAAGTCTTTGCATTTTGGGGCCTGATTTTTAAAAGGATAAAAAAGCCAAACAAACCCCGGAGCTGGATTTTGATGAGAAACAGTGCATAATCAGCTGGGCATGGAGTTGGCATGGCTCTCTGTGAAGAAGAGCATAGGCTGTGGTGTCACGCAGAGCCCAGCGTGGATCTGCGGGGCAGCTCCTGGATTGCATCACTTGCTGCCATGTGGGTGCTCCAAAGATGCATTTCTACCCCCGCTGCATCTGATCTTGGAGCGGCCCCAACCCCATTTCAAGGGATCTGAAAGCCATGATCACCAGTGGCACACAAGGACTGGTGTTTTTGCAAAGCAGGCTTCACCAGACCTGGAGATAAACCCACTTGGGAAATGCTGCTAAAAACTAGGGGACTTGAGATAAGCCTACATGCCAGACAATGACAGCAGGTGTCTGGACTTCACTGGTGTATGGCTCCAAATCATTCAGGTCAGTCTGTAAGTCTACACTGAGACTGTAGTCTTAGAAATGGATCTTTGGGGAATGGACTTAGTGATCGTTCTGCATCCAAGGGATCCCAGGTAATCATTTAGACTCTGCTCCTGTCTGAAGAACAGCATGCGACCACTATCTTGTGGAGAAAGTTGATGGGGGTTTATATAGCTCTGGATACGTCTTCTCTGTGCAATGCAGAACTGCTCTGGAAAGTTCTGGAGCTACTGCCAAGACCTACAATGGCTATAAGCCCAGATGTGGTGCTGATAAGAAAATAGCTGTGTCCACACAGCTTGGCACAGAGACAGCTCGAGGTACTGAGGTTCTCAAGGAAGGCTGTATGCAAAAATAGGGATCCAAGCATGAGCATAACTCCTAGGGTAATAAGGCATCAAGCAGTACTGGCTGAGGAGAAAAGTCCTCTCTTTTGCCCCTCCCCTCTCTGTTATTGTAGGCTAAAAGGATGTTCAAATCTCAGGCGATAGAGACTAAACTGAGTTTTTGCCTCTGTCCTGTATGGACAGTATGCCTGATGTGGTCTGTGGTGTCAGTCAATAGTGATCACCATTTGAATGAATCCATGAGCAATTTTTTATGTGCCACAATATATGATTTTTTTCTGGTTTTGCAAACGGGGAAACTGAGGCAGGGTATGAGAGTCGTTCATGTCCAGAGAGGGACTTTGTGCAGCATTTGTATCCCACTGGGTGAGGCAGTCACTGGGCTCTGATCTTCCTAAAACCTCCATAGCCTTCTCAGAGTAAGAACAAGGACTTCCTGACAGATGCTACTGTGACTGAGCAGAAAATCAGAGTCAGGACACTTGGCTGCTTGCTGTTTACACTTGGAAGTGACACCAAGTAAACAAATGAAATCTTTAAATAAGGTCAGAATCTCTTGCTAAAGCTTTGACTTTGGAAAGCTTTTACAATGTACTCAGTATGAATACAGCACGTGCTGTCAAATTTGAGAATCACAGAATGGTAGGGATTGGAAGGGCCCCCTGGAGATCCCCCAGCCCCCCCGCTAAAGCAGGTGCCCCCAGC
>VZSC01002206.1:26956-73369 GCA_013398225.1 Steatornis caripensis | reverse complement strand
TCCTAAGGCTGCACAGATCTCCTTGCTTTCTTTTAAAGAGAGATAAGTGGAAACAGCCATGCACTCTTTCTAAAATAGCACCTGGCTCTTTGAGCTGTGGTCCAGGACACTGGACTTAGAACCTCAGCTCCCAACACATCTGAAGGTGGGTTGCGTTGCTCTGTCCCAGGAACCTGCTGTTACCATCAGGCCACTGTGCAGAGAGGAAGCGAAGATTTAGGCTGACAAGAGTGAGGACAGCAGGGTTGAGTACTATGGTACAAATGTGGTAAAAACAGACTGTAGCTTTTTAAGACCAAAATAAAACATTATGTTAGTCCTTCTACTTCACTGTAATCCTTCCTCTCTCATACCTGGGTTATCTACCTGACCTGGGGTTAATCATTTAGTCATTCAGAGAAAGATTCATGGAAAATAAGTCACTGTCTGGGAAGCAGAACCCACAAGACCAGGTTTCATATATTAGGCAGCCAAGATATTTATGTGGTTATTCATTCGCCATCCTCATCTCACATCTTGATGACGCTTTGTTCATCTCCAACACCTTCTGCCCACAATTCTGAAGACATCACTGGACTTAGAATTGCAGGCTCCTGAGGACATAAGCAGGATTGTCCTCAGGTGTATGGATAAGGAAGCAGAGGTGTAGACTGACTAAAGGATTTGCCCAAAGCCACGTAAAAAAGCCCTCTGAAAGCAGGAAATCAAATCTTATGTCACCTCACCCTCGGGCCTCTGAATTCTCATATTGATGCTGCCCAACCATGTGTTTTTGCATCCCGAGATGTTTCTGCTGCTGAGGCCGCGTGGTCAGAGGTGTTCTGCATGAGATGTTCAGGTTCCCAGCTTCACAGATTTGGGCTCCTTTGGAAACTCCCTCCAGAAGTGACCAAGGACTTGGAGATCTCTGCATGAGGGGGCAGCTACAAAGCATCCCTAAAGGCCCTCTGTAAGACTGAGCACCTTTTTCACTGATAGCTAACCCCTTCAAAAGAGTCCAAACCGGGCTACCTTGCAGCACCATACGTCCAAGCCTCTAAGCTCTGTAGGGAAACGCTGGAGCAGGCAGGAATTAAACAAGCTGAAGCCAGAGCTTTGGTGACCTTGTGCTGCACTGAAAACAAAGTGGTTAAAATGCTCTTAAGTCAACATCCCCATGAAGTATTAGTTTGTATTAACCTTCTCTTGCCAGATTACTTTCCAGAAGCTCTCTTCAAGTCATAACGAGCTGCTTGTCTCCTGCTACCAGAACCACCCAGAGAGGAATGAGGTGACCTGACAAATATACTGCACTTTCCTGTTATCTTTGCTAAGTCTCTTGCATTTTTATATGGCACCTTAATAACCCCTCATTTCCATTACAAGTGCATGCTTTCCTTCTGCTTATCTGTATCTCTATACACTCCTTCTCCATTCCTGCAGCCGCACCGCCTCCAGCTACAACCTGGGGAGCTCTTCAGAGCTCAGCAGGGTCAGGTCTGCTTCGTAATCGGAGGACAGTCCTATAACTTAGGAGGTGGCAGGACGTGATTCACGTGATGGCGCTCTTCCATTTGCGTCAATATTGAACTCGATGCCTTAAGTTAGGGGTAGGAGATGTAAACCCAGTGCCCTAATTTCATGGAGTCATTAAGAGATCAGCTGCAACTTTCTCAAGAGACAAACTCCTAACCTCAGTGCCCGGGGCCAGATTTCAGCTTCTTCACTCGGCCTGCCTACATTCCCCAGGTAGTTAAGATCAGATACAATGCTGTTTGCTTCCTGTTGTGTGCTGTTAAGTGGCGGCTGCACTCCACCCCAGGGGTGGCTGCATTTCAAAAGCAGGGGAGTCATTATGGCATATATGGGCTGTAAAAGGCATTGGGCTCTTTCTGGGAAGAGGAGAGCTGACTATAATCAGTGCTTCTTACAGCAAATCCTATCAATATCCTCCTGGAACTGAAGGCTTTCAGTGGCAGCTAGCAACAGTGGAGAGTTTAGTTAACGGACCTGTGATTTAGGCAGAATTGGGTATCTGCAACCAAAGCTGTGCTCCTCGAACTCCTTGTTCAGCTGCAACAAAGTTCTGCAAAGTGCAGAAATTCTGCAGAATACATTGCCTGAAGCTCCTGGATTTTGGTGATCTCTGCATGCACAGAGAAGCACCTCTTTTCTGAGCTCATGCTGAAGCCTAGGTGGGATCCACAACTGTAGACTCCTAAGCTAAGGCCACTCCTCTCATAGTCACGCAGGAGAGGGTTTACTGCACAAAAGTCACATCTGTAAATGCTTTCTTTTCAGTCCCAGCATGACAAGGCAGAGGGGATCTCCATAGCGCTTGCAAACATCAGTTCAGCACCTCCAGCACCTTCTCAAGTAGCCAAAGGCCTGGGTCATGTCTCTCCTCCTGAGCAGAGGAAGGGATGACTCCCAAGTGATGAGAGATAACCTACCCAAGCAAAGTGCTTTAGCCAGTACAGCTGTCAGATAGAAGGGAGAAGAAGAAAAGAATTATCACTTTCCTCTCCTGTCCATGGCATAGCAGCATATTGAAAGTTTTCAAGATTAGTTAGGCCACAATGGGAGGAGGTTAAAGATGTGTCAGCTGTTCTCTGGTCAAGCACTACATCCTCTACCTCCCTACCAGAGGGTAATGGCATTCACCCCACCAGCTTATCTGACTAGTTTCTACATGAAGCTTTTGCCTTTTACAGACCCCAGGGCTTGTCATCAATGTTCTTGGAGACACCATAGCAAGATCCCCATCCATAAGATTTGGTTTCTGGATCCTACCTGGGCTTAGGCAACTGCAAGATGCCAAGTCCCTAGTCCTGTTAGAACTGGACTTAGCTGTTCATACTCAAAAGCTGAGCTTTCACACAGCTCAGGAACTGCATGGTCACCACTTGCAGGAAGCTGGGATCCTCCAGGCTGGACAGATGCTGAACAAAGTTTTTTTCAAAATCATATTGTGGAACCGAGGGTTCCTGCGTTTTCCTTTTTTGGTTCTAGCCCTTGGTGACTTACTAACCTCACGATGCACATTGACAACATGTTCCAGGACATTGCTCATACCTTCGGCTTGTAAGTTCATGCACATTATTTGATTTGCATATTGTTGTATTTGGTAGTCTTCCCAAAGCAAAGTGGTGCTGCACAAGTTCTTGCTTAAGCCTTCAATCCAGACGGGACTGGTCTGCAAGCATGCAGTTTTGATTTCTCCCTGAGAACATGTTGGCTTTTTGGCTTGGCATATTAAACTCTCTTTGTGTTACTAAAGCCTGGAAGCACCTAGAAGGTAAAGATTAAGCAAAAATGCCCAGGGAAAGCTCAGATCAGCAGAATGTGGTGCAGAGAAGGTTTGAGTGGTTTTGAGGAGGCACCTCATCAGCTGATGCAAAGCTCAGTAGAAGCTGGTGAAGCTGCATGAATTGTAAATCTGACCTTCTGCCTTTATGGATCTATTCATATTTCAACACTGTCCTAGCTTAATCATCTGAAAGGTGTTAGAGACAGCATGCTTTCTAGGCTAACTGGTCTATAAGCATGAGGTGAGTTCATGTTGGGAATGGTATAGGAGGTTAAGGGAGGCCAGTTATCAGAATTGTTGTGTCTTCTTAGGATTGCGTCAATGGTTTGAAAATAGCCCTGTTCATGATAAAAATGTAATTTTGGTGAAGCCAAAAAGCATTGCAGTGATGTTTTCTGAGGTGTGGTGTTGAACTCCAAAGTCATTTCTAGTGAGTGAAGAAACATAGTCAGACCAAAATGAGGGGGGTGGGGCCAGGGAATAAATACTGATATTTTGATGTATTCCCCATTTGCAAGCAGTTTGAAATGTTTGGTTTTCATTTTGGCACACTGTAGAAAAAGCACTGGCATCCAGGAAAGCCAGGCTAATGCTGAGCTGCCCTTCTCTACCCAAATTCAGCTTGGATGAAAGTTATAAAGGAAGGTATGAAGTCTCCGCAGAGACTAAGGCTCCTCAGCTCCTAACGATGAATTTTTTTAGCTGATCCCATCGACCACCCTGAGGCAACGGGTAGAAAAGGAAAGCTCTTTTCAGTCCCCTTGGCAGAGGCCTTAATTATGCATGTGAGCAAAGCTTTGGATAGATGCAAGATTCCGTATACTGAATGCTGTCTCTAAGCAAGCTAGATAGCCTGGTAAAAAGAAGGTGGCTTCAGAATGGAGGATGGGGACAATGTTTAATTTACACGATGAGGACTGGGGAGTATGAGGCCATTCTGGCATTTTCCTACCTTCTGGCCATCAGCAGCTCTGCTAGTTGAGGGGAAGGAGGTGCTTTACCTGGTGCTGGTCCCACCACTAATAGTAGAGTCTATCATCAAATGTAGACCTGCATTTTCAATGTTATGGGAACATAGCCTAAATTCTGTGCATCCAACACCAAGACTGCAGCTGAAGGTATGGCTACATGATGCACTGCCCGAAGAGCACCATATAGTGTATTCTATGTGGCCTCTGAAACTCAGGTTTGCACTGCTTTTTGTTTTGCCATGGCCCCATCCTAAGACCTTACGATGACCTTAGTCAAAACTTCTTGGCTGACCTCAGTGGGCTTGAATCAAGCCTCCTCCTGTCTACACAGGAGCTTATTTCCTTGTATAAGAAAATGTCTTTGGACTAGGTCCAAGCCAGACCACAAGGAAGAGGAGAGTTTCCTGGACTTCTGCCATGCCCTTAAGAGAAGGTGTTTACATGGCTGATCATAGCCATGTGCAGCCCCTTCACTGGCCACTATTTATTGATTTCTCTCTTTCACAGCTACCAGGGAATCAGCATTTGTCCATGCCATTGCCTCTGCTGGAGTGGCTTTTGCGGTGACCAGGTCCTGCGCCGAGGGCTCAGCCACCATCTGCGGCTGTGACACCCGCCACAAGGGCTCTCCTGGGGAAGGCTGGAAATGGGGGGGCTGCAGCGAGGACGTGGAGTTTGGGAGCATGGTGTCTCGGGAGTTTGCAGATGCCCGAGAGAACAGACCAGACGCTCGGTCAGCCATGAACAGGCACAACAACGAAGCTGGAAGGACCGTAAGGACATTTAGTTTCACCTTTCTCGATCTCCCATTAATTTTTTCTTACCTGCCACAACAAACAGTGGGAGGGAAATGAGGGGAATAACCAAACCTAAACCTGGGCTGTCTTGCATCATGAAACGAAGATACATGCTCTATGATAGTTTATGTCAGGGAGGTGACCTATGAAATCTATAAGTAAATTTACTCACCCAGATGTAAACATCTACTTGGAATCAGTATTACAGATGTTTTTAGAGAGAATGGATCAAGACAGACAGGTCTAGGATGGGATTTCATCCCAGCTTGAAAGAGTCATTTGAAATATCTCAGTTAATGATGCCCTAACTGTGCATGTCCACCTCGGCTATCTGTAGGAAGAAGGTGAGCTGTACAGTCAGAGATGTCAGAACTGAAGTTAAAAGATGGACCAGAGTTTATGGGGAGGATTCAGCTGCTTAAGTAAATGCATTTTAGTATAAACAGAGATATGCTGAAGTACCCAGCCTGTCCTTGGGTTACTATTGGGAAAGACTACGTGTCTCCTGCAAGTCCTCTGCCACCTTGGGACTGATGCCTTAGACACCCCGGGAGCTCACAAATAGCATTAGATGCATGTGTTCAGGCAAGTGAATCTCAGTTTGAGTGAAACTGTCCATTCCCCTTGGATTACCTCTCTGCTCTGTAGGCTTGAGGATTGGAAAGAGCAGGAGAGCATTTCCCACCACTTCTCAACACTGTTCCATTTCCCAGGGAATATTTAAAGAAAATGAGAGGGAATTTGACTCTGGTGCCTCCTGATTAAACTTGGACCATGCCCCAAAGCTAGCTAATGTGTCTTCATTTCAGACAGTCATGGAGCAAAACATATGAGGGAACTGAGCACAAAGTCTTGCGCTCATCACAGTGACTGCCTTGTACACAGTGAATCTTTTCTGTGAGATGGAACAATTACAGTAAGGGGACAGTCTCTTTTTCATCTCAAGAATAGTCCATAAATGCCAGAAGAATGTAATCTATGGGAAACAATTTGTGAAATTCAATCATAAAACTCCTGTTAATGGAGACCATATTGCATCTCCTCTGAGACAACAGCGTTTTCTTTCACATAATAAACTTGAGATAGTTTATCCCTCAGTGTAAGAAAGATACCTCACTGTAATCAAAACAGATTCATATGGTTTTGTTCCCTCAGGAGCAGTCCTTACACATGCTTAGGAGGACATATGCCTATGCAGTGAGCTATAGCAAAGCCACCATAGTCGCACTGTGCTAGGAAAAGTCTGTCCTCAGGCGTGTGTGTGTCCTAGGACGCCAGTGTGAGCTCCTCAGGTGGACACTGTCAAATCTCTGTGGAGTTATTCCACGTCATACCACAGGAGATCTGGTCTGAAACAGGGAAAACAGCCCTTCAGAATGAAATACCACCAGAAACAAAAATTGTCCACAATGAAGACAACCATAAGCAATAATGTGGTTTCCTTCAGCACTAGCCCAAATTATTGTAGATACCCCAAGGTATCATGCATTGCTGGTGGCAATTGACGGGACAGATAATGAGATAAAGAGGACTGTGGAGAAGCTGGGTAGAGTGGAAAGAAAGTATTTGCCTTAAAGTGAGAATCCCTGGAAAAACTGAGCTTTGGGCAAACATCCCTGTTATCACAGGCCTGTAGAGAGTTTTCTAATTACGAGTTTGGTTACTTGATATTGAGTTATTTTTGGACTTTTTTACAAAAAGATTACTCAAAGATTAGAGAGCAGATGTCACACCATTATCTGAAATCCTACTTTTACAAAGCACTAGTGTTTTCTATTCTCACCATGCCAGCACTCATGGGGTAGTTCTTCCATGCCTCCATCCTCGAGTGTTTCCAGCTAAACTTGAGCCATAAGCAATGTTTCATATTAGTTCCCATATGAACTCAAATCCTACCACCAGGCCAGAAGCTTTGATTAAGTTCAGCATGATTATATGAACCAAACATTTTGTGGTTCCCTCTCATGGCTAATTACAACCTCCTTTGTGGCGGGTGATACTCCGTAAATAACGCAGGAAAGCACCTGGTGAACACCAAGGTGCTGATTCATGGCAAATCTTTTGGACTCAGGCTGGCACTAGTCTGTTCACGTACCCAGAAATTTGCTGATCAGTCTGCAAAGGCAGATGATCAAGTAAGTTACATAAGGCTGTCTCCCACCTCATAATAATGGAGGACAACACTTGTAGAACCCTTTAGACTAATTTCATAAGAGGTAAAAGTGAATAACAAACTTCTGGGATCAGTAATTACCTTTCCATTTAGTCCAGGATAGTGTTTTATGTTGAAGTATAAGCCTTTCAAAATCAAAAGTTGGGGTCCTACTTTTTTTCTCTGAAGCAGTTTTAGAAAAATCAGAAGTCTGGCTTAAAAGTAAAAATGTTACTTTTCAGGTTTCTGAACATACCCACAAGCAAGGCTGGAATCTTATTTGCTTAATGAAAATGTCATAAAAGATAGAATTCTGGGCTAGATTGTTAGGGAATTTCATATTTCTTTAATTTCCAATGGAATAGCTGTATATTTCATTTATGAAAACATTGTTTTAGAAGATTTCTGTGTTCTTCACTTCTCTGCCTAGATGTGTCTGCATTGTATTCCTGGGTGATAGGACTGCAATATTCACCCATGAATGTTGATAAGATAGAAGTTGGTAGGCATAGAAATCACTTCAGCCCTTATTGAAAGCACTTGGTAGATGCTTAAAGTTGGGGTGGGAATCAGAGATAGTCACTGAAAAGAGCAAAGTCACAGAGCTTATATCTGCCTCAGATCCAGCATCTGTGCAAGGCATTGACTGAAGGATAAGGTGACTTTTGTCCACAAGTGTGCAAATACACCTATGAAAACCCTGCAATTCTTTAGGAAATCCTGGCTAAATAGCAGAATGCAATATGTGTTTTGATTACAGACTAATGTCTTCCTTCTTCTTTGCCTTTCCTCTCCTCTTTTTCAGTCTATTATTGAACTCATGCATCTTAAGTGCAAATGTCATGGCCTCTCAGGCAGCTGCGAAGTGAAGACCTGCTGGTGGTCTCAGCCAGACTTCAGGGTCATCGGTGACTACCTCAAGGACAAATACGATAGCGCTTCTGAAATGGTGGTGGAAAAACATCGAGAATCCCGTGGCTGGGTCGAGACCCTCAGGCCCAAATACAACTTCTTCAAGGCTCCAACTGAGAAGGACCTGGTTTACTATGAGAACTCACCAAACTTTTGTGAGCCCAACCCTGAGACAGGTTCGTTTGGGACCCGTGACAGGATCTGTAATGTCACTTCTCACGGGATTGATGGTTGCGATCTTTTGTGCTGCGGCCGCGGGCACAACACAAGGACTGAGAAACGTAAAGAGAAGTGTCATTGTATCTTCCACTGGTGCTGCTACGTCCGCTGCCAGGAGTGCATACGAGTCTACGATGTTCACACGTGCAAATAAAGTAGGCAAAACCCTTCGCTGGGCTCCAAGCGGAGAAATGTATTCAAGCATACTTCCTCTGAGGTTGCAGACATCAGAGAAGTCTACTTTTTTGTTATTAAAAGAATAAAAACTTTTTAAAAGGCTAAAACTGGTTGGATAGAATAGGTCTAATGACTTCTGGGCTATCCCGAGGTACCTCTGGCAGTCACACAAGTTACACCTCAATGATGACTCCTATAGGAGACAGCAGTTTTTCAGCCTGCTGACAATCCAGAGCTGGAAAGAAGACCATCAGCAAAAGCATGGATTTGCTGTACTGTCACCCACCTGAAGTAGCTCATGTGATTAAGTGTCCTTTGAAAGACTTGTGTCTTCCTATTTTCCCTCAGCCGGGCAGAGGCTATGCTGGACAGCAGCACTAAGCTTTGACATCTATCTACATACCCAAATGGCCAGACTCTGTGTACAATATGAGCAACAACAACAGCAACAGAAGAAATACAAGCAGATAAATTAATGATTTAAAAAAAAATTGCAAATCCTCCTTTGCTTTTGCCCTGGAACCAGAGAAGTCTACAAATATATAACAGAGCTGTAGAGTGGGCAGGCTCTTTGCATGAACTTTTTAGCATAGTAACTTCTGCCAGTTTTGACATAAGATGCAGTGACATCTGTAGAGAGGGAGGGAGGGAGGGAGGGAGAAGGAGAGGGAGAGAAAGAGAGAGAACTGCTGATGGTTTCCTGCAAATGCCCTGTTGGCACACAGGTGATGTGCATGATACAGAAAAGTTCAGTGCCTGATATGTGAAGTGAAGAGGACTCGATGTGTGCATTGGGAAGCAGACAGTCCCATGAAGGGAAACGCTGCTCCAGCTGTGGCCCGGTATGTGGCTCAGACAGTGAGCCTTCCTTGGAAACATGCAGTGCAGAGCAAGTCTCCTGGGGCTGGAGACTCACTGCTGGGCATAGGACATCCAGCTTCTCAGCATCCCAACCTGCTCCCATAGAGGAGGAAAGGGAATGTGTTTACCCCTCCCACCTTGTTACAGAACGCCGTCACCAACAGTGGAAAGTGCACTTAGTTCATTTGCTCTCCGCACCTCATGCAGGCTTCCCCCCGGGCACTTAGCAAAAGCCTTAGACCACAAGTCTGTTGGGAACATGACTCTGAAGGACTGCTTGTCACCTATTAATTTACATGATGGTGAACCAACGCACCACCACCACCCCCCACAAACTGGAACAGTTTCAAACTCAAGCCAAGTTTTGTTCCACACCCAATTTCTACAGCCATTCCCATCTCTAAAAGTGGCACAATTTAAAATGTACAAAACCCAGAGTCTGAAGCAGCACAGAGTTTGGGCAAGTTTGGACATAGAGCCAAATCTCAACCTTGCCGCACTGCCCCGTCTCTGCTGTTCACCTCTGACTCCCTGTCTTTGTATGCTGCTCTACTTCTGATTTCAGACCAGGATTGCAAGTTTACAGAAACAGCTCTCACCTGCTCTGTGGGCATCAGGGCTTCCTTCAGCCATGTGGATATCAGATATGAGTCTCAGCCCATCACTTTGATATTTACAGCACTGTAACTCTGCTTCAGTTATTCCTGGTCAATACTGGCATAAATGAGTGGTGAATCAAGCGTGGAGTCATGGCCTGTTGTAGCCTCAGATGCACTTCTCCTGTGTCCTCTTTGCCTTACCCATACCACTGGGTTCCTATCTTGGACAAGGAACAATGGATTGACATTTTTTCTTGCTGTTAAGTACAGGAAGGGAAATGAAGCCTGATCTAACTCCCAGTGACCCACAAGAGTCTTTTCATGGCAATGTAATCATGGTTGTTGGCTAGTTCCCACCTGGATGACTATGTAGAGAAATGAGAGTGCTCTTCTCTTATGCATGTCAGTTTATTCCCCGGAACTGAAGAAGGGAGTATGCAGAAGAGGCAAGGAACAAACAGAGCTTAATCCCATCAGAAAGAAAACAGGAGGAATGATGCCTCCAAGGGTTGACTCTGAGTCATGGCGTCTCCTGGGACTACTCCTCGGCTGGTGCAGTTTATGCATCACCCATTTGTCTCAGGGCTGTGCCCAAGGGCACAAGCAAGCTTTGCTTATTGATGGAAGCACTTCTATCAATGCTCTGCAAAAAAGGCTGCAATTAAATGAGAGCAGAGACACAGAAGGGAGGGAAGGAAAGAGGAAGAGATCAAGAGAGAAAAAGAAAAAAATGGGGAGAGAACCAATCTATCATATCTGTATATGTAAACATTTCATCCAATGAATGGCCACACACCAACTGGTAGAAAGCAACAGATCACTAAAAACTGAGAGGAAGATGGACCAATTAATGGATAAATGACTGAATTTTGTACTCCAGTCTGGAAGGAAAGGAAAATCTGATTATGGCAAATAGAGAAGGAAGACACTGCAGAGGGAAATTGCCACACTGACTAATATTCAAACACAAGCTGTCAAGAAAGCAAATGCTGAAGAAAACCACATATGCGGTGGAAGGCATTGATGAATTGGAAAAGATGGGACAAGGGAAGATATATCTGATTTGTTTAATATGATGCAGTGCTAGCAGTCATGGCAGGAGATTTTAGACATATCTCACCAAGGACTTATGTTAGTGAATGGTGCCCCAACAGGAAAGATGCAAATCATTACAGGTCACGGTCCTTGTCAATCCATTGACTTCAGCAGGGTCACACCCACAACTCATTTTACCCTAATATTTTTAAGCAATATGATTTCAGACTCCTTCTTTCATAGCATACCAGTGAAGAAATGTATTGAAGCGCTTGGCTTCCGTGCATGGGAGCTGGGCTCTGACCCCATCCCATTCACAGCATGCTAACATCATCCATGTCTGCTTTTGCACCAGGACCAAACCCAACATCAGTAGCAGGCTAAGCAGTTTGGGAAGCATGGGGAAAAAACCCTTCAAAATGGGCATTTGCTGAGCAATTGCCTCTTAAGATGAACAAACAGATTTTGACTGCAGCAGTGGAATTTTTTCATCTGGCCATGTCATCTGGTCTAAGCTATTTATCTAGTTTTCTGCTAGGATCAATGACAAGAAACAAACAAGTCCAGCAGGTGATTCATTATAGCCTAGGATGGTATCTAAGCTATGTTTGGTAAATTGCCCTCTGGCTGTACCTCTGACTTTCCTCTGACTTTAGCTGATGAGCTCATCTAGCTGTACTAGATGGGTACAGTCTGATGATGTACAGTCCACCGTGAGTCAAGGAGGTGAAGCTACAATCTGATTATCAGCTAAGATGGGCTGGAAGTTGTACTCCTTCATTCAAAGCTGGGGTCAGGCTCAGTGGCTGGGGCCCATTCAAGTGTTTTTAACAAAGTCTATGAATACTTGTTCGGGTTTATTATGTAATCAGCCATCCACCATGATGATATAATCTAATGGGTTGAGCAGCTGCTACTGAAGGCAATGAAAAATGCCTACATGAATTTTGTTAATCACCCCAAGTGTATCTGAGGGTCCTAGTCCTGGGTCTGACTCTGCCTACCCATGAGGAGGAAAGAGAGCCTGCTAGGGATCTGGGAGCACGCTGAGTGCACATGCTAGGCCTGTGTCTGACCTCATGAATTTGGAGAAGGGACTTGGGCCATTGCTTCCTAATACACATAAATTCAGGAAAACTAAGGTCCCACTCCACTGTCTACACTAGATGTCTCAAGCCAGGGTTGCCTCTGTACTGGTATGAAAGATTGAGTCAGTGATGGCTGAGGTGTCATCCCTCCCTGTACATCATCATGCCTACATTGGATCTCATTTAGGAGATGGTCTAAATACAACCCAAAGCTTTCTTCTGCCAAAGGTTCTCCGATTCTGTGAAAATGGTAGAGCCTTCCTTACAGAGAGAACTTTCACTCAATAATATAAGCGTCTAGTGACATTCTAGGTTCCCTACAACACCCTATTGAGATCCATATGTTGCTTCAATGACATAGGACTCTCACAAGTCTTAAAACCAGCTAGATATGTCAGAGACTGGACAGTGTCCAAAATGACACAAGATGCCTATGTGTTGACATTTGAATTGTGCACTTGTCTGGAAATGTTTTTCTGGCAAAAGTCGCCCTCCATCTCAGTTGAGCTGAGTAACAGACCAGCCTATAGTCAAAAGGAAAAGATCCTTCTTACAAATGGGAGCTGGCCAACTCAACCTCCATGATCCATGGTGCTCTTCCCTTCAGCCTTCACTGCTGATGAGGTTTGTACTTAGGCAGATTGTTTGTATCAGGGATGTGTCTGGCAGACCCAGGGAAAAGGGAGAAGATATCATCCAACAAAGTAACACAGATGTAAAAAATAAAAATCAAAAAGGAACGTAATTCCATCCTCTTACATGCTGCTATCCAACCTTTCCTTTAGCTGAACAGATGGGTTTGACAGGCCCCATCAGTTCCACATCCAACCTCACTGAAGACAGTGGACTTACCTGTGAGGGGTGAATTCAACCTCATCTCTTTTCTTTCTATGAAAGAAATGGAAAATTTAGGAATTTTGGTTTTCTTGTTTTGGTTTAGTTTTAGAATTTGGGTTCTTCTCTTTCTCAGAGAAAAGAAAAACATGGGGAGTGAAACGCATGACGTTTGCTGTTGCTTGGCCCCTGAAGTATTTCTTTTGGCTAAGTGTCATGCTCAGCACTGACAGTCTTCTCCAAAGCATTTTGAAGTCTTCAGAATTGTTTCCACTCCTTATGAGGGGCTTCATGTGCAGAACTAAAGCAGTCAGGATTTAATCTTGGGACTGTAGAGACAAGCACACCACAAAACGCAATATGGTACAGAAATCTGAGTCAGCACCAATCACATCAGCCCTGCAGACAGAAGTGCTATAGTCTTAGCTGAGCATTGCAGGGTTTCTGTATTAGCAAACCTCAGAGAGTAATTTCTTCTGCCACTTAATCTAACATGTTTTTGGTGTTTTCAGTGTATTCAGATGTATTGCCACAGAGATGTCATGGATTATAATATATTTGTCATGTGTGTTCATATGCTTATCATGCCCCCATCCTTAAATTCAAATACAGGAGAAACACTATAAGCTTTGGGTCACTTTTTTAGCTTCAAAGAGAGGTTTGAGTTCTGAAAATCTGGGGTTTCATGCTCCTGGGGATATTCAGGGTTAGAGCATGAGCACTCTGCAGGAGCTAGGAGTTGTGAATCCAGTTCAAGTTTCTGCACTACGGAAATAACTCCAGACTTCCCTTGATGCCTTAATTAAATTGCTTTGGGAAGATAAAACAGGGCCATGAAAAGGCACTGAATCAAACTGCCTTGCAGACACCAGCCATTGCACCTGGTTAAATGGGCTGCCCATAGGAAAATTACTCCTGGCTCTTCCAGAGACCTGCTCCAGAGCTGAGGCTGCTGAGAATGCAACACTCAGCCATCAGTGGTGTAGCAAGTGAATGGGATCTTCACTCAGATCTGTCAGTCGTGTGCCCAAGCAGCTGTTTCAACAAGAAGCTGTAGAGAGACCATTAGATGATGGGAGAAAAGGTGGGCTGGGTGGGAGGAGATCCCATTCCTTCTTCGTAGCTATATGTCTTCTATTTTCTACCTCCCTCCCAGCTAAATCTTGGCTGTTATAATAAGGACTTCTTAGTATGGCAGAATCTCTTTTCTATATTTCCCCTCTCTCACTGGCAGCAGCAGTGGGATCTGGCTTGCTTTTTGCTGAATTATTTTCTTCATGGCTTAGCCCCTCCATGCTCGTGTTTCCTGCCCTCTCTTGTGTGTTCCAACAAAAGTTGCTGTTCATCACTACTCAGCAAGTGGACAGGACCCTCCTGCCTCAGGCCTCCATTAACTGCTGTGGGGTACAGATACATCCATTTGGTGGAAAATTGAGGCTCCTGTAGCATCGATTTTGAGAAAGGGATGCATAGTCCTCATTTCTGAGACTTGCAGTGTCTTCATAGACTTGGGCAAGTCATTCTGCTCCAACTTGGCTGCAGTTTCCAGAGTTGTCTTTGGTGTATCTCCACTTTGGAGGGAGAGATTTGCTCAAGCACAAATACGAGGCCAGTAGTTAACTCCTAGGCAGTGGTACCTAGGGTGGGATTCGGAATACAAAGTGACATGCTCCAATCCAGATATCTACATGTGAGCTGGGTGCTTAAACTCCCATACAAGCCCAATGATGGTCTCCATTTGCCTAAACATAGCATCTAGGGCTGAACTGAATTATTGAAGATAGGTGTCTAGAGCCATTTGGGATACTCCAGGGTACCCCACTGACTTCTAGAAGCTATGGAAGAGTGTGGGCTTCCCTTAAGTCCCATGGTGTATCTGCCAGCTCCATGCAGATACTTCAGAAACCCGAGGGCATCTCAGATGGCAATAGATGCCTGTCCGTGAGCAACTCAGTCAAGATCCTAGTCAATAAGCAGTGGAGGCTAGAGAACAATTCAGCTGGCCAAATGTAAGTGTCCACTGCGGGGCAAGCTGAACCACTCTCTGAACTCCACTGACTGTGCTGACTAGATCTCAATCAGATGTGGGCATTTAGATGTCTGACTCACAAGGATATACATGCTTGTGGACAGCTGCAAGTGTGTGTCTTAATCTAAAAGAGCTGGATCCCACTCCAGGTGCCTAACTCTAATTTCTTTAGAGACTTTTAGACAGAAAACTGCATATAGGCTCAATTCTGCTCTCACTTACACTGATATAAATCAGCAGACATCATTTCCATCATGCCAGACTTACAAGTGTATTAAAGGGAGCAGAGGGTGAACATATTCTGTAAGAATAATTATTTGAATCCAGTTTACTGACAGACCCCAAGGGAGTATCCTTGCTCTTTCTGTTGGTGAGCACAAAATGAAAATGGGCAAGTCCCACCAAGTCATCTGCAGGCAAAATCCTGTTGTTATGTGAATACCATCCAGATAGAGAAAGGTCCTGAAGCACAACAGTCACAAGGGTCCTTTCCACATGACTTGGTCTCCTTCTCTGTCTCTGCAGACCTTGATTTTCTTACACGTGTTCTGCGGACCAAGCGAGGTCTTGGACAGCCCTGTGTGGAAGTGGAGAGTGGGGGAGGTGTGAGGAGATGCTTTCCCGATTTTCCTTTCTTCTCCGAGTTTCTTCTTATTATTTATTAGTATTTATTTATTTCTCACCATTCATTCCACTCCACGAAAAATCCTGAAGGCACATCTGCTACAAACATAGGCTAGGAAGCTGTTGAGAATCACCCATGTTTTTGAGGGAAGGCACCATCTTGTCAGAGCTCCTTCCCAACACGCGCTTGCCACCCACTGCTACCACTTCGAAAGAACAAGAGACCTGAATCTTTCTGAGGCAGGCTCCCAAAACCTCTGAAATCCTCCTGCATGTGATGAAATCCTCCCCAGGGAAACCCTTGTTCCCACTGGTGTGCTTTCCTCCAGACCTGGTTGCCCCACTGCCCACTTGCCCCAAACTGACTGCAGCTCAGCCATACGCCCCTTAATCTCAGTGGAGTGCCACTTGATCTATTTCTTCTAGCATTGCTTTCTGTCACTCCCAGGACAAAACCTGCCTGAACAAGACCTGTTGTAGCTTTGGACTGTCTGACAAGCCCACCAGCAGTGTGGAAGACATAAAATACAGACCTGTAGCACCCCAGGGGATTCCCCCATGGTACAAAACATGCTTGTCCAGTAGTCAAGGACAAGTATCTTCTTGTGGGTGGGTTTTTTTCACTATTGCTTTCTCTTCCCACAGACTGTCTGCCTGATTACATTGCCTTCTTCAAAGCTACATCACTGTCTGTAACCCTTCCCCAGCCTGCTCCCGCCCTCACCCCACCTGAGCACCCTTTGTACAGATTGCATGTATGATACAACCTGAAATTCCAAAGCTATTGTACAAAGTAGGATTGTCACCTTTTTTTCCTCAGTATTTTGTTAAGTCTGATGATTTTTTTATGATTATTTATTTTATGAATAAATGTATATATTAGTAAGAGTATATATTTGCGGAAATAACTCATTGGGACAGTGTTGTTGCTCTGCTGTTGTGCTTGTGACCTCATCGGCTTTTACCCTAGTTTCTACTGACAGCACACTAGCGATGTCTTGTAACTGTTTTTTGTTACCAGTTAAGTTTGATAGATGTGTTAACTTTATAATGAAAATTAAAAAAAAAAAAGCATTAATTTTAACCTGTGTTTGGGTATTTTTCCTATTGTTCCACTGTTTTGATTGGATGGTATTTCATATCATGGGCTGAAATACAGCTGGGGAGAAGCAGGGAACAAATATGTCTTCTCTCATAGGACAGAAGCTGTGTGCTATGGAAGAAGAGATGCCACATGAGTTGGTGCCATTTAACTCACGCCCAGCTGCTGTGGTGGGTGACAACTCAATTATAAGTAAAACGAGTGCACTTAAACTGCTACGAGCCCATATCTAGCTGAGCATCACTACTCAGGGACCCAGTTTCCCTCCAAGAGACCAGCTGCAATGTGAAGAAAGATGGCCAAAAGACATGCATCTTCATTCAAATGTGGGGAGGACAAAGACCAACCACACAGCTACATATGGCTGAGAGCTGGTACATGGTGAGCCACTACCATCTTGGCCTGTGACTTCTGTAAATATTCTTTCTCCAGAGCAAGAAAAGCCTGACATGGGCAAAAGACCAGTTTGGACAATGCTTCTGGAACATTCTAAGAAATTTTGAATTGGTTCTGCTATTTCCTGCCATTTTCTTCCTCCGTTAGTACATTCGGTTGGGAGCTTACTAGGCATAGTCATGCAAGCCAAGGCTGTAATCACGCTGGCAAAGTGAATAGATTGCAGGGACTGAGCATCAGGATATGGTTAGAGGGAGACACAGTTAACAGGCAAAATGGGGGAACTCATGTTGTTCCTTTCATTGGATCCTACAATAACTGGCCTTCCATTGGATCAACCATGGCTAGCATGGGCTCTGAACAGAGAAATCTGCTCCTAAAAGAAACCGTGTAACAGCCTTTCCCATCCCTCTGTCCTTAGCGAGGAAATGCATCCTCATGAAATGGGATCATTTTATTCAGAAAGCAGCACAGCTTCTCTTTGACACTTTCAACTTGACTGGACTGGCTGCAGATGTGATGGGTTGGCTGCAGAGGCGATGGGTTGGTTGCAGAGCTGATGAGTTTGCTGCAGAGGAGATAGCTGCAGGCAGACAGGGCAGCACTGCCAGGGGCTCTGTCCCTGTTCACCTCCCATCCCACTGATACGAACAGGAATAGATCAGATCCCACAGGTCTTGTGGCCTTTGCCATTCACAAGAGAGATTCAAGCCACTCAGTTTTATCGCTCATAGGCTAAGTGTCTCCTCTAAGCTCATCCTTAATGATTCTTTTATAGCCAGTGGAGTGATTTGAGCATATCCAGAAGTTTGTCCCACTTATTTAAAACATAGACCTTAGTTGGTGTAAATCACGTTCCATAGACATCTGTCTTTCTACAGAGACTCTAATTGAGCACATCTATAAACAAAGCAAGCACCTTTCCTACGAGAAGGGACTGGGAGGCAAGTACAATACTGTGGTGCCCTAGATAAAATATCTCCCCTGCAAACACACACCCATGCCTTGCTTTGAATGACACAGGTCAAACACCACAGAGAGCTTTCAGCATACCGGACTAAGCATATTTTTCAGAAATAAATGATAAAAATTCTTATTAAAGAGCACTTGAGATAAGCTTATTTGTTAAGCTGTGTTGTCTGCTTCACCAGGTTGGAGTAAGAGTCACTTTTTTTTTCTGGCTCAAATAGGAAAAATTAAGAAATGAGTGGACATCTCAGTCACTCTTACCTTATGCATGCTATTAACACTTACAGACCCTTTTAGGAAGTAAATAAGAAAATCTGGTGTTGATAAACCATTGCTGCCCAATGACCTGGACTTCTCATCATTAAGGAAACTGTAGAAGTCCTCTCTTTTGCAGAACAGTCCTTTTCCCCTCTATGGGTAGGCAGCACAGCCTAAATGTGGTCACATTTAGCCATGGCCATGAACTTTGCTCGTGATAACCGAGGTCATAGAAGTCACTTAAAACTATTCCACTACCAGTGGCAGCTAGTTTATATGCAGAGCCGAGGATCTAACTTCATTTCCAGGCATAATTTAAAGATTGGTGGGCATACAGGTCTTGATGAAGAGAGATAATTAGGCACCTAACTTCCTTGTAATCAGCAGAGAGAGATCTCCAGGTTTCTTTGAGAAAGAGTGCACTGAACTTGGCTGAAGGTTTGGTTCCCAGTAAAAAATCAGTACTGACTACGCTAGTCCTAAGCAAAACCTTGGTCAAGTTCACATGCTACATTGCTGGTAGCACTACATCACCCCTCCTGACTGCTTTCCATGCACAGGCTTCCCAGTCACATATGAACAAGAACTCAAACCAGTCTGGGATGTGCCAGATCCGTAGCACATGTGCAAATTGGTCTGTACCTGCAGAGTGAGCCCAAGGCTTCAGAGAGTCCCCAGAGTCCTTGTGCACCAGTCTGGTGGAAACAAACCACCCATAGTCAGACAAATCTGCATGTGAACAAGGCATCCAAAGCCTCCACGAACTTGCAGACTTGCCACACAGGCTTCGCTGGTTACAAGGAGTGGGATTCAACTCTCAGATTCAAACACGCAAATGTAGGTGCTCACAGAACCACAAACAGGCATATCGATGCCCTCTAGGCATTTCAATCTGGAGTATTCTGCCTGTCCTCCAGTTTCTGTTCCAGAAGTTCCACGGTTCTCCTGCAGGTCTGTGTCACATCTGGCAGCTCCAGGATGATGTCTCAGATACCCCAAGATATGTCAAAAGGTACCAGACACTTTAGTCAAGTGAATTGAGCCCAACTTGCTTGAAATTGAGGTCTGACTTTCAAGTTCTCGTTATTGTTAGTAAAGTCTAATGAGGGATTGATTTCACTCTAAGGTCCGAGTACTGCCTTGTATCACTTAGGACATCTGCAATATCATATGGGCTTGGCACATATAATGCTACAGACCCTTCAGGAGATCCATGTCCTTCTGGATTGGCAGGGGGATAGCCAGAGGAATTACGTTCAGATACCATAGGTGGTACCAGTTACCTGTGGTTAGGCAAGCACATTGAAAATTTAATCTCCACTGGTTGTAATGGGAGCTTAGACTCTCTGAGCACATGTAGGCAGCACACTACATATTGCTGCCTAAATTTAGATGTCTTAATCTGCAAGCTGAATCCCACTTGAGCAATCAGTCCAATACAGCACCCTTTGAAGTTGCAAAAAGCAGCTGAAAACAATTCCTGACCAGTAACTAACCAGGCCGTAAAGAAATTAGCTGTGACCCACTATAATTTGAAAGCCTTGCCATCTCATTGCTACCCAGCCTGGCTTTGGAATTTGCTTACTGATCTCTTTTATTTGCAGGTGTGGATTTTTTTTCCCCATCATACAGTCATTTGGAGGCACATAGCCAGATTTGCATTCCACAGGGCTACAATCCGGTCTGGGATTTGCCTGCGAGTGTCAACAGGTGAAGTGTTAACTAATGAACTTGGTGGTAGTGTTAAGGTGAGGTCAGCTCAGTTTCTCTGCAAGTTGGTTTCGTGCAAGGACAGCAAGGTTAAATAAACTTTAACAGTGATCTAAAATAGATTTGTGCTCTGGACCTGATGCTTTAACACCTTGTTCCATTCTCCCTGGCTCATGCACATCCCGAGACCCTAAATTTCCTCTGCTTTTTTGTCAAAGAGGAGGTACAGCAAGGCTGTGTTGAGTATGTCTCACTGAGCACCTGAGCGCTGAGAAATAAAGTAGCTCTATGATATTTTTTTTCCTGGGATCTGTCAGGCTATGGTCATTCTCAACGCTGCAGCATCAACATGTGTGGGAAACAGTGGTGGTAGTGGTGGGGTGCCAACTTGTTACAGTGAGAATCTCTTTCATGCAGGCATCGAAGGAGTCTTGAACCTGTTTTTTCTGTCCTAATCAATGCTGTTGGGTTGTGCAAGCAGTGTCTTTCATCCTAGGAATATCAAGGTCTTTATGCAAAATGGGATAGCTTCAGTGAGAAAAGTATTCCAGGACAGCCACACAGCAAGGACAAATGGCAGCATATGGAAATGCAAGTGCAAGCCTCCCCTCCCTATCATGCAGAAACCTGAAACTATCACCAATATCCTGACTGAGTCACCAGCTGCTTCTGAGTGACTGATAGTTCCAGTCTAGTCTTGAGCAACCTCACTGGGGTTCTGGTTTCAACAAACTGCTGCTTTCCAGAGAAAAAAATACTTCCTCTGAAGTTGCTGCTCCATCTCTGTTCCTCATGCTTCTCCCTCACAAGCAGTACACCTGAATTCCAAGTGCTCTCAAAAATAAAGAGGTAACTTGGGTCCCACCTACTCTTTAGACCCAAGTTCACAGTAGAGACTAGGCAGTAGCCTATGGCTAGTCAGTGTGAATGAAGACTTGTGCCTTTGCACGTAGACTGTGATGAGACACAGCCCCTTCAAACACCTAACAGATGGTTTTATTTTCCACATTGCTAACTCAGGCCAGAATAGCAGACTGGACTTTGCAGGAGATTTCTCTTGAGCATGCTTTCCCCAGTGTCGGTTGGGACAGTGGGGTGTCTCAATGAAATGGAGAGGGCAGGGCAAGTAAATAGACCTGAAGTGGATAAGGGAAGGACTTGGGCTGATATTAACAGCTAAATCAATAAGCACACTTGTTACTTGTTCAACCATGGAGTGGGAACACCATCCCCCAAGCATCGAAGGCAGGGATAAGGAGTTTGCCACATGCAGGGCTGGCAAGGAGCTAACCTTTAGACTTGTTAATGAATGATAATTGAGTGGTCCTCAAGAGCCCTGAATAAGTTCTTTGGCTTCCCAGCTGCTGTTACAGTCTGGCAGGAACTGCTCAACACACCTCGCCTTAGCAGCAGATGTTTTTCCTGTAGGGAAAAGGAAGGTTACACATTAAAAGGCCGCAGACATTCCAAATTCATATGGAGTAAAACACAACCGAAAGGCTGGCTGCACAACTTTGTTGAATTATATTTTCCTCCTCTTTAATTAGGATGTTTCAATATCTGAGGAACACAATGAGATCCAGGTGTTGTTGTTATTATCATAGTCTCAATCATAATCATACTCCTTGTCTTGTGATGGTGTCTCTAGTGCTTATCACGGCTGAAGACTACTCCTAGCATCCAAACACAGAACAAGGTGGTGGACCCTGTTCTAAACTTCCAGTCCAAGTGATCTGTTTCTACCTAACCCTGTTTACATCCATAAGTGAAGCTGATAAATAAAAATAGCTCCTAGCCATTACCATAGGCTGCCCAAGCCAGTTTGCCTGTAGACATGACAACCTTACCCAAGGAGGCCACAAAGTTTTACATATCAAGCAGATGTCTTTCAAGTCGTCTGAATGCAAAAATAACATCAAGTTAATAACAGTAACAATGCCTGGCTTAACTGGGGAAAAGCGAAGTCCAGCTTTAAGCATCATTTATCAAATATGTCATGTCAAGGAAATTACTTTTTTCACTTGTGGCTTGGAAATAGTACAAGCCAATAAAAAAGTTACAGTTCTGCTAGCTCACCAAGCATGTGGTTATACCCTGCTGGCAAAAAGAAGGTGGGAACTGCTCTGTAAGCAGAGGCCATAGGGTGCAAGCTGGCATGATCTGCAAAAGAAATCCTTGGAGCAGCCAGGCCTGGGGAGACAATAGGTCTGAGAGGTGAATATAGAACAAATATCCACCATTCTCATAATATTAAAACTAGGAGACGTCCACTGTAATTAGCTGGTGGAAAACAACAAAAAAGAGTGTTTCTTCTCATGGGACATAGTTTAACAGTAGGAATCTCTGCTGCGTGGAGGTATGGATATTTAAATTTACCTGAACTTAAAATGCAGCTAGACAAAATTCACTGAAGAAAAATGCATGGGGAGTTTTGACCCTCAAAGATAAAACTCCTCAATCAGAAATCCCAGCCAGGAGTTGCTGGGAGTTGGGCATAAGCCAGTTGAAGTATCACCCTGTGTTTGTCCTGTTCTTCTGCTCTTCCCCAGGCACCTACTCTTGGCCTCTGCCAGAAACAGGAGATGGGGCCAACACAACCTGCTGTCTGATTCAGCACAGCTGATCGTATATTCATTGACATGTAAATATCCATGCAACAATCTTGGGAGAGACTAACATTCTTTCTACATTTCAGGGGGGAATGACTTTCATGTAAAAGATTCTGTGTTCTTTCAGTCTCGCTAAAAAACCTGAAGGCAGTGGTCATTACACTTAACTTCAAAAGGATTAAAAGCCTGACAATTCTTTACAGTCAAGGAAGAGAACGGGAGACGTCCAGTGAGTTATTTGCATGACCAACCTTGGGTGTCTGTTTTAAGGGATGATTCTCCCCCTGAGGTTGACTATTCTCTCCCTTGACTACAAAGCCTGGGCTGACTAAGTTGAACCAGGGCATCTAACTTTTAGAGGCATGAATTAAGGCTGATGAAACCCTCCCAAAACTGCAAGCCTCACCCCAAATTTGCAGGAATCTCAACGGTGAGGTAGAGCACAGAAAAAGTACAAAAAAGATGTATTAAACATTAAAGAAAATGCACATATATTTCAAAATTGGGTTTTATAGGCTAATTGAATATTGGCACCCAAATTTCCTTTAAATCTCTCAGGTTTACAGCTGCTGGCCCAACAATAGTTGTCCCTAAGAATTTTAGAGGTCTACAGTGTTTTCCATAAGAAGGAAAAGTTCTTGATAATCACAGGAGCTGAAGAGTGAAGGCCACTTCTAACTAGGAAGAAACCTGTAGCTGAAGACACCAAAGTAAATTCAATTTCTGACCAAAAAAATGGCCTCAATGTCTGTCCAGACCATGAAACAAAATATCCTTAATGGGAGTAACCTGAACAGACTCTGCTTAGCTGCTGAAGAAGCAGAAAACTGCTGAGTTGAGTCAGCTGGATTTTGACTCTGTGGTTGGAAGGAATCTAGGTAGTTCAAACCTGGCACTCATCTTGCTAAGCCTTCCTTAGCAAGGAGTCCTTCAGAGTATGCCAGCGGTGCTGAGTGGACTCTTTTTTTCAGATCCAAAGTGATAGGAGCTGTTGTCTTTTCACTTCCACAAGTGAAGGGCTTCCTGTCAGATTTAGGTTGTAAATCTGAATTGGGGGTGACTTTGAAGAGTAAATTTAAGGGGCTTTAACTCTGCAAGCACCACAAACTCAACTCATACTGCAGTTTTTAAAGAAAAACATGAATGTACTGTGGAAAAAGAGAGAAAATGTTTTGGGATTTTATTTCTAACCTGCTGTAGAATGACTACTAAGCAGAATAAAACAATCTCTTGCAATGGGAACATAAGTCAGTCACAATTTGTGAGGACAGAGAAAGTTGTACTTACTTATTCCAGGTCTGCGATCTCTTAGTGTCAGAAATGTGCAATTTTCCCTTTTTGTTTGGAATAGTCTAAAATGTCAGGTTGACACAGTGGTCTCTAACTGTAAACTTCTCAAAATATATAGGAGGCAAAAGTTGCTTCAGACTCCAAATCATTTGAGTATAGGGTATCTGAAGGAAGAAAAACTTGAGAATGAGCAGTTTGGAGAAACAATGCATGTTGGAAATGAGTCCTCTATAGGCTTGGTCTCTGTGCTCTAAAGTCATGGTTGGATGTTCTTCTCGAACCACTCCATCTTAAACACTCTCCATTTTGAAACCCCTTCGTTAAAGGCCATCTCTTCCATAAAACTCCTCTGACCTCCTAAGTGACCTTCCTAGTACTAATCATTCAACAGTGCTGTCATGTATAGCCATGGGCAGATAAAAACCTTTGATTTGCAAAGCTCCAGAGAATATTTATTCCAGTCTCCTCAACCCAGAGATGCATGAAAATCCACCCCTGAAGCAGAGCATCTCTTGAGACGGTGTAAAGCCAACTCCAAGCAGATGATGTTTAATAAAGAGTTAAAAACTGTGAATTAACATTTCTCCCTATGACTTGAGTTCCAGCTTTGTCTTCCTTGCTCACCAGGGGAGCATGGAGAGACATCTGGTGGCTAAATAATTTTATGCAAGCAAACACATCCTCTCGGGATGTGTCTTTGCTAGCGAGGTGTCTCGAGAAGAATGTGTATCTTCAGAGACACCATGCCACTTGAAGCACCATCACACATGATCACATCTCCCACTTCAATAACAAATCTGCTGTCTGTTCGTTGGCGGAAAAAAGTGCCAAAACTCTTTCTGACAAGACCACAGATGTCTTCCTGATACCCCAAACACAGGATTTCACTGGCAGTTGCGGACATAACTGAAATGAACAGGTCTAGCATGGTTCTCACCTCCTAATCAACTGAGACAATGGTAAAATTACTGTAGATTTGAACAGGGGCAAATCTAGGTCTGCAACTTTTGTATAAGAAGCTTCTTGTAATCACCACATGTAATTCCTTTTGCTGTAAAAATTCTATTGCCTACAACTTGAGCTCAACAGTCAATACCCTGGGGAATGCGCATGAGCAGTTGCATAAGCATTGCTCTGCTAGAGGTCAATGGCCAGCAGGTGCGTGTTGTCCCTTATGCTGCAATGCCACAGTCACAATGTTCAGCTATTATGTTCAAATAGAGTCGGAATGCCACAATTGTATTGTCTCCATTGTGCTGGTGGCTATACAAATAGAAAAGGGCTCAAATCTCAGAAGTATGTTGCATTGCCTTAGTGCAGCAAAGGTGTTCAGCATAGTTGGTGCTAGGGAGTCTTCCTGACAGAATGGTCTCAAAAAAATTCTTTTTTTACTTCTATTATGACACAGCCAAAGGTTAGCTACTGTGCATGCACCTAAGGATACGCGTTCTGTGGCCCATAAATGTTAAAAATAGATAGGAAAGATAAATCATGTGAAATCAATTTATAAAAGAATAAAATTACCTAAGAAAGGTGTTGAAGATAAACAGGGAATAGCAACAAAATCTTACAAATTCCAATCCTGGCTTCTAGCCCATATTTTTCATCCCAGCCCTCTCTCTGCCTTCTCTCATTTCACCTCAGAGGACATCCAAAGGATGGTGATCCATCAGGTCTTGATTTCTCCTTTTCTCAACAGAACATTGGCAAAAAAGAATTTTTTCTCCCACCAGGCTTCATAAGAAGCCCTTCTTCTGCACTTGATAGCAGAGGTTCAAGTGAGGCTGAGGGTTAGTTAATCTCTGCAGTCCTCCAAACCAAAAACTCACTAAAAAGAAGAGCTACAGCATTCAAAACAGCAGCTAGAAAGTAATGAGACAGAGGCACTGTCAATAATTCCTTCAAATCCTCCACTTCATGACTATTGTGGAAATCTTCTTGAGAGCTTCAGATACTAGGCCTGAGGCATTGCTGGAGAGGACACACCTTCAATGGTTGCTAATACCTCCAGACTCTAAGAGTCTCCAGACCTAAAGAGTCAACAGCATAGTAATTTGTTCTGGAATAGTCTACTCACAAGACAAAGTAAAAGGCAGGGGAAAAAAAATGACCAAAATAATCTTCTGCATTGTTGCCCCACATTACATTGTTTTCCTATGGTTCTTAACACCCCAAGAACTGAAGCACAGCATAGAGCTGGTTGACTATTGCTATCCCTATTTTGCTATGGGATTCACTAAGGTATACAGATCTGTAATAGCTACTATAGGCTGTAAAGTACCCATCACCAAAAGTGCTCCCATAACATACACTCTTTGCTCATCTGTGTTGGACAAGGTGTTTAGATCAGCACTTCAGTCAAGTGCAGGAGGTCAAAACTGACAGCAGAATGATGGGCCGACCTACTCATGAGGTCACACTAGACATCAATGGTAAAATCGTGACAAGAGTTCTGCATGGTTTTCCATCACTATTTCTTTTGATAATGAATCAACACCTATAAAAATTCCCTAAGTCAAGGCAAGTTGGAGCCCTTCCTCATGCCAGGACCAAGTTGTTTTCTTCACCAACTGTAGTCCAAACTTACAAGCTCAACGGAAACTCTCTCCTACCAGTGATGCCTCCCAGTGGTGACATTTGATTTTGGTTACTGAGCATACAGAAATGTGAACTGCATGCCTTCACCCGCTGTCCATCAAAGTAGAAGATAGTAGATGTCAGGATCATTAACCTACACTGCCCTTCCAGCTTTGTGACCACAGCACACAAACAGCTCATGGTTTTTAACATATTTCTGTCCACATCTTTTCTAAGACAGAGTAGAGGGCACTTATATTTATTTTACAAATGAGGAGGAGAGGGACAAAGAAACCAAATGACGAGTCATTTCACCTGGCTTTTGTCCTCTCAAATTTAGGTATCAAGTCTCTTGTTGCTTCAGAAGAGGCAGATGGGCATGTCTCACTCTGCAAAGCCTGCTGAAATGAGACTTTGATTTGCCACACCTTGAGCTTACAGTCTCACTCTGCCCCTAACATGGATAGGATAAATCACTTTCTAGACAGCCAGGTCTCTCTAATTAACTGTGGAAGGTGAAGGACTAGCTTGGATTAGACATTATTTTTTTACAGATAATGTAAGATGAGTCCCGCATCAAATAACTTCCCCAGTGTTGCACAAGGAATTACATCACAGGGATTGAGTATCTTCATCCCAAGGGCCAGTCTTTCAACCTAACCCTTCTAAGATGCCTTTCAACAACCAGGAAAAACATTTGATCCACGTATTGAGTAGGGAAGCAGCCTTACAACATGTTGACCTTGCAGCCCGTGCTCTCCAGAGCTATCCATTGACATCCTTAGGAACTGTCTTTCATATAAGGACAATCTGTGCAAATTATTATAGCTGGAAAAGGCCCCAACATTCATCTGAGCCCAGCTTGATGAGACAAGGCTCAGCCTACATCATGGTTAGGAGGCTGAAAACCATTTAGGTACAATCTAATCTACCTGCTTCATTTGTCTGATGTCTCCTAATTTTGACTAATCTAGATGAGAAGATCTTGGGTACTCGGAAACACATCTTTCTATTCCAATGGTATCAGATGGCCTAATACAAGATATTCCTTCTCCCCACTAATTCTGAGTGGCCTATATCCATTGTAGCATTGATTTTCCCCTGCATTTGTAGACCATTTTTCACCACAAGATCGAGGGCCTGACGAACTCCCCTAGCAGTACTCAATTAGAGGAGAACAACTTCACTCTCTTCTCCACTCCCACAAACTGCTAAGATTCCTCATTTTTCATCAAAGTGTGGAAACCATACAGGCATCTCTCCACTGGCGTAGCTGACACGGAGGTCCTATGTCTCAGAGGTGCTTTCTGACGCTGCCTAAACATGATGTGTAATTTTGTTTTAATGGGTCACTCATGGTTAATGAAACAGAATCATCACCTCCACCAGGGATAGGATGGATGCTTCTGCAAGCAGGTCACTGCCAAGCAGCAGAGGCCAGTTTCCCAGCTGGAGCCAATTAATCCACTTAAACACATATTAAATCCAACACAGAATATGCAGGTAGTGGGAGCTGAGGCACACAAAAGACAGTGCTTGGCAAGACATAATGATATGGGGAAATTCATGTGAAGGTGGTAACTTCTAAGAAGCCCAGATATAAAACCAAACTCAGGTCCAAAGATTTTGTCTATAGGTGGCCCGCTGGCATCTTAAACCTTTATCACAGGAATTGCAAAAACTTGTATCTTAGATGTCTTCACCCCTGAAAAAGTAATGTGTACTCTGATCTGAACTGATACGATGAGTCTGAGTCCCACCCTCTGTCTGAGAAGAGAAGTCATCTGAAGAAGGATTTGTTTCATCTCCATTCTTGCAAATCTAGATTAAACTCTGAGTTTTGGCTTCCTTTCTAATCAGCAGAGAGGCAAATGTTTACATAAAGTAGTTTGCTCACCCTAAAATACCTATGATAGCTGAGACCAATAGCCTTCTGGGGGATCTCCTCACTCCATTAACTGTAGAGAGAGACAAGGTGGCCAGCTCACACTGGACAATGTATTTTAGGCAACTACATTTTAATGAGAAATACCCTGTTTTTGCTGGATGCATGCAACTACACGATGCTGCAGATAAGAGCATGATCTGAGCATGGCATTAATGTGACCATATTGCTTCTGACCCTCCCTTATATCAGGTATCTCTGTACTTTACCGTATGCTGTTTTACACATATGTGTTTTATTTGCAAAATAACAAGTGCTTCCTAAACAGGGTAAATAATCCGGAATGAAATATCTTTCTTCAGGAATAGTGACAGCATAGAAATCTAATTCTAAAATAGCTATTCTGGTTACATTTGCCATGAAGGAGATGTAAAACTTGTCCTAAGGAGATGTAAAACTGGCACCACAGACCTTAGCTTCATATCCCCTGTAGTGAATTTCTCAAAGAATGTCTATTGTCTTGCTCGCCTCTGACTGAGAGATGATAAAACCAAGGAGCTGAGGGGAGCACAGAAAGGAAAAGCTCTGCTGTGTAGAGAGTATTGCACATTGCATGGGAAATCTGGGCTCTTTTCTGGCAAACATATTTTAATTACCTCCTTTTGTTTACAGGACCATTCCATGTAGCATAACACAACACTGCCCTTGCCACACTGCCCAACCATCCTCTCCAATCATTTCCCCACTAGAACGATGAGATCTGTTTAAAAACTATGACATCTTTGAAATAGTTCATGCTGGATTCGTGTAATTTGTTTTCTGATTTCTGAGTCCTTGTGGGGACTTTTCTCAAACCTCATCCCGACTACTAAAAATCCAGGGAAGATGTTTCGTTTCTTTTCAACTAATTTATCACATGGCTGAGAAGGGAAACACTAGGAAAAGTCCAGATATAAAAGGTCTGCAGTGTAATCATAAATTCCCATAAACAAGAAAAAAATCAGCCAACAGGTAGTGATAATTCAACATTGCGCATGAAGATATGCACAAAAGGTGGCACAAGTGACTTATAATCGTATTTGTTCATCCTGATGTTGATAGAGGCAGAGGAGGGACCTTTTATAATTCATGTCCAGTGAACACTGCAAACAAACATATGCAAGAGTATTTGAACGAAACTATGAAACTTTTTCTAAGGTTATGCAAAGCCTTTTTTTTTGCATTGCAAAGAGCAATCTGTAAGCGAAATACACATCACAACCAGTGTCAGTGGAAGCTCTACAAACTCTCGCTTTAATGACTACCCATTAATGATACATTATGATTTGCACTAAAAAAAACAATCCGAAAAATTCTCTTCTGCAAATTGTCATCCTTAACCATAACCATCCTTAACTTCAGGGAAAGCAGTCAGAGGCTCTGTCCAAAGGGCACACGTTGAAGTATAATTTATTGCAGCAAAATTCAGAAGTCATCCAAAATGAAAAACATGTTGCATGAACGAACAGCTGAATAATTTCTGGCTGGGAATTATTTGCTTGCAGACTACTCACAAGTGAAAAAGAAAAAGCTAGATTTGTTGGATTATTTTTTGCTGTGCTGGGTCTGCCAAACATGTCTTACTGCCCTTGCAATTTTCCCATCAGCTTTGCTGTTATATTCTGTTTATCCAGGACAGTCCTTGTGCTTGCAAGTAGCTCTGTCGAGTAGGAAACTTGAATGAGTAAGGATTACTTGCGGCAAGGAAGCCAGGAAAAGGTTTGATCCTCCAGTTATCTCCAGGCAGGGACCTTTCATTTTTAAATTGTTAATAAAGGGACATGCGCACCACCAGCAACCACCACCCACCTATTTAACAAACTTAACTGTGAAATTGGATCCTTCCCATTTAGCCTGGATCTGCCTTTGATGCAGTTCCAGAGCTTAGGTTGCCTTATTTGCCTTTAATTTCTAATCCAGGCATATAGCCAAGTTTAGGACACATTGTCTCCTGTTATTACAATATCTTCAGCGCTGGCTATAGCAGTCATATGAGCATCCTACAGCTCAAGAACAGCTCTAATTGATCAGACCAAAAGTCGCTTGAGCCGCAAAACTTGTCTTCAAGGGCTGACAGAAGAGGACAGTTAGAGATGACCCCAAGAAACACAACATTCTGAGAAAGTTCCCTTCTCCTGCCGACTTTCTTGTCCACTGTTGTGCCAGTCAGCCCTGCTTAGCCCCATCCAGATGTTACTCCTTCATCCTGATCTCAGATGTCCCAAAAAGGGATGCTGAGGAGTGGCTGTGGGGTTGGAAGTGGGGATCACAGTGGGGAAAGTAATGGAGCACCTGACGGACAGCGCAGGGTGCTCTCTCCTGTGTATCCACAGGAGGTGGCTGTTCAGCGAGGTGTAGGTGATATTTCTGTACGATGCCTGAAAATGGGCAGAGAAGGATCCAGGACACCAGCCACTCATTCATAGTAATGGAGATGAGGTTTGGCTAACTAGGAAAATGGGTGTAAGGCCATGAGCTAGTGTCTATGGGTTCTCTAGGAAAGCGTAATTCTATTCCTTAGAAGGGAATATTCTTGTAATTTACTCTGAAAGATTCTAGGATGTTTGTACACTTGAAAAGGGCCACGAGCAACATTACACAAAGGTGGAGCAAGTGTTTTTCTGGGACATTGCACCATGATCTCAGATGGAAAGCATGACGATGCTCTGTCCTTCCCCAAAGCAGACAGTTGAAGAGGAAATAGCCTAGGGTGGGTTGGGGAATAAACATCTTCTCCAAAGAAAGGTAATCAATCAACAGCTTCTCTGTGTCTGGCTCATCACAAGACTTTTTAGTGTCTTGGGCTGTGGTGCAATATCCACCTACACTGGCGGTGACTCACCTGTGAGATCCCTCACCAATAGAAACCTCAGCGCACATCCTCCATTCTTCTCCCACAGTTATGGGCAATTCCAGCAAGCAGGGATGAATTTGTCCTCTTGAGCAGTGCCTGAAGAACGAAAAAGGGCCTTGCGCATCTCCCTCCCAAGCCAGCATTATGCCAGGGATAGAGAGAGACAACTCTACCCCTGAGAGTACACAAAAAAAGGACCCAACACAAGAAAATACCAAAATAATGCAAGGCCTCCCTCCTCCTAGCTGGCAAGGGAGCCCTGGATACCCACGCCTTTCCCCCAGTTTAAAACATCTCAGCCTTCCTGACTGAACTTGGCTGAGGTCTAAAAACATGAATAAGCTTCCCCTGTCTGAAAGCCAACTGGCAAGGATGGCTTGGATGGGACCCTCTATTTGTTACGGGAAAAATGGCTAGTCCAGTCCTCCTTGTTAAGCGGCGCGCTGCTGGTCGGGAAATAAAGACAGAAGGTCTGTTTATAACACTGAACACACAATCCCTTCCAGCCTCAAAGACACTGAGGCGGCAGAAAATCTACCCTATTCACCAAGATGACCTAGTTCTGTTGTCAATAGGTTAGAGCAGAGCAAAGTTGAGAGAGAATATCCTGATTAGAGGGATCTCCCACAATGGGACAGTAAGCACCCTTTTGTCCCTTAATTTTCACCCCCATACCCTAATACCAGGCTTGCTATCAACATTAAAACTCTGCAGGTTACGGGCTTATCCGGTTTACCTCTGCCTAATTCTGCTGGCATCAAGTTTACACCAGGAGTAGATCCGGCACTGCGCTTTGTCATCCCATCCCTGGTGCCAGCCAATTGATATGGAAGGGGTTTGTTTTGAAAATTTAAGGGGGTTTTTTATCCCTTCTCCTTCTTCTGCTCCATTCTGACAAAAGCCTTGAAAAGATGGCAGCGGCTTTGCCTTCCCCACACAAAGGAGCCATGGCTGTGGGTTTTCACCCCCGCTGCAAAGACGGGGTGCAGCCAAGCTCCCTGCACCCAGTTGCTCTGCAACCTGGAGAGACTTGCAGCCCAGCTGGGTTCGACATCCACACCGCGGCCAGGGGCCTTTTCCTCCAATCACCGAGACAATGCTGCTCCTCGACTCATTCAGGATCGGCACATGTGGCAGAGAAAGAGCAGACCAAAGATATAGCTCATGTATGGAATCCTACTTAGTCCCTAAATAAAAGAGGAGGAAAGTGATTAAATTGCTTTTTGTATCTACCCTGATGGATTGAGGATGCACAGACGGAGACACAGACATTTCCTTTTTGTTCTTTAACAATACAATGCCCCAATTAAATATTTTTCTAAATTTAAAAACTATAAACATTTAAAAACATGACACATTATATAGCCAGCCCATTGAATAACATACTAATGATTTATTAGCCACTAATAAATGTCAAAAAATGAAGCTTGAAAGAAAATGTTTCCCTTTCCTCTTCGCTTTTCTGCTGGTGACTGGTAATAAGGGATTTAATCACCCATTTTACATCCTGTTTAAAAAAGAAGAGACTTTCCTGATAACAGATGCCCCTCTGGCCAACTGGCAAGGAAAAGGGGAATGTATGAGGTATATAAATGTATTTCAGAGGCCACTCAACAAAAAGAGGGAGACGGGGAGAGAGAAAGAGAGTGGGAGGAAGAGGAGGAGGAGAAGGGGGGAAGGAAGAAAAAAAAAAAAAAACTGAAAGGATTAGAAATGAAAAAGAAGGTATTTTGTGCTGAGCTAAATATTATTTTGTTTCCATTGAAAGGGTTAAGAAAACAAAGACAGAGTTGACAATTTCTCCCAACTGGAAGCTGGGAATGGCCCACGGTGGCACAATGCTATTATTCTTGCATGGGCCCATTCTCACTGGATTTTCCACAAAATCTTTAATAATTTGATTCTTTTCAGCCTCAGCAGCCAGCTGAGCTCTTTAAGAAACAGTAACAAAAACCCAGAGAAAAACCCACTACTGAGAGGGGAGCTTTGGCGGAGAGCTGAGCTGAAGCCGATTAGTTTGGCCTGAATAGAGCCAGCCGGGTCCTCGAGCTCTTGCTCAGCCTGGAGTCCTCTGTTTCATTCATTGCAGTACAATATCACCACCAGAGCCCGGGCCTAGACACTAAATTACACTATTATAAAACTAGATTGATACACAAACTTTCCCTCCCAGGCGGAGTAGGGGACTTTCTGAACAATGTTTTCTTTTTCGGGGAGGGGGAGCTCGGGGTCTATTCAGGCGTTTTGAAGTATCGCCATTCATATCGAGCATATCAGTTCTTAATGGTGCCGCACACACAATTTGCAAACACGAGGGATACAATCCTCCGGGTTCCCTGAGAGGGGGGAGGGCTGTAGGCGCTCAGATGAGGCTTGCAGGGGTTTTGTCGAGGTTATCTCTCCGAAGACCCAGCAGGATGGGAGCCTTTCATCGGCTGGGGGCGGCTCGCATTGTCCCCAGGAATTCACGTCCGAGCAGTGATGAGTCTCCGGCATTAAGTGGGAAACACAGACGTTTGACCCTCATCTAGGCATCCCGGAGCATCACCTTTCCCCAGTCCTCGCATACACCAGAGGCATCCCTTAGGCAAGCAGCAGATGCACTTTCTAAATGTGTATTTTTGGGGGAGGGAAGGGAAAAATAAACATCATCGAGAGCCGTTTTAGGGACCCTCTTCTTTCATTTTGAAAGGCAAGTCTGGATTTGGCCACACGTTCCTAAAGATCATTGCAAAAGCTCCCGAGAAAGAGTTTGCAAGGTTGACTCTGGGTGCAGGTGCACGGTGTGTCTTTTCACCACACCAAACTTCGGCAGCTCAGGATGGCAAAATCTGAATAGATCACTTTCCAGCCCAGGGACAAGTTTTTTCTTAAGTTGTTTTTTCTTCCCCTTGAAAATTACTAAATCCTTCTTTAGGAAAGACAAAGGTCCTCAGCAAGGAGCCTTCGGCATTATCACCTCCTTCCTCAGCCTGGAAGAAACCTCCACCTCTTAACACATGGCTCGTTTCAGGCTCTAAATTAGAAATGTCGCTTTGAAAAGAAGCAAGCTTGAGGAGGGGAGAGGGAAGAAGTGATCTGGAAGAGTTTTGTAGATATCAGAAAACATGCTATGTCGATGCATCCCCATCGCACGCACCTTCATCCTCACACACAAGACCCAATGAGAGCTCTGCATAAGCCTCTCTATATTAATTTCCCAGTATATTTTTGGATAGAGATGCATGTCTCCATGCATTCTTCTGATTAACCTTTCCTTGGGACCTATCTACCTTAATCCTTGCCTAGGTTTTTTTTCTTGCCATCACTGCAATTCTTTTTATTAAAGCAGATGCCATCGAAAACATAAAATTAGGAAGGACAAGCTTTTTGTTGATTTTTGCCTGAGAAAAATGCAAGGAAAAAAATCCTCTGTTTCCTTGCCCATGCTGGCACTTGTGGAACTTATTTTCCACAACTTTTTCATTTCTTTTCTGAAAGCCACATTCATCAATGGGAGTAATCTCACTCTCCGCTGCCTCCAAACCTCAGGCTCCCCAAACGCTCTGAATATATTAAATGCAACACAAAAAGAGCAGCAACCCAACATGCAAATTAAATTAAAACTTACACTCCGCAAGAGGGAAATAAACAAACAAACAAAACCCCTACAGCTTATATATACACAAAGAGGAGAAATTAAAAGAGATGTAACAGTTCTGTGGAATTTGGACTGTTTTCAATAGCTTTTCTGAATGGGAGCTGCTACACGACTTCAGCACCAATTCTAATATTGGTCATTTCTGGAAAAGAGAGCTTTTTACAAATCATTCATTAACTGGAAAGTCTTTTGAGTAGTTTCCACTTAACATATTTTGGATGCTGTGGATAGGCCACAATAAACGTCAAGAAAGAGAGTCTTGGCAAATATTATCATTGCTATCTTCGTAATTTCAAAGCATCAGTAGGGCAAATTTGGTACACAGATTTCTAGCTTCAGAAACCTTCCAATTAAGATGGCACAATTACGAAGCGACGGCAGCATGACAGAAACCGTGGTTTGCTCTCCAGCATCACGATCCTACGGCTTTGTGTTCTCCTGCATGTGTCTGCGGGGAGGTTTTATCATGTCAATGCAGAGATCGTGCCTGTGTGTGCTACGTGGCCTGTGTGGCTGGGAGCGATATGTAAAACTGAATTAGGGCAGAAGAAATAATTAGCATTGCAGCACATGGAGGAATGACCCTAAAACATCTGAAAGCTGTGGCTGCTTGCAGAGAGAAACAAAGGAGCCCAAGAAGAGAAGAAAGCAGCAATTAGAAAGGAGAGAATGAGCTGGGGTGTTGAACCACAGATCTGTAAATTGACACAAATTGTCCTGATTATTTTTTTTCCTGCTTTCCTCACAGGGATTGTAGTTTCAGGAAAAGGCACATAGGAAGGATTCTATCGACCCTGCAAATCCAAGGCCCAATCTCTGCATTTTAAGGTCGATGAAGGTTCTTGGATGTTAATTCAATTCTTATATTCACCAAAATCAATGAACTAAACGGCTGGGAAGTAACCATATATTTTCTATCTATCGCGTGGTTTTTGGACACAGAGCAATTGCGAGTTTCTTCTCAAAATCAGACTTCCCCTGCACTCCAACGGCTTTCTCATACCAAGACAAAAATCATGCCTAGCAAAAGACAGTGAAAGAAATGGCTGAGAAGCAGCTTATCAGCTGTTTGGCAGCTGCGCTAGCTTCCAGCCCAGCAAGAAAGCAGCATCGCTCCATCAACGGGCTGGCGTCAAATCAAACGCACGAGGCAGCTTCCTCCTCTGAGCGNCTAAATGGCTGGGAAGTAACCATATATTTTCTATCTATCGCGTGGTTTTTGGACACAGAGCAATTGCGAGTTTCTTCTCAAAATCAGACTTCCCCTGCACTCCAACGGCTCTCTCATACCAAGACAAAAATCATGCCTAGCAAAAGACAGTGAAAGAAATGGCTGAGAAGCAGCTTATCAGGTGTTTGGCAGCTGCGCTAGCTTCCAGCCCAGCAAGAAAGCAGCATCGCTCCATCAACGGGCTGGCATCAAATCAAACGCACGAGCAGCTTCCTCCTCTGAGCAGATGACAGACAAGGAAGTTAGGAGCAGCGCCTTGGCTATCGAAAAGTATACCTCGACACCGGCTGCATCAGTTCTCTGATAGAGGAGCTGACATCCAACCTGGGCCACCTCCAACCTGCGAAACACAGATCTTGCATCTCAAGGCAGGAAGAGAATGGGAGAGAAAGTAGAAGACAGGCAGCAGGTTGTGTTGATGTTGCTGGCTTGCCTAGTAATTATGGTAGGTACCCTAAAACACTCCAAAAGGGGAGGAAAAATAAAAACCTTCATGATTTCTGGTTGTACCTCTCGTTACATGGTGCCCTTCAGGATGTACATGACAAGTCTCTTGTCTTTTGCTGCCAAAAGATCCCTTAGCAAGCAAGTCCCAAGCTAACACCAGCCCTGCCTTAGAGAAAGCCAGCGGTGGGAAGCAACAAGCATGAGGAGGACAATGTGGCACTGATGTAAACCAAAAGGTTTTCACTCTCCAAAGAAAAGCAATGAGGGACTACAGACAGCCCCTGTGGGGGACGAGATGCAGAGCAGGAACGTCTCACATCATTGCCTAATCCCCACCACCCTCTGACACCCAACTTCCCTGGCAGGGCGTCATCATGGCAAGTTGGACAAGTGCCCAGAGAGGGAATAAGGGGGCTATTGTGGAGATGTGGTTCAGGCCTGGGGAGGATGCAGACTATCTGCAAACATCGTGCCAAATTGCTCAGCCACCACCCTGCCCCTTGGCTCCCCTCTCCATGCAATGGTTTTCACAGCATGGCCATCCCTCCAAGGACATCCCACGGTGGTACAGACATTCAAGTTTCAGAGATGCTCCCATGCCAAGCTGGCTGTCTACATTTACGCTTGATGTACAAAATCAGAGTTTGTTGTTAAACACTCCTACTTCACCAGCCTATAGCCTGAAACACAAGCACTTTTAAGCCTCTAAGTTTTGTCTGAGCAGAGCTTCAAATGCTTTTATCACTCCTCTAAATCACTTTATGTATTTTTTTCTTCTTTTTTTTTCTTCCTACTTTATGAGAGCACAGCGGTGTCCTGCAGCAAGGAGTTCCCCAGATGGGGACATTACATGGCAGCAGCGCATGGCTTGCTCTGGGCTTGCATTCCTCGCTTTCACCTGGATTGGAACCCAGGTGATCCATCCTCAGCACAAATGCTTGTCATACCACAGTTGTGCCCCTCCTTCCTAGCATGGAGGGATGTTTTCCCAAGCTCCCTTTGCAGCACCACAGCAAGCCGGATCATGCCCTACATGAAAGTCCCCACGACCCTTCAGGCTCCAGGAGGCTGGTGGAGTTGAGTGAAGGGCAGAGTCAGGCCCTGCGGATGCTGGGTGGCCCTGTCCAGGCTCTGAGGCTTCTTGCGTGATTCCTGGACCAAGCCGATCTGAGGTCTCAGCCTGCTTCTTCACACCACCGCCCCCACACGCCCACAACTTCTTTTTTTTGTTGCATTTTTCTGGCATTTCCTAACGTGTTTTTTCTTGTGTTACATTTCTCAAGGAAGGCTGCCTGATGAGCAGCAAATCATTATTAATTACTCAGGTATTCACTCTAATGCAATTAACCCCCTGCACACCGCACCTCTGGCTCTGCTTCCCAAAGAGCCACTCAGTCCTCATCTGTCCCCACCACCTCCACAGTGGTGACCAAAACCCAGCCCATGGACGAAAACATGTGTGAGAGAGGGATCTGTTGCTCCTTAGGCAGAGTTGAGAAAGACCATTCACCTCTGCTGGACATGGATATTTCTAAACATGAGGAAGAACTTCTTTGCTGTGAGGGTGCCCGAGCCCTGGCCCAGGCTGCCCAGAGAGGTTGTGGAGTCTCCTTCTCTGGAGAGATCGAACCCCGCCTGGATGCGTCCCTGTGCCCCCTGCTCTGGGGGCACCTGCTTTAGGGGGGGTTGGACTGGGGGATCTCCAGAGGGCCCTTCCAATCCCTACCATTCTGTGATTCTGTGATTTTTTCAAAGTTTTTAAGGACATTGTCCGCAGCTTCGTGTCCACAAAGGTATTATCTTGCATTGCCCTCAGCAGAAGGTATCTAAGCCTTTTGGATGATTTTCCAGTCTAAATGGTCAAAGCAAGCCAAGGGTGAGAGTAAAGTGCCTCTCTCTCTTCTGGGGAAGCCAATGCAGTTGGAGAAGGAGTGACACTGCCAAGTTTTTGTCCAAGCCCAGACTGTCCCTTACCCAGGTCAGAAAACCACTCCTTTAGGCTTCCCTCATAATAGGATTTTTTACAGTTCTTCACCACTGGTGAAGCATTCTTCACCACCAGGACTGGTTCTTTCCTGCAAGGTCCAAGGTGTTCTGTAGAAAGTGTCTCCAGGTGCCCCTCAGGAAGACACTTTGATTGGAGTTTTTTGAGCACCACAGAGGACATTTTTTTCCTTGCCAATCCCTTCAAGGGGCTTTAGTGTCAGCCTGTCACTGCGCCAGGGCAGGGAGGGTGGATGGTGCTGTCAGGAGAGACTGCTGAGAAGCAGAAAGAGTCCCGGACGTGGTGGTTGGAGGAGACCCTTGGATGCCATCCTGTCACTCTCCCTCCCAGTATTAGAAACAGCACATGGAAGTCAAGTCTGCAATGAAAAAACCCCACACTGAAATAGAAAATATCTTGAGGCCTGATTCATCTCCTGTAGTGGGGTAAAAAAGGCATAGGTCCCTGACAGTGTAATGCAGGAGGGGAAACAACGCAAAGCCCTTTCAAATCAAGCTGCATTGCAGCTCTCAAAGTTCAGCTCAGAGCTGTGCCTCACCATCCTTGTTTTGCCAGCGAGGAAACTGAGGCAGGGAGACTTGCTAGAAGAAGAGACCAAATGAACTGCATGGCACACAGACCTGATGGTTCACATATACTCTTCTGAAATCACCCTCCACTAAGTTACCTGAGCAGCTGCTGATAAATATGTTTTCTGCTGTGGTGGCTGGAGAAGCCAAGGCATTTACCTAGCGCATGGACCAGCAAATCCTTCTCTCCCATGGCCAGGGTAAGGACTTGGTAGGGCATCAGAGCTACGTCTCTCCATTGTCTGGAGAAAAATGAAGAGGCAGAGCAGTCCTACTACTTTCCAGCAGCTACAGCAATGAAAACGGGTATTTAGACAGCAGAGCCCAAATGACCTCCTCTGAAAGAGAACGTCTTTGCAAAGCTGATGATTGGTGAATACAACTTTCTGCAGCTCGTCATGGACCATTTGTTGAGCTGTGCCACTGCAAATCGAAGGCAAATGAGGATTGCCAACCCCATCTGGCTAAAATCTGCCTAACAGGGACCTTGCTCCGAGCCTGGCTATCATCTTCTGCAGCAAAAGGTGGGGAAAGTCCCTGTGAGGAACTGGAAAGACCCAAATGATGCGGGACTGCCACCCCCTCAGCAATGTGGATTTGCTCCAGCATCTCAGGGAAAAAGGCCAGCCCTGAGATAAAGTGGTTTGTTGACTTTTAACACCACCTGGGGAGGAAAAAACAAAAAAAAAAAAAAAAGGAAGCAGAGAAACAAACCCAGAGAAGGAGGAAAACAAGAGGTTTATAGCCTGCCTTGAAAAGACCTAAAAAAAAGAGTGAAATTGTTCGCTCCCCTCACACCTATTAGCCTCGGAAATGGTGCCGGGTCTCCGCTGAGACCTGACTGAGACCAAAGGCAAGTCAACCTGTTAGCAGGTACTTGAGAGAGGGGCTGTTGGCTGGATTGGGCTGGAGGCGTGAGAAGCCCCCACAGTCTCCCCCATTCAGGTCTCCTAATGACCATATAAAAGGGTTGGAGGCAGCTTTCAGGGCAATCAGCTCCCTCCGAGGCATCCCACACACAAAACCCCATGGCCATAACACTGCTCTCCCCCTGCCAAGGCGAACAGCCTGGAGCGATGACGTTCCTGCATATCTGTATGTCCCTACCGCTGTGGCAGGGGGGCTATTTGAACTGTTTTCCCAAGCTGTGGATGTTCCTCCCACATGTCACACTCCAGGTCGAATAATTCAGCCTTTGATGTTGGCGAGCATCGCAACATCGTGCCAGGGCTGGGGATGTCCAAGAGGGGTCTGTTTGGGCAGCAGCTGCCTGCGGCATCCCAGACGTGTGTCCTCACGTAAAACAAACCCAAACTCATAAGTTTTGTAGCAACGCACCTCTTGCTTTCTTGCAGATAAGCTCAGGTCGGGCACTGGTAATTCTTGTAGTGAAAACTAGAGCCTGTCAAAGTTACTTTTCTTCGGCCATCATCTTTTATCACCCCATATCCCTGGTCCTGAAATGCGTTGCAGGGTTGTGCCAGTTTAGCTGGGGGTTTGGGGTTTTATTTAATTTTATTTTATGAGGGAAAAAGAATCTGCCTGTGGACAGTCAGAAGAAAATGGAAATGTTTTATTTCAGCATTTCCAAAGGAAGAGGTATGGTTTCTCATCTTCAGCATGTCTCACTGCCATTTTTGTTATAAAAATTATTTGTTCAACGTTTTAAACAAATATTTTTTTCTAAAAATGGTTTAAAATATCTGAAAAATCTAACCAACATTGGCCCCATCAGTTCAAGTCATTTTCTTTCCACTCATTTAGTTGAATAAGAATGATACTGCTGGGTTTTGCAGTATCACAGCCCTTTTTATGTACTTTTGCTAATTTGGGGATTGAACTTTTGCTGAATGAAGAATCCTTGTGTCACCATGAGGCATCAAGTTTGGACCGGATTGCTCCCGCTGGCACAGAATCCAGGAGATCAGATCCAGCGTTCACAATCTAAGATCCAACCTCCTGGATCCACATAGGCCCTCCCTATGTTTGCTGGGAAGACTCAGGCATCCCAAGTAACACAGACACCTTTTTTCCATCCCTTTCTCTATCCTTTTTCTCCCAAAGTTAGGCTGAATCTTGAATTTTGGCTAAGAATTGAATGTTCTTTAGCATAAGCTATGCCTGCGGGTGCTTAGTACAAAAACATACCTTCAGTTTTCTCTTTCAGGGAGAGGTTGATGCTGCCCTCAATGATCTACAGATCCTTCCCATGTTCCAGATGTCACTGGAGCTTTGGAAAGTTCTGACAAGTGGCTGGATCACCAGCCTCTCTCTCATCCTGTTCTCTCGTTCCCATCCTCAACATCTTCTAAAGTCAGAGTATTTAATATGATTTTTTCTCTTTTTGTTCCGGCTTTGAGCATTTTCCAACATTATCACAATCGTTGATGTTCTTCTCCATCATTTTCAACCATCCCTCTCCCATTTCCTATGAAAAGTGGCAAAATAATTCAACACACCCCAAACTTTCCTCAAGACCCCTGTTCCAGGCTGTGCATTCACCCAGCTCCAGTGACCGCTCCCCTCCCTGAATTTGGACACAAAAACACAAGAAACAGAGGCAGGAGACACTAAAGTTGTTCTTAGGTAATTCAGGTGGAAGGCTCTCAGCTTACTGTTAGCACCTCTCCCCAGACCCTCTCTGGATCCCATAACACCTTCCCTCTCCCAATAAGCTGCACGTTTGCCCCTCCTTTCTCCTTCCCCAGTGACTTCAGCTGTAGAACTGGAAAGAAATTCATCTGCACAGTCAAATCCCTTAACTTTCAAATGCCCTGGTTTTGTCTCTTTTGATTGTCTGTATAAGCAACACTTTCTTCTCGGGAAACGAAGAGGGGGAAAAAAAGGAGAAAACAAAAGCAACCAAAAATGAAAAAGGGCAGCTCACCTCTCCAGTCACAACACGCAGGAAGCATTTACTGAAGCTCTGATTTCAAAAGAAATAGAAGTTGCTTTCTAAGTCATTCCTACCTTACGCCATGACAGCCTGAGCAATTATTTAAGCAACAGCAGGAGAAGTTGTGGATTTTCCCCGTGATAAATCATACAATTCTGCTTTCCTGGCTGCCAAAATAATTTCACCTTCCCAAAAAAAAACACAGGCGCCGAAGGCTCTAGGCCTGTAGTGAGCTCCCTGCAGGGGGAACACTGTCTTCACTCAGCGACCCACCAGGCAAGGTGGCTCGTTGCTGGATCCAAGACCCTGCATGGCCCTTCCATCCTCCCTGTCTGAGCCTTACAGCCCCACCTGGTCATCCTCACTCAACCCTTCTGAGCTGAGGAAGCAATACGAGCTCCAAGACAACAATTGAGGGTAACTCATCCAAGATTATCCAAGAAATCTGTGGCATGAGACTCTAGTAGTAGGACCACTAGTAGTGCCCCAAGATCAGAGCCATCCTTTGCTTGTCTTTCTCAGCAATTAAAGGGTAGCTGTTCAGTATTTTGAAATATTAATGGTTATAAGACAGTTCAAGCACCTATGGAAGGACCTAGCAAAGGACCTTGCACAGTGCAATGTCTCTCTACATGTGGCTGGGAGGCCACTGGTACCAAGATGTTGTGGAGCCTTGAAAAACACGGAAAAGTATCTTACGTGAAGTTTGATGAAAAGGCCAGTCTATCACAGAAAACAGGAAATTCTCCTGAATTCCCAGGAGAACCTGCACCAGCCCTGTTCCACCCTGCAGCTGGATTTCTACCATGCTGCCATATCTTGGCAGTGCCACAGAAAAAGTTCAGGAGATATTATGGTTTTCCCCTATCACCCTAAATCTTTGCTTTGAACAAAAATCTGTAAACTCCAGGATGAAACTGGCATCCCATCTCCAAGGGGGTGAAGAGCCCCTAGGTAGCTTTGTGCAATCCCAGAAACAACATTGCCTTCTTAATATGCAAATTGATAATGCATTATATGAAGGTGCTTGGGTGCATTTGGTGTTTCTCTTTTGGTGGGGCTCCCTGTGATGGATTTTCTTCTCTCATTGCTAAATTCAGACTCTTACCCTCCCTGGTTCCCCAATGCAGTCTCGTAGACGCACCCCAGCAGAAGAACAGAGCCCTTGCTCCACTCAGTGTACAAATGGACTTTGCAGACATGTCTTTGATGTTTCTTCTCTTCCCAAGAACAGCTGGAATTTCAAAGCATTTATCAAAAGCTAAAGAAATTCCATCGTAATGTAGATGTATGTTTTAATTTTTTTTTAGTAGGCGTTGCTGGGAAAGCTTAATCTAACCTCTTGTTCCTTCTTGAAACCTCAAATATGAATTGTGTCTTGCTGGTAAGAGGGCAAAAGGCAGCACTGAGTTAGGAAAAGCCCCTCCCTTGGAAATACCTGCTGTGCAGGAGCAGTGATCAGATGGCTGTTTTGTAAGAGTTTGCTTGTCCTCTGGAAAACTGATGCAGGATAAAACTCTCTAAGATGTGTCCACAAGACTGTTGGCAAAGTCATTCCAGCTGTCAGTGACCTCCTCACTCTGATGGGGTTTAACTTCTTGAGCTGAAGTTCACATAAAATGACTTCCAAATTTTGAGTTCTCGCTACTCTGAACAGAACATTTCAGCCACCCTGCTAGAAGCAACAATCCCACCACCTAACATCACCCAGCCATCAGTACAGGTCAAAAATTTTGCTGAGATGGAAATCTACATCTCCTATCAGAAAGGTGCAGAAATCAATGCTAAGACTGAAATTAGCTCTGTATTTATTCTTGTTTCAGTATTTCCCCTATACAAGATCAAACCATACGAGCACATACCAGTTCTTACTTTGTATTGAATTATTTTGCCAGTGATGGGTGCAGAGGAGGGCTCAGCAGGCAGTGATGAGTAAGGAAACTGCTGTTCAGAGAGGGACTGAGGGGCTGTAACGAGCATTTAGTCTGCTCTTCAGCTCGTCACAGGCCAAAGGATTCCCCCATCATCAGGCCATGTTCCCAGGCTTTGCTTCAGTATCTTCTCCCTCCTTGTTTAATGACATCCTAAACATCACCTGTTTAAAAGTTGGACACTTATCCTAGCTGACAAGGCTTTCCTGAGCTGCTAGAGAGAAACAGGTGGGCTGAAACACTCTCCTGGGGCAAATATGCCTTATTTCTACTTTGAATTAATCTGGGGTTTCATTTTCCACTGCTTGTTTTTGGGCACTTCCCCAGCAGATTGAAGAGCCCTTGAGCAGGCAGCGCTCACTCCCCAAGGAGACTGCAGTGAAGGCACCTTTAAACACCCTCCTTTGGAAAACCAATGGGCTTTACCTCAGGGAAGGTGGTAAAAGGGTCTGCGGCATATGGAAGTGGGGAGAGAGGAGGTGGGTTGGGGGATGAAGCCAGGACCCCCATAAAGCTGGTAGTGGTGCTCGGCTTTGCAAGACAAAGGGTGCAAGGCTCTGATGAAGGGTCCCAGCTCAGTGTCTTCCTCCTTGCTGAGCCCAGCCAAATGAAACTGCTCAAGCTGCTGCATTCAGCTATCGTTCCTGGGCAGAGTTTCTCATTCCTGACCCCCCAAAAATGCCTAGTAATGGGGTTCACTGTTTCTTTCCTGTTTTGCAGCTGTTGTTTTCTGCTCATCAAAAGGTCTGCAATCTGTCAGAGCAAAAGCCAGTTGGTGGATCTTGCACAAGGACAGGAAAAAAAATCACGAGCCCATAAAAAAATAAAGTAAGTATAAAAAGCAAGGCTTTCTCAAAGCGATGGCTTGCAGCTAAGTATTTTCAGTCACCTCTACTGACCAGACAGGTTATTCAGAGTACTTCCAGCCCTAGAGATGACATTTGACATGACATGTACATGAGATGTATCATTTAGGTCATTGTGCTAAAGCAGAAGACACCCCCCTCTTCCTCCTCCTCCCCTCCTCTGCACCCCTCAGGGAATCTAAAAGATCAGGGTCTTTAAAGCTGAATTCCCTGCACAAGAGTTCAGCACCTTTCAACCTTTTCAGACCTATTACAGGAAGAAAACCGGGTAGAAGGAGTGAGAGGGGGAGGAGGGAGGGTCAGGGAGTTTGTTTTCAAGGCAGGTTACTTACAGGCAGGTTTAGAAGCTCAAGAGAAAAAAGGCTTTTTGTATTGGTTGGAAGGGAGATAAAAGTCGCTAGATTGATTCATCTCCATGGCCAGTGGCAGAGCATGGGCTCCTTTTAAAAGCCTTATAAATGCACCTTTAATTCTGCAATAATCCCTGCATAATTAAGAGATAAAGTCAACAGAGTGGGCTGTATCATCACAGGGTACCAACATACTAATTTAAAACTAAAAACAAAGACCTCAGGGGAAAAAAGAGAAAGCAGAGTAATTTATCCAGTCATGATCAAGTCATATTAACTAATTCGCTCCTCCAGACACACTCAGGGTTAATTTGTGCAATTTGGCTGGTCTGATGCTGAACCACAATTTGGGATGGGGAGGTGCTAGTTGAGTCTCAAACAAACCCATGTGCATAACCGGGTCAGCTACTCTGACCAGAGCCTACGATAGGACAACCATCCAACCACGAGGTCTGGTTTATCAATCAAAATCCTTTGGTATTCATATTTCTACCATGTTATTTTCTTTCCTTGCACATTTTTACATAGGTCTCTATACCATTCAGTTCAGAGGAATGTAATAAAATGATCAATATATGAAGAATATGGCCCTGAGGGGGACACAGGAACAAATAAGAATAGCATTTAGAAGCTGCAAATAGGTAGGCAGGACATTATGATGGATAAACATTCCCCATACCACCAGGAAAAGCTTTTGAGGCCCATCTGTGGTGACACTTAAAATAAGTACAGGCAAAGTGACAGGCAAGTGGAGCTGGAAGGAAGATGAAGACATTGTTCAGTCTATAGCCCACATGGTGTTTATGTCATTTCCAGAGCATGCTATGTCTGGCTGGGACTGGTCAGGAGCCAGGAGAGGTGGCAGCAGTGGACTGGCCAGCAGCAGGGACCAGGACATACCTCCTAGGTACCCTGTCTCAAAGTCCCCTCCTGCACTGGTGGGGGGCAAACAAGCCAGGGCCTTCAAAAAGCAGTGTCTCAGAGCAGTTCAAGTACAGCTCCACGCAAGGATATTGGAGATGGTGCCAGGAGGATCTGTTGAGGCAGAAATTGCTGCATAGAATCATAGAATCATAGAATAGTAGGGGTTGGAAGGGACCTCTAGAGATCATCTAGTCCAACCCCCCTGCTAAAGCAGGTTAGCCTAGAGCAGGTTGCACAGGAATGCGTCCAGGCAGGTTTTGAATATCTCCAGAGAAGGA